>JAZKLR010000536.1:0-338570 GCA_037103525.1 Ganaspis brasiliensis | reverse complement strand
ATTAACGAACAAAATTGAATAAAAATTAGCCCAGTGCCCATTAGTTTTAATTTGTCAAAAAATTAAAATCCTATCAATTTTTGCCTTGCCAGAAATATTTAGCCAAATACACTGAAAATTTTTCATTCAAATATCAATTATTTTCCGTGTTTCTAGATCTAATTTCAAACTTTTTTATATATTAACAATCAAAGTTAAATAAAAATTAGCCCGGTGCGCATTAGTTTTAATTTGTCAAAAAATAAAAACTGAATCAATTTCTGCCTTGTCAGAAATATTTGGCCAAATACACAAAAAAAATTTCAGTCAAATATCAATCATTTTCCGTGTTTCTAGATCTAAGTGCCAACTTTTTTATATATTAGCAAACACAATTTAATAAAAATTAGCCCAGTGCGCATTAGTTTTAATTTGTCAAAAAATGAAAACTGAATCAATTTTTGCCTTGCCAAATAAAATTTGGCAAAATACACTAAAAAATTTTCAGTCAATTATCAATTATTTTCCGTGTTTCTAGATCTAATTTAAAACTTTTTTATCTATTAACGAACAAAATTGAATAAAAATTAGCCTAGTGAGCATTAGTTTTAATTTGTCAAAAAATGAAAACTTAATCAAATTCTGCTTTGCCAGAAACATTTGGCCAAATACACAAAAAAATTTTCAGTCAAATATCAACTATTTTCCGTGTTTCTAGATCTAATTGCCAACTTTTTTATCTATTAACGAACAAAATTGAATAAAAATTAGCCCAGTGCGCATTACTTTTAATTTGTCAAAAAATTAAAATCCAATCAATGTTTGCCTTGCCAGAAATATTTGGCCAAATACACTAAAAAATTTTCATTCAAATATCAATTATTTTCCGTGTTTCTAGATCTAATTTCAAACTTTTTTATATATTAACAATCAAAGTTGAATAAAAATTAGCCCGGTGCGCATTAGTTTTAATTTGTCAAAAAATAAAAACTGAATGAATTTCTGCCTTGTCAGAAATATTTGGCTAAATACACAAAAAAAATTTCAGTCAAATATCAATCATTTTCCGTGTTTCTAGATCTAATTGCCAACTTTTTTATCTATGAACGAACAAAATTGATTAAAAATTAGCCCAGTGCCCATTAGATTTAATTTGTCAAAAAATTAAAATCCTATCAATTTTTGCCTTCCTAGAAATATTTAGCCAAATACACCAATAAATTTTCAGTCAATTATCAATTATTATCCGTGTTTCTAGATCTAATTGCAAACTTTTTTATACATTAGCAAACACAATTTAATAAAAATTAGCCCAGTGCGCATTAGTTTTAATTTGTCAGAAAATGAAAACTGAATCAATTTTTGCCTTGCCCAATAAAATTTGGCAAAATACACTAAAAAATTTTCAGTCAATTATCAATTATTTTCCGTGTTTCCAGATCTAATTTCAAACTTTTTTATCTATTAACGAACAAAATTGAATAAAAATTAGCCCAGTGAGCATTAGTTTTAATTTGTCAAAAAATGAAAACTGAATCAATTTCTGCCTTGCCAGAAATATTTGGCCAAATACACAAAAAAATTTTCAGTCAAATATCAATTATTTTCCGTGTTTCTAGATCTAATTGCAAACTTTTTTATATATTAACAAACACAATTTAATAAAAATTAGCCCAGTGCGCATTAGTTTTAATTTGTCAAAAAACGAAAACTGAATCAATTTTTGCCTTGCCCAATAAAATTTGGCAAAATACACTAAAAAATTTTCAGTCAATTATCAATTATTTTCCGTGTTTCTAGATCTAATTTAAAACTTTTTTATCTATTAACGAACAAAATTGAATAAAAATTAGCCTAGTGAGCATTAGTTTTAATTTGTCAAAAAATGAAAACTGAATCAATTTCTGCCTTGCCAGAAATATTTGGCCAAATACACAAAAAAAATTTCAGTCAAATATCAATAATTTTCCGTGTTTCTAGATCTAATTGCAAACTTTTTTATATATTAACAATCAAAGTTGAATAAAAATTAGCCCAGTGCCCATTAGTTTTAATTAGTCAAAAAATTAAAATCCTATCAATTTTTGCCTTCCTAGAAATATTTAGCCAAATACACCAATAAATTTTCAGTCAAATATCAATTATTTTCCGTGTTTCTACATCTAATTGCAAACTTTTTTATATATTAACAAACACAATTTAATAAAAATTAGCCCAGTGCACATTAGTTTTAATTTGTCAGAAAATGAAAACTGAATCAATTTTTGCCTTGCCCAATAAAATTTGGCAAAATACACTAAAAATTTTTCAGTCAATTATCAATTATTTTCCGTGTTTCTAGATCTAATTTCAAACTTTTTTATCTATTAACGAACAAAATTGAATAAAAATAAGCCCAGTGAGCATTAGTTTTAATTTGTCAAAAAATGAAAACTGAATCAATTTCTGCCTTGCCAGAAATATTTGGCCAAATACACAAAAAAATTTTCAGTCAAATATCAACTATTTTCCGTGTTTCTAGATTTAATTGCCAACTTTTTTATCTATTAACGAACAAAATTGAATAAAAATTAGCACAGTGCGCATTACTTTTAGTTTGTCAAAAAATTAAAATCCAATTAATTTTTGCCTTGCCAGAAATATTTGGCTAAATACACTAAAAAATTTTCAGTCAAATATCAATTATTTTCTGTGTTTCTAGATGTAATTTCAAATTTTTTTATATATTAACAAACAAATTTTAATGAAAATTAGCCTAAAGCGCAATAGTTTTAATTTGTCAAAAAATTAAAATCCAATCAATGTTTGCCTTGCCAGAAATATTTGGCCAAATAAACAAAAAAATTTTCAGTCAAATATCAATTATTTTCCGTGTTTCTAGATCTAATTGCCAACTTTTTTATCTATGAACGAACAAAATTGAATAAAAATTAGCACAGTGCGCATTACTTTTAGTTTGTCAAAAAATTAAAATCCAATCTATGTTTGCCTTGCCAGAAATATTTGGCCAAATACACTAAAAAATTTTCAGTCAAATATCAATTATTTTCCGTGTTTCTAGATCTAATTTCAAACTTTTTTATATATTAGCAAACAAAATTTAATAAAAATTAGCCCAGTGCGCATTAGTTTTAATTTGTCAAAAAATTAAAATCCAATTAGTTTTTGCCTTGCCAGAAATATTTGGCCAAATACACTAAAAAATTTTCAGTCAAATATCAATTATTTTACGTGTTTCTAGATGTAATTTCAAATTTTTTTATATATTAACAAACAAAATTTAATAAAAATTAGCCTAGAGCGCAATAGTTTTAATTTGTCAAAAAATTAAAATTCAATCAATTTTTGCCAGAACAGAAAAGTTTGGCCAAATACACTAAAAAATTTTCTGTCAAATATCAATTATTTTCCGTGTTTCTAGATCTAATTGCAAACTTTTTTATATATTAACAAACACAATTTAATAAAAATTAGCCCAGTGCGCATTAGTTTTAATTTGTCAGAAAATGAAAACTGAATCAATTTCTGCCTTGCCAGAAATATTTGTCCAAATACACTAAAAAATTTTCAGTCAAACATCAATTATTTTCCGTGTTTCTAGATCTAATTTTAAACTTTTTTATATATTAACAATCAAAGTTGAATAAAAATTAGCCCAGTGCGCATTAGTTTTAATTTGGCAAAAAATGAAATCTGAATCAATTTCTGCCTTGCTAGAAATAATTGGCCAAATACACTAAAAAATTTTCAGTCAAATATCAATTATTTTTCGTGTTTCTAGATCTTATTTCAAATTTTTTTATATATTAACAAACAAAATTTATTAAAAATTAGCCTAGAGCGCATTAGTTTTAATTTGTCAAAAAATTAAAATTCAATCCATTTTTGCCTTGCCAGAAAAATTTGGCAACATACACTAAAAAATTTTCAGTCAAATATTAATTATTTTCCGTATTTCTTGATCTAATTGCAAACTGTTTTATATATTAACAAACACAATTTAATAAAAATTAGCCCAGTGCGCATTAGTTTTAATTTGTCAAAAAATGAAAACTGAATCAATTTTTGCCTTGCCAATAAAATTTGGCAAAATACACTAAAAAATTTTCAGTCAATTGTCAATTATTTTCCGTGTTTCTAGATCTAATTTCAAACTTTTTTATCTATTAACGAACAAAATTGAATAAAAATTAGCCCAGAGAGCATTAGTTTTAATTTGTCAAAAAATGAAAACTGCATCAATTTCTGCCTTGCCAGAAATATTTGGCCAAATACACAAAAAAATTTTCAGTCAAATATCAACTGTTTTCCGTGTTTCTAGATCTAATTGCCAACTTTTTTATCTATAAACGAACAAAATTGAATAAAAATTAGCCCAGTGCGCATTACTTTTAATTTGTCAAAAAATTAAAATCCAATCAATGTTTGCCTTGCCAGAAATATTTGGCCAAATACACAAAAAAATTTTCAGTCAAATATCAATTATTTTCCGTGTTTCTAGATCTAATTGCCAACTTTTTTATCTATTAACGAACAAAATTGAATAAAAATTAGCACAGTGCGCATTACTTTTAGTTTGTCAAAAAATTAAAATCCAATTAATTTTTGCCTTGCCAGAAATATTTGGCTAAATACACTAAAAAATTATTAGTCAAATATCAATTATTTTCCGTGTTTCTAGATGTAATTTCAAATTTTTTTATATATTAACAAACAAATTTTAATGAAAATTAGCCTAAAGCGCAATAGTTTTAATTTGTCAAAAAATTAAAATCCAATCAATGTTTGCCTTGCCAGAAATATTTGGCCAAATACACAAAAAAATTTTCAGTCAAATATCAATTATTTTCCGTGTTTCTAGATCTAATTGCCAACTTTTTTATCTATTAACGAACAAAATTGAATAAAAATTAGCACAGTGCGCATTACTTTTAGTTTGTCAAAAAATTAAAATCCAATCTATGTTTGCCTTGCCAGAAATATTTGGCCAAATACACTAAAAAATTTTCAGTCAAATATCAATTATTTTCCGTGTTTCTAGATCTAATTTCAAACTTTTTTATATATTAGCAAACAAAATTTAATAAAAATTAGCCCAGTGCGCATTAGTTTTAATTTGTCAAAAAATTAAAATCCAATTAATTTTTGCCTTGCCAGAAATATTTGGCCAAATACACTAAAAAATTTTCAGTCAAATATCAATTATTTTACGTGTTTCTAGATGTAATTTCAAATTTTTTTATATATTAACAAACAAAATTTAATAAAAATTAGCCTAGAGCGCAATAGTTTTAATTTGTCAAAAAATTAAAATTCAATCAATTTTTGCCAGAACAGAAAAGTTTGGCCAAATACACTAAAAAATTTTCAGTCAAATATCAATTATTTTTCGTGTTTCTAGATCTAATTTCAAATTTTTTTATATATTAACAAACAAAATTTATTAAAAATTAGCCTAGAGCGCAATAGTTTTAATTTGTCAAAAAATTAAAATTCAATCAATTTTTGCCTTGCCAGAAAAATTTGGCAAAATACACTAAAAAATTTTCAGTTAAATATCAATTATTTTCCGTGTTTCTAGATCTAATTGCAAACTTTTTTATATATTAACAAACACAATTTAATAAAAATTAGCCCAGTGCGCATTAGTTTTAATTTGTCAGAAAATGAAAACTGAATCAATTTCTGCCTTGCCAGAAATATTTGGCCAAATACACTAAAAAATTTTCAGTCAAACATCAATTATTTTCCTTGTTTCTAGATCTAATTTTAAACTTTTTTATATATGAACAATCAAAGTTGAATAAAAATTAGCCCAGTGCGCATTAGTTTTAATTTGGCAAAAAATGAAATCTGAATCAATTTCTGCCTTGCCAGAAATAATTGGCCAAATACACTAAAAAATTTTCAGTCAAATATCAATTATTTTTCGTGTTTCTAGATCTAATTTCAAATTTTTTTATATATTAACAAACAAAATTTATTAAAAATTAGCCTAGAGCGCAATAGTTTTAATTTGTCAAAAAATTAAAATTCAATCAATTTTTGCCTTGCCAGAAAAATTTGGCAAAATACACTAAAAAATTTTCAGTCAAATATCAATTATTTTTCGTGTTTCTAGATCTAATTTCAAATTTTTTTATATATTAACAAACAAAATTTATTAAAAATTAGCCTAGAGCGCAATAGTTTTAATTTGTCAAAAAATTAAAATTCAATCAATTTTTGCCTTGCCAGAAAAATTTGGCAAAATACACTAAAAAATTTTCAGTTAAATATCAATTATTTTCCGTGTTTCTAGATCTAATTGCAAACTTTTTTATATATTAACAAACACAATTTAATAAAAATTAGCCCAGTGCGCATTAGTTTTAATTTGTCAGAAAATGAAAACTGAATCAATTTCTGCCTTGCCAGAAATATTTGGCCAAATACACAAAAAAATTTTCAGTTAAATATCAATTATTTTCCGTGTTTCTAGATCTAATTGCAAACTTTTTTATCTATTAACGAACAAAATTGAATAAAAATTAGCCCAGTGCCCATTAGTTTTAATTTGTCAAAAAATTAAAATCTTATCAATTTTTGCCTTGCCAGAAATATTTAGCCAAATACACTAAAAAATTTTCAGTCAAATATCAATTATTTTCCGTGTTTCTAGATCTAATTGCAAACTTTTTTATATATTAACAAACACAATTTAATAAAAATTAGCCCAGTGCGCATTAGTTTTAATTTGTCAGAAAATGAAAACTGAATCAATTTCTGCCTTGCCAGAAATATTTAGCCAAATACACTTAAAAATTTTCAGTCAAATATCAATTATTTTCCGTGTTTCTAGATCTAATTTCAAACTTTTTTATATATAAACAATCAAAGTTGAATAAAAATTAGCCCGGTGCGCATTAGTTTTAATTTGTCAAAAAATGAAAACTGAATCAAATTCTGCCTTGCCAGAAACATTTGGCCAAATACACAAAAAAAATTTCCGTCAAATATTAACTATTTTCCGTGTTTCTAGATCTAATTGCCAACTTTTTTATCTATTAACGAACAAAATTGAATAAAAATAAGCCCAGTGCGCATTACTTTTAATTTGTCAAAAAATTAAAATCCAATCAATGTTTGCCTTGCCAGAAATATTTGGCCAAATACACAAAAAAATTTTCAGTCAAATATCAATTATTTTCCGTGTTTCTAGATCTAATTGCCAACTTTTTCATCTATTAACGAACAAAATTGAATAAAAATTAGCACAGTGCGCATTACTTTTAGTTTGTCAAAAAATTAAAATCCAATCTATGTTTGCCTTGCCAGAAATATTTGGCCAAATACACTAAAAAATTTTCAGTCAAATATCAATTATTTTCCGTGTTTCTAGATCTAATTTCAAACTTTTTTATATATTAGCAAACAAAATTTAAAAAAAATTAGCCCAGTGCGCATTAATTTTTAATTTGTCAAAAAATTAAAATCCAATTAATTTTTGCCTTGCCAGAAATATTTGGCCAAATACACTAAAAAATTTTCAGTCAAATATCAATTATTTTACGTGTTTCTAGATGTAATCTCAAATTTTTTTATATATTAACAAACAAAATTTAATAAAAATGAGCCTAGAGCGCAATAGTTTTAATTTGTCAAAAAATTAAAATTCAATCAATTTTTGCCAGAACAGAAAAGTTTGGCCAAATACACTAAAAAATTTTCAGTCAAATATCAATTATTTTTAGTGTTTCTAGATCTAATTTCAAATTTTTTTATATATTAACAAACAAAATTTATTAAAAATTAGCCTAGAGCGCAATAGTTTTAATTTGTCAAAAAATTAAAATTCAATCAATTTTTGCCTTGCCAGAAAAATTTGGCAAAATACACTAAAAAATTTTCAGTCAAATATCAATTATTTTCCGTGTTTCTAGATCTAATTGCAAACTTTTTTATATATTAACAAACACAATTTAATAAAAATTAGCCCAGTGCGCATTAGTTTTAATTTGTCAGAAAATGAAAACTGAATCAATTTCTGCCTTGCCAGAAATATTTGGCCAAATACACTAAAAAATTTTCAGTCAAATATCAATTATTTTCCGTGTTTCTAGATCTAATTTTAAATTTTTTTATATATTAACAATCAAAGTTGAATAAAAATTAGCCCAGTGCGCATTAGTTTTAATTTGGCAAAAAATGAAATCTAAATCAATTTCTGCCTTGCCAGAAATAATTGGCCAAATACACTAAAAAATTTTCAGTCAAATATCAATTATTTTTCGTGTTTCTAGATCTAATTTTAAATTTTTTTATATATTAACAAACAAAATTTATTAAAAATTAGCCTAGAGCGCATTAGTTTTAATTTGTCAAAAAATTAAAATTCAATCAGTTTTTGCCTTGCCAGAAAAATTTGGCAAAATACACTAAAAAATTTTCAGTCAAATATCAATTATTTTCCGTGTTTCTTGATCTAATTGCAAACTTTTTTATATATTAACAAACACAATTTAATAAAAATTAGCCCAGTGAGCATTAGTTTTAATTTGTCAAAAAATGAAAACTGAATCAATTTCTGCCTTGCCAGAAATATTTGGCCAAATACACAAAAAAATTTTCAGTTAAATATCAATTATTTTCCGTGTTTCTAGATCTAATTGCAAACTTTTTTATCTATTAACGAACAAAATTGAATAAAAATTAGCCCAGTGCCCATTAGTTTTAATTTGTCAAAAAATTAAAATCCTATCAATTTTTGCCTTGCCAGAAATATTTAGCCAAATACACTGAAAATTTTTCATTCAAATATCAATTATTTTCCGTGTTTCTAGATCTAATTTCAAACTTTTTTATATATTAACAATCAAAGTTAAATAAAAATTAGCCCGGTGCGCATTAGTTTTAATTTGTCAAAAAATAAAAACTGAATCAATTTCTGCCTTGTCAGAAATATTTGGCCAAATACACAAAAAAAATTTCAGTCAAATATCAATCATTTTCCGTGTTTCTAGATCTAAGTGCCAACTTTTTTATATATTAGCAAACACAATTTAATAAAAATTAGCCCAGTGCGCATTAGTTTTAATTTGTCAGAAAATGAAAACTAAATCAATTTTTGCCTTGCCCAATAAAATTTGGCAAAATACACTAAAAAATTTTCAGTCAATTATCAATTATTTTCCGTGTTTCCAGATCTAATTTTAAACTTTTTTATCTATTAACGAACAAAATTGAATAAAAATTAGCCCAGTGAGCATTAGTTTTAATTTGTCAAAAAATGAAAACTGAATCAATTTCTGCCTTGCCAGAAATATTTGGCCAAATACACAAAAAAATTTGCAGTCAAATATCAATTACTTTCCGTGTTTCTAGATCTAATTGCAAACTTTTTTATATATTAACAAACACAATTTAATAAAAATTAGCCCAGTGCGCATTAGTTTTAATTTGTCAGAAAATGAAAACTGAATCAATTTCTGCCTTGCCAGAAATATTTGGCCAAATACACTAAAAAATTTTCAGTCAAATATCAATTATTTTCCGTGTTTCTAGATCTAATTTTAAATTTTTTTATATATTAACAATCAAAGTTGAATAAAAATTAGCCCAGTGCGCATTAGTTTTAATTTGGCAAAAAATGAAATCTAAATCAATTTCTGCCTTGCCAGAAATAATTGGCCAAATACACTAAAAAATTTTCAGTCAAATATCAATTATTTTTCGTGTTTCTAGATCTAATTTCAAATTTTTTTATATATTAACAAACAAAATTTATTAAAAATTAGCCTAGAGCGCATTAGTTTTAATTTGTCAAAAAATTAAAATTCAATCAGTTTTTGCCTTGCCAGAAAAATTTGGCAAAATACACTAAAAAATTTTCAGTCAAATATCAATTATTTTCCGTGTTTCTTGATCTAATTGCAAACTTTTTTATATATTAACAAACACAATTTAATAAAAATTAGCCCAGTGAGCATTAGTTTTAATTTGTCAAAAAATGAAAACTGAATCAATTTCTGCCTTGCCAGAAATATTTGGCCAAATACACAAAAAAATTTTCAGTTAAATATCAATTATTTTCCGTGTTTCTAGATCTAATTGCAAACTTTTTTATCTATTAACGAACAAAATTGAATAAAAATTAGCCCAGTGCCCATTAGTTTTAATTTGTCAAAAAATTAAAATCCTATCAATTTTTGCCTTGCCAGAAATATTTAGCCAAATACACTGAAAATTTTTCATTCAAATATCAATTATTTTCCGTGTTTCTAGATCTAATTTCAAACTTTTTTATATATTAACAATCAAAGTTAAATAAAAATTAGCCCGGTGCGCATTAGTTTTAATTTGTCAAAAAATAAAAACTGAATCAATTTCTGCCTTGTCAGAAATATTTGGCCAAATACACAAAAAAAATTTCAGTCAAATATCAATCATTTTCCGTGTTTCTAGATCTAAGTGCCAACTTTTTTATATATTAGCAAACACAATTTAATAAAAATTAGCCCAGTGCGCATTAGTTTTAATTTGTCAGAAAATGAAAACTAAATCAATTTTTGCCTTGCCCAATAAAATTTGGCAAAATACACTAAAAAATTTTCAGTCAATTATCAATTATTTTCCGTGTTTCCAGATCTAATTTTAAACTTTTTTATCTATTAACGAACAAAATTGAATAAAAATTAGCCCAGTGAGCATTAGTTTTAATTTGTCAAAAAATGAAAACTGAATCAATTTCTGCCTTGCCAGAAATATTTGGCCAAATACACAAAAAAATTTGCAGTCAAATATCAATTACTTTCCGTGTTTCTAGATCTAATTGCAAACTTTTTTATATATTAACAAACACAATTTAATAAAAATTAGCCCAGTGCGCATTAGTTTTAATTTGTCAAAAAATGAAAACTGAATCAATTTTTGCCTTTCCCAATAAAATTTGGCAAAATACACTAAAAAATTTTTAGTCAATTATTAATTATTTTCCGTGTTTCTAGATCTAATTTAAAACTTTTTTATCTATTAACGAACAAAATTGAATAAAAATTAGCCTAGT
This sequence comes from Ganaspis brasiliensis, assembly GCA_037103525.1. Classification (NCBI taxonomy): domain Eukaryota; kingdom Metazoa; phylum Arthropoda; class Insecta; order Hymenoptera; family Figitidae; genus Ganaspis; species Ganaspis brasiliensis. The sequence continues at coordinate 327,547 of JAZKLR010000536.1, read as the reverse complement.
GAGCATTAGTTTTAATTTGTCAAAAAATGAAAACTTAATCAAATTCTGCTTTGCCAGAAACATTTGGCCAAATACACAAAAAAATTTTCAGTCAAATATCAACTATTTTCCGTGTTTCTAGATCTAATTGCCAACTTTTTTATCTATTAACGAACAAAATTGAATAAAAATTAGCCCAGTGCGCATTACTTTTAATTTGTCAAAAAATTAAAATCCAATCAATGTTTGCCTTGCCAGAAATATTTGGCCAAATACACTAAAAAATTTTCATTCAAATATCAATTATTTTCCGTGTTTCTAGATCTAATTTCAAACTTTTTTATATATTAACAATCAAAGTTGAATAAAAATTAGCCCGGTGCGCATTAGTTTTAATTTGTCAAAAAATAAAAACTGAATCAATTTCTGCCTTGTCAGAAATATTTGGCTAAATACACAAAAAAAATTTCAGTCAAATATCAATCATTTTCCGTGTTTCTAGATCTAATTGCCAACTTTTTTATCTATGAACGAACAAAATTGATTAAAAATTAGCCCAGTGCCCATTAGATTTAATTTGTCAAAAAATTAAAATCCTATCAATTTTTGCCTTCCTAGAAATATTTAGCCAAATACACCAATAAATTTTCAGTCAATTATCAATTATTATCCGTGTTTCTAGATCTAATTGCAAACTTTTTTATATATTAGCAAACACAATTTAATAAAAATTAGCCCAGTGCGCATTAGTTTTAATTTGTCAGAAAATGAAAACTGAATCAATTTTTGCCTTGCCCAATAAAATTTGGCAAAATACACTAAAAAATTTTCAGTCAATTATCAATTATTTTCCGTGTTTCCAGATCTAATTTCAAACTTTTTTATCTATTAACGAACAAAATTGAATAAAAATTAGCCCAGTGAGCATTAGTTTTAATTTGTCAAAAAATGAAAACTGAATCAATTTCTGCCTTGCCAGAAATATTTGGCCAAATACACAAAAAAATTTTCAGTCAAATATCAATTATTTTCCGTGTTTCTAGATCTAATTGCAAACTTTTTTATATATTAACAAACACAATTTAATAAAAATTAGCCCAGTGCGCATTAGTTTTAATTTGTCAAAAAATGAAAACTGAATCAATTTTTGCCTTGCCCAATAAAATTTGGCAAAATACACTAAAAAATTTTCAGTCAATTATCAATTATTTTCCGTGTTTCTAGATCTAATTTAAAACTTTTTTATCTATTAACGAACAAAATTGAATAAAAATTAGCCTAGTGAGCATTAGTTTTAATTTGTCAAAAAATGAAAACTGAATCAATTTCTGCCTTGCCAGAAATATTTGGCCAAATACACAAAAAAAATTTCAGTCAAATATCAATAATTTTCCGTGTTTCTAGATCTAATTGCAAACTTTTTTATATATTAACAATCAAAGTTGAATAAAAATTAGCCCAGTGCCCATTAGTTTTAATTAGTCAAAAAATTAAAATCCTATCAATTTTTGCCTTCCTAGAAATATTTAGCCAAATACACCAATAAATTTTCAGTCAAATATCAATTATTTTCCGTGTTTCTATATCTAATTGCAAACTTTTTTATATATTAACAAACACAATTTAATAAAAATTAGCCCAGTGCACATTAGTTTTAATTTGTCAGAAAATGAAAACTGAATCAATTTTTGCCTTGCCCAATAAAATTTGGCAAAATACACTAAAAATTTTTCAGTCAATTATCAATTATTTTCCGTGTTTCTAGATCTAATTTCAAACTTTTTTATCTATTAACGAACAAAATTGAATAAAAATAAGCCCAGTGCGCATTAGTTTTAATTTGGCAAAAAATGAAATCTGAATCAATTTCTGCCTTCCCAGAAATATTTAGCCAAATACACTACAAAATTTTTAGTCAAATATCAATTATTTTCCGTGTTTCTGGTTTTCATTTTTTGACATATTAAAACTAATGCGCACCGGGCTAATTTTTATTCAATTTTTATTGTTAATATATTAAAAAGTTTGAAATTAGATCTAGAAACACGGAAAATAATTGATATTTGACTGAAAATTTTTTAGTGTATATTGCCAAATTTTTCTGCCAAGGCAAAAATTGATTCCATTTTCATTTTTTCACAAATTAAAACTAATGCGCACTGGGCTAATTTTTATTCAATTTTGTTCGTTAATAGATAAAAAAGTTTGCAATTAGATCCAGAAACACGGAAAATAATTGATATTTGACTAAAAATTTTATAGTGTATTCGGCCAAATATTTCTGGCAAGGCAGAAATTGATTCAGTTTTCATTTTTTGACAAATTAAAACTAATGCGCACCGGGCTAATTTTTATTCAATTCTGATTGTTAATAGATAAAAAAATTTGAATAAAGATCTAGAAACACGAAAAAAAATTGATATTTGACTGAAAATTTTTGAGTGTATTTTGCCAAATTTTTCTGATAAGGCAAAAATTGATTCAATTTTTATTTTTTGACAAATTAAAACTAATGCGCACTGGGCTAATTTTTATTTAATTTTGATTTTCAATATATAATAAAGTTTGAAATTAGATCAAGAAACACGGAAAATAATTGATAATTGACTGAAAATTTTTAAGTGTATTTTGCCAAATATTTATGGCAAGGCAGAAATTGATTCAGTTTTTATTTTTTGAGAAATTAAAACTAATGCGCACTGGGCTAATTTTTATTCAATTTTGATTGTTAATATATAAAAAAGTTCGAAATTAGATCAAGAAACACGGAAAATAATTGATATTTGACTAAAAATTTTTAAGTGTATTTGGCCAATTATTTCTGGCAAGACAAAAATTGATTCAGTTTTCATTTTTTAACAAATTAAAACTAATGCGCACCGGGCTAATTTTTATTCAATTTTGATTGTTAATATATAAAAAAGTTTAAAATTAGATCTAGAAACACGGAAAATAATTGATTTTTGACTGAGAATTTTTAAGTGTATTTGGCCAAATATTTCTGGCAAGGCAAACATTGATTGGATTTTAATTTTTTGACAAATTAAAAGTAATGCGCACTCGGCTAATTTTTATTCAATTTTGTTCGTTAATAGATAAAAAAGTTTGAAATTAGATCAAGAAACACGGAAAATAATTGATATTTAACTGAAAATTTTTTAGTGCATTTGGCCAATTATTTCTGGCAAGGCAAAAATTGATTTAATTTTCATTTTTTGACAAATTAAAACTAATGTGCACTGGGCTAATTTTTATTCAATTTTGTTCGTTAATAGATAATAAAGTATGAATTTGGATCTAGAAACACGGAAAATAATTGATAATTGGTCGAAATTTTTGACTGTATTTCGCCAAATTTTTCTGGCAAGGCAAAAATTGATTCAGTTTTCATTTTTTGACAAATTAAAACTTATGCGCACTGGGCTAATTTTTATTAAATTTTGTTTGTTAATATATAAAATAGTTTAAAATTAGATCTAGAAACACGGAAAATAATTAATATTTGACTGAAAATTTTTTAGTGTATTTGGCCAAATATTTCTAGCAAGGCAAACATTGATTGGATTTTAATTTTTTGACAAATTAAAAGTAATGCGCACCGGGCTAATGTTTATTTAATTTTGATTGTTAATATATAAAAAAGTTTGAAATAAGATCTAGAAACACAAAAAATAATTGATATTTGACTGAAAATTTTTTAGTGTATTTTGCCAAATATTTCTGGCAAGGCAGAAATTGATTCAGTTTTCATTTTTTGACAAATTAAAACTAATGCGCACCGGGCTAATTTTTATTCAATTTTGATTGTTAATATATGAAAAAGTTTGAAATTAGATCTAGAAACACGGAAAATAATTGATATTTGACTAAAAATTTTTTAGTGTATTTGGCCAAATATTTCTGGCAAGGCAGAAATTTATTTAGTTTTCATTTTTTGACAAATTAAAACTAATGCGCACTGGGCTAATTTTTATTCAATTTTGTTCGTTAATAGATAATAAAGTTTAAAATTAGATCTAGAAACACGGAAAATAATTGATAATTGGCTGAAAATTTTTGAGTGTATTTTGCCAAATTTTTCTGGCAAGGCAAAAATTGATTCAGTTTTCATTTTTTGACAAATTAAAACTAATGCGCACTGGGCTAATTTTTATTAAATTTTGTTTGTTCATATATAAAAAAGTTTGAAATTAGATCTAGAAACACGGAAAATAATTAATATTTGACTGAAAATTTTTTAGTGTATTTGGCCAAATATTTCTAGCAAGGCAAACATTGATTGGATTTTAATTTTTTGACAAATTAAAAGTAATGCGCACCGGGCTAATGTTTATTTAATTTTGATTGTTAATATATAAAAAAGTTTGAAATAAGATCTAGAAACACAAAAAATAATTGATATTTGACTGAAAATTTTTTAGTGTATTTTGCCAAATATTTCTGGCAAGGCAGAAATTGATTCAGTTTTCATTTTTTGACAAATTAAAACTAATGCGCACCGGGCTAATTTTTATTCAATTTTGATTGTTAATATATGAAAAAGTTTGAAATTAGATCTAGAAACACGGAAAATAATTGATATTTGACTAAAAATTTTTTAGTGTATTTGGCCAAATATTTCTGGCAAGGCAGAAATTTATTTAGTTTTCATTTTTTGACAAATTAAAACTAATGCGCACTGGGCTAATTTTTATTCAATTTTGTTTGTTAATAGATAATAAAGTTTAAAATTAGATCTAAAAACACGGAAAATAATTGATAATTGGCTGAAAATTTTTGAGTGTATTTTGCCAAATTTTTCTGGCAAGGCAAAAATTGATTCACTTTTCATTTTTTGACAAAGTAAAACTAATGCGCACTGGGCTAATTTTTATTCAATTTTGTTCGTTAATAGATTATAAAGTTTGAAATTAGATCTAGAAAGACGGAAAATAATTGATATTTAACTGAAAATTTTTTAGTGTATTTGGCCAAATATTTCTGGCAAGGCAGAAATTGATTCAGTTTTCATTTTTTGACAAATTAAAACTAATGCGCACCAGGCTAATTTATATTCAATTTTGATTGTTAATATATAAAAAAGTTTTAAATTAGATCAAGAAACACGGAAATCAATTGATATTTGACTAAAAATTTTTTAGTGTATTTTGCCAAATTTTTCTGCCAAGGCAAAAATTGATTTCATTTTCATTTTTTCGCAAATTAAAACTAATGCGCACTGGGCTAATTTTTATTCAATTTTGATTTTTAATATATGAAAAAGTTTGAAATTAGATCTAGAAACACGGAAAATAATTGATAATTAGCTGAAAATTTTTGAGTGTATTTTGCCAAATTTTTCTGCCAAGGCAAAAATTGATTTCATTTTCATTTTTTTGCAAATTAAAACTAATGCGCATCGGGCTAAGTTTTATTCAATTTTGATTGTTAATATATGAAAAAGTTTGAAATTAGATCTAGAAACACGGAAAATAATTGATATTTAACTGAAAATTTTTTTGTGTATTTGGCAAAATATTTCTGGCAAGGCAAAAATTGATTCAGTTTTCATTTTTAGACAAATTAAAACTTATGCGCACTGGGCTAATTTTTATTCAATTTTGATTTTTAATATATGAAAAAGTTTGCAATTAGATCTAGAAACACGGAAAATAATTGATATTTGACTGAAATTTTTTTAGTGTATTTGGCCAAATATTTCTGGCAAGGCAGAAATTGATTCAGTTTTCATTTTTTGACAAATTAAAACTAATGCGCACCGGGCTAATTTTTATTAAATTTTGTTTGTTAATATAAAAAAAGTTTGAAATTAGATCTAGAAACACGGAAAATAATTGATATTTGACTGAAAATTCTTTAGTGTATTTAGCCAAATATTTCTGGCAAGGCAGAAATTGATTCAGTTTTCATTTTTAGACAAATTAAAACTATTGCGCACCGGGCTAATTTTTATTCAATTTTGATTCTTAATATATGAAAAAGTTTGAAATTAGATCTAGAAACACGGAAAAAAATTAATTTTTAACTGAAAATTTTTTAGTGTATTTTGCCTAATTTTTCTGCCAAGGCAAAAATTGATTCTATTTTCATTTTTTCGCAAATTAAAACTAATACGCACTGGGCTAATTTTTATTCAATTTTAATTGTTAATATATAAAAAAGTTTGAAATTAGATCTAGAAACTCAGAAAATAATTGATATTTGACTGAAAATTCTTTAGTGTATTTGGCCAAATATTTCTGGCAAGGCAGAAATTGATTCAGTTTTCATTTTTAGACAAATTAAAACTAATGCGCACCGCGCTAATTTTTATTCAATTTTGATTGTTAATATATGAAAAAGTTTGAAATTAGATCTAGAAACACGGAAAATAATTGATATTGGACTAAAAATTTTTTAGTGTATTTTGCCAAATATTTCTAGCAAGGCAGAAATTGATTCAGTTTTCTTTTTTTGACAAATTAAAACTAATGCGCACCGGGCTAATTTTTATTCAATTTTGATTGTTAATATATAAAAAAGTTTAAAAGTAGATCTAGAAACACGGAAAATAATTATTATTTGACTGAAAATTTTTTAGTGCATTTGGCCAATTATTTCTGGCAAGGCAAAAATTGATTTAATTTTCATTTTTTGACAAATTAAAACTAATACGCACTGGGCTAATTTTTATTCAATTTTGTTTGTTAATAGATAATAAAGTTTAAAATTAGATCTAGAAACACAGAAAATAATTGATAATTGGCTGAAAATTTTTGAGTGTATTTTGCCAAATTTTTCTGGCAAGGCAGAAATTGATTCAGTTTTCATTTTTAGACAAATTAAAACTAATGCGCACCGGGCTAATTTTTATTCAATTTTGATTCTTAATATATGAAAAAGTTTGAAATTAGATCTAGAAACACGGAAAATAATTGATGTTGGACTGAAAATTTTTTAGTGTATTTTGCCAAATATTTCTGGCAAGGCAGAAATTGATTCAGTTTTCATTTTTAGACAAATTAAAACTAATGCGCACCGGGCTAATTTTTATTTAATTTTGATTGTTAATATATGAAAAAGTTTGAAATTAGATCTAGAAACACGGAAAATAAATGATATTTAACTGAAAATTTTTTAGTGTATTTTGCCAAATTTTTCTGCCAAGGCAAAAATTGATTCCATTTTTATTTTTTTACAAATTAAAACTAATGCGCACCGGGCTAATTTTGATTCAATTTTAATTGTTAATATATGAAAAAGTTTTAAATTAGATCTAGAAACACGAAAAATAATTGATAATTGGCTGAAATTTTTGAGTGTATTTTGCCAAATTTTTCTGGCAAGGCAGAAATTGATTCAGTTTTCATTTTTTGACAAATTAAAACTAATAAGCACTGGGCTAATTTTTATTTAATTTTGTTCGTTAATAGATAAAAAAGTTTAAAATTAGATCTAGAAACACGGAAAATAATTTATATTTGACTGAAAAATCTTTAGTGTATTTGGCCAAATATTTCTGGCAAGGCAGAAATTGATTCAGTTTTCATTTTTTGACAAAGTAAAACTAATGCGCACTGGGCTAATTTTTATTCAATTTTGTTCGTTAATAGATCATAAAGTTTAAAATTAGATCTAGAAACACGAAAAAAAATTGATAATTGGCTGAAAATTTTTTAGTGTATTTTGCCAAATTTTTCTGGCAAGGCAAAAATTGATTCAGTTTTCATTTTTTGACAAATTAAAACTAATGCGCACAGGGCTAATTTTTATTCAATTTTGATTGTTAATATATGAAAAAGTTTGAAATTAGATCTAGAAACACGGAAAATAATTGATAATTAGCTGAAAATTTTTGAGTGTATTTTGCCAAATTTTTCTGCCAAGGCAAAAATTGATTTCATTTTCATTTTTTTGCAAATTAAAACTAATGCGCATCGGGCTAAGTTTTATTCAATTTTGATTGTTAATATATGAAAAAGTTTGAAATTAGATCTAGAAACACGGAAAATAATTGATATTTAACTGAAAATTTTTTTGTGTATTTGGCAAAATATTTCTGGCAAGGCAAAAATTGATTCAGTTTTCATTTTTAGACAAATTAAAACTTATGCGCACTGGGCTAATTTTTATTCAATTTTGATTTTTAATATATGAAAAAGTTTGCAATTAGATCTAGAAACACGGAAAATAATTGATATTGGACTAAAAATTTTTTAGTGTATTTTGCCAAATATTTCTAGCAAGGCAGAAATTGATTCAGTTTTCTTTTTTTGACAAATTAAAACTAATGCGCACCGGGCTAATTTTTATTCAATTTTGATTGTTAATATATAAAAAAGTTTAAAAGTAGATCTAGAAACACGGAAAATAATTATTATTTGACTGAAAATTTTTTAGTGCATTTGGCCAATTATTTCTGGCAAGGCAAAAATTGATTTAATTTTCATTTTTTGACAAATTAAAACTAATACGCACTGGGCTAATTTTTATTCAATTTTGTTTGTTAATAGATAATAAAGTTTAAAATTAGATCTAGAAACACAGAAAATAATTGATAATTGGCTGAAAATTTTTGAGTGTATTTTGCCAAATTTTTCTGGCAAGGCAGAAATTGATTCAGTTTTCATTTTTAGACAAATTAAAACTAATGCGCACCGGGCTAATTTTTATTCAATTTTGATTCTTAATATATGAAAAAGTTTGAAATTAGATCTAGAAACACGGAAAATAATTGATGTTGGACTGAAAATTTTTTAGTGTATTTTGCCAAATATTTCTGGCAAGGCAGAAATTGATTCAGTTTTCATTTTTAGACAAATTAAAACTAATGCGCACCGGGCTAATTTTTATTTAATTTTGATTGTTAATATATGAAAAAGTTTGAAATTAGATCTAGAAACACGGAAAATAAATGATATTTAACTGAAAATTTTTTAGTGTATTTTGCCAAATTTTTCTGCCAAGGCAAAAATTGATTCCATTTTTATTTTTTTACAAATTAAAACTAATGCGCACCGGGCTAATTTTGATTCAATTTTAATTGTTAATATATGAAAAAGTTTTAAATTAGATCTAGAAACACGAAAAATAATTGATAATTGGCTGAAATTTTTGAGTGTATTTTGCCAAATTTTTCTGGCAAGGCAGAAATTGATTCAGTTTTCATTTTTTGACAAATTAAAACTAATAAGCACTGGGCTAATTTTTATTTAATTTTGTTCGTTAATAGATAAAAAAGTTTAAAATTAGATCTAGAAACACGGAAAATAATTTATATTTGACTGAAAAATCTTTAGTGTATTTGGCCAAATATTTCTGGCAAGGCAGAAATTGATTCAGTTTTCATTTTTTGACAAAGTAAAACTAATGCGCACTGGGCTAATTTTTATTCAATTTTGTTCGTTAATAGATCATAAAGTTTAAAATTAGATCTAGAAACACGAAAAAAAATTGATAATTGGCTGAAAATTTTTTAGTGTATTTTGCCAAATTTTTCTGGCAAGGCAAAAATTGATTCAGTTTTCATTTTTTGACAAATTAAAACTAATGCGCACAGGGCTAATTTTTATTCAATTTTGATTGTTAATATATGAAAAAGTTTGAAATTAGATCTAGAAACACGGAAAATAATTGATAATTAGCTGAAAATTTTTGAGTGTATTTTGCCAAATTTTTCTGCCAAGGCAAAAATTGATTTCATTTTCATTTTTTTGCAAATTAAAACTAATGCGCATCGGGCTAAGTTTTATTCAATTTTGATTGTTAATATATGAAAAAGTTTGAAATTAGATCTAGAAACACGGAAAATAATTGATATTTAACTGAAAATTTTTTTGTGTATTTGGCAAAATATTTCTGGCAAGGCAAAAATTGATTCAGTTTTCATTTTTAGACAAATTAAAACTTATGCGCACTGGGCTAATTTTTATTCAATTTTGATTTTTAATATATGAAAAAGTTTGCAATTAGATCTAGAAACACGGAAAATAATTGATATTTGACTGAAATTTTTTTAGTGTATTTGGCCAAATATTTCTGGCAAGGCAGAAATTGATTCAGTTTTCATTTTTTGACAAATTAAAACTAATGCGCACCGGGCTAATTTTTATTAAATTTTGTTTGTTAATATAAAAAAAGTTTGAAATTAGATCTAGAAACACGGAAAATAATTGATATTTGACTGAAAATTCTTTAGTGTATTTAGCCAAATATTTCTGGCAAGGCAGAAATTGATTCAGGTTTCATTTTTAGACAAATTAAAACTATTGCGCTCCGGGCTAATTTTTATTCAATTTTGATTCTTAATATATGAAAAAGTTTGAAATTAGATCTAGAAACACGGAAAAAAATTAATTTTTAACTGAAAATTTTTTAGTGTATTTTGCCTAATTTTTCTGCCAAGGCAAAAATTGATTCTATTTTCATTTTTTCGCAAATTAAAACTAATACGCACTGGGCTAATTTTTATTCAATTTTAATTGTTAATATATAAAAAAGTTTGAAATTAGATCTAGAAACACGGAAAATAATTGATATTGGACTAAAAATTTTTTAGTGTATTTTGCCAAATATTTCTGGCAAGGCAGAAATTGATTCAGTTTTCTTTTTTTGACAAATTAAAACTAATGCGCACCGGGCTAATTTTTATTCAATTTTGATTGTTAATATATAAAAAAGTTTAAAAGTAGATCTAGAAACACGGAAAATAATTATTATTTGACTGAAAATTTTTTAGTGCATTTGGCCAATTATTTCTGGCAAGGCAAAAATTGCTTTAATTTTCATTTTTTGACAAATTAAAACTAATACGCACTGGGCTAATTTTTATTCAATTTTGTTCGTTAATAGATAATAAAGTTTAAAATTAGATCTAGAAACACAGAAAATAATTGATAATTGGCTGAAAATTTGTGAGTGTATTTTGCCAAATTTTTCTGGCAAGGCAGAAATTGATTCAGTTTTCATTTTTAGACAAATTAAAACTAATGCGCACCGGGCTAATTTTTATTCAATTTTGATTCTTAATATATGAAAAAGTTTGAAATTAGATCTAGAAACACGGAAAATAATTGATATTGGACTGAAAATTTTTTAGTGTATTTTGCCAAATATTTCTGGCAAGGCAGAAATTGATTCAGTTTTCATTTTTAGACAAATTAAAACTAATGCGCACCGGGCTAATTTTTATTCAATTTTGATTGTTAATATATGAAAAAGTTTGAAATTAGATCTAGAAACACGGAAAATAAATGATATTTAACTGAAAATTTTTTAGTGTATTTTGCCAAATTTTTCTGCCAAGGCAAAAATTGATTCCATTTTTATTTTTTTACAAATTAAAACTAATGCGCACCGGGCTAATTTTGATTCAATTTTAATTGTTAATATATAAAAAAGTTTTAAATTAGATCTAGAAACACGGAAAATAATTGATAATTGGCTGAAATTTTTGAGTGTATTTTGCCAAATTTTTCTGGCAAGGCAGAAATTGATTCAGTTTTCATTTTTTGACAAATTAAAACTAATAAGCACTGGGCTAATTTTTATTCAATTTTGTTCGTTAATAGATAAAAAAGTTTAAAATTAGATCTAGAAACACGGAAAATAATTTATATTTGACTGAAAATTCTTTAGTGTATTTGGCCAAATATTTCTGGCAAGGCAGAAATTGATTCAGTTTTCATTTTTAGACAAATTAAAACTAATGCGCACCGCGCTAATTTTTATTCAATTTTGATTGTTAATATATGAAAAAGTTTGAAATTAGATCTAGAAACACGGAAAATAATTGATATTTGACTGAAAATTTTTTAGTGTATATGGCCAAATATTTCTGGCAAGGCAAACATTGATTGGATTTTAATTTTTTGACAAATTAAAAGTAATGCGCACCGGGCTAATGTTTATTCAATTTTGATTTTTAATATATGAAAAAGTTTGAAATTAGATCTAGAAACACGGAAAAAAATTAATTTTTAACTGAAAATTTTTTAGTGTATTTTGCCAAATTTTTCTGCCAAGCCAAAAATTGATTCTATTTTCATTTTTTCGCAAATTAAAACTAATGCGCACTGGGCTAATTTTTATTCAATTTTAATTGTTAATATATAAAAAAGTTTGAAATTAGATCTAGAAACTCAGAAAATAATTGATATTTGACTGAAAATTCTTTAGTGTATTTGGCCAAATATTTCTGGCAAGGCAGAAATTGATTCAGTTTTCATTTTTAGACAAATTAAAACTAATGCGCACCGCGCTAATTTTTATTCAATTTTGATTGTTAATATATGAAAAAGTTTGAAATTAGATCTAGAAACACGGAAAATAATTGATATTTGACTGAAAATTTTTTAGTGTATATGGCCAAATATTTCTGGCAAGGCAAACATTGATTGGATTTTAATTTTTTGACAAATTAAAAGTAATGCGCACCGGGCTAATGTTTATTCAATTTTGATTCTTAATATATGAAAAAGTTTGAAATTAGATCTAGAAACACGGAAAAAAATTAATTTTTAACTGAAAATTTTTTAGTGTATTTTGCCAAATTTTTCTGCCAAGCCAAAAATTGATTCTATTTTCATTTTTTCGCAAATTAAAACTAATGCGCACTGGGCTAATTTTTATTCAATTTTAATTGTTAATATATAAAAAAGTTTGAAATTAGATCTAGAAACTCAGAAAATAATTGATATTTGACTGAAAATTCTTTAGTGTATTTGGCCAAATATTTCTGGCAAGGCAGAAATTGATTCAGTTTTCATTTTTAGACAAATTAAAACTAATGCGCACCGCGCTAATTTTTATTCAATTTTGATTGTTAATATATGAAAAAGTTTGAAATTAGATCTAGAAACACGAAAAATAATTGATATTTGACTGAAAATTTTTTAGTGTATATGGCCAAATATTTCTGGCAAGGCAAACATTGATTGGATTTTAATTTTTTGACAAATTAAAAGTAATGCGCACCGGGCTAATGTTTATTCAATTTTGATTGTTAATATATAAAAAAGTTTGAAATTAGATCTAGAAACACGGAAAATAATTGATATTTGACTAAAAATTTTTTAGTGTATTTGGCCAAATATTTCTGGCAAGGCAGAAATTGATTCAGTTTTCATTTTTTGACAAATTAAAACTAATGCGCACTGGGATAATTTTTATTCAATTTTGTTCGTTAATAGATAATAAAATTTAAAATTAGATCTTGAAACACGGAAAATAATTGATATTTGACTAAAAATTTTTTAGTGTATTTGGCCAAATATTTCTGGCAAGGCAGAAATTGAATCAGTTTTCATTTTTTGACAAATTAAAACTAATGAGCACTGGGCTAATTTTTATTGAATTTTGTCCGTTATTTGATAAAAAAGTTTAAAATTAGATCTAGAAACACGGAAAATAATTGATATTTGACTGAAAATTTTTTAGTGTATATGGCCAAATATTTCTGGCAAGGCAAACATTGATTGGATTTTAATTTTTTGACAAATTAAAAGTAATGCGCACCGGGCTAATGTTTATTCAATTTTGATTCTTAATATATGAAAAAGTTTGAAATTAGATCTAGAAACACGGAAAAAAATTAATTTTTAACTGAAAATTTTTTAGTGTATTTTGCCAAATTTTTCTGCCAAGCCAAAAATTGATTCTATTTTCATTTTTTCGCAAATTAAAACTAATGCGCACTGGGCTAATTTTTATTCAATTTTAATTGTTAATATATAAAAAAGTTTGAAATTAGATCTAGAAACTCAGAAAATAATTGATATTTGACTGAAAATTCTTTAGTGTATTTGGCCAAATATTTCTGGCAAGGCAGAAATTGATTCAGTTTTCATTTTTAGACAAATTAAAACTAATGCGCACCGCGCTAATTTTTATTCAATTTTGATTGTTAATATATGAAAAAGTTTGAAATTAGATCTAGAAACACGAAAAATAATTGATATTTGACTGAAAATTTTTTAGTGTATATGGCCAAATATTTCTGGCAAGGCAAACATTGATTGGATTTTAATTTTTTGACAAATTAAAAGTAATGCGCACCGGGTTAATGTTTATTCAATTTTGATTGTTAATATATAAAAAAGTTTGAAATTAGATCTAGAAACACGGAAAATAATTGATATTTGACTAAAAATTTTTTAGTGTATTTGGCCAAATATTTCTGGCAAGGCAGAAATTGATTCAGTTTTCATTTTTTGACAAATTAAAACTAATGCGCACTGGGATAATTTTTATTCAATTTTGTTCGTTAATAGATAATAAAATTTAAAATTAGATCTTGAAACACGGAAAATAATTGATATTTGACTAAAAATTTTTTAGTGTATTTGGCCAAATATTTCTGGCAAGGCAGAAATTGAATCAGTTTTCATTTTTTGACAAATTAAAACTAATGAGCACTGGGCTAATTTTTATTCAATTTTGTCCGTTATTAGATAAAAAAGTTTAAAATTAGATCTAGAAACACGAAAAATAATTGATATTTGACTGAAAATTTTTTAGTGTATATGGCCAAATATTTCTGGCAAGGCAAACATTGATTGGATTTTAATTTTTTGACAAATTAAAAGTAATGCGCACCGGGCTAATGTTTATTCAATTTTGATTGTTAATATATAAAAAAGTTTGAAATTAGATCTAGAAACACGGAAAATAATTGATATTTAACTGAAAATTCTTTAGTGTATTTGGCCAAATATTTCTGGCAAGGCAGAAATTGATTCAGTTTTCATTTTTAGACAAATTAAAACTAATGCGCACCGGGCTAATTTTTATTCAATTTTGATTGTTAATGTATAAAAAAGTTTGAAATTAGATCTAGAAACACGGAAAATAAATGATATTTAACTGAAAATTTTTTAGTGTATTTTGCCAAATTTTTCTGCCAAGGCAAAAATTGATTCCATTTTTATTTTTTTACAAATTAAAACTAATGCGCACCGGGCTAATTTTGATTCAATTTTAATTGTTAATATATGAAAAAGTTTTAAATTAGATCTAGAAACACGGAAAATAATTGATAATTGGCTGAAATTTTTGAGTGTATTTTGCCGAATTTTTCTGGCAAGGCAGAAATTGATTCAGTTTTCATTTGTTGACAAATTAAAACTAATGAGCACTGGGCTAATTTTTATTCAATTTTGTTCGTTAATAGATAAAAAAGTTTAAAATTAGATCTAGAAACACGGAAAATAATTGATATTTGACTGAAAATTCTTTAGTGTATTTGGCTAAATATTTCTGGCAAGGCAGAAATTGATTCAGTTTTCATTTTTAGACAAATTAAAACTAATGCGCACCGGGCTAATTTTTATTCAATTTTATTTGTTAATATATAAAAAAGTTTGAAATTCGATCTAGAAACTCAGAAAATAATTGATATTTGACTGAAAATTCTTTAGTGTATTTGGCCAAATATTTCTGGCAAGGCAGAAATTGATTCAGTTTTCATTTTTAGACAAATTAAAACTAATGCGCACCGCGCTAATATTTATTTAATTTTGATTGTTAATATATGAAAAAGTTTGAAATTAGATCTAGAAACACGGAAAATAATTGATATTGGACTGAAAATTTTTTAGTGTATTTGGCCAAATATTTCTGGCAAGGCAGAAATTGATTCAGTTTTCATTTTTAGACAAATTAAAACTAATGCGCACCGGGCTAATTTTTATTCAATTTTGATTCTTAATATATGAAAAAGTTTGAAATTAGATCTAGAAACACGGAAAAAAATTAATTTTTAACTGAAAATTCTTTAGTGTATTTGGCCAAATATTTCTGGCAAGGCAGAAATTGATTCAGTTTTCATTTTTAGACAAATTAAAACTAATGCGCACCGCGCTAATTTTTATTCAATTTTGATTGTTAATATATGAAAAAGTTTGAAATTAGATCTAGAAACACGGAAAATAATTGATATTGGACTGAAAATTTTTTAGTGTATTTTGCCAAATATTTCTGGCAAGGCAGAAATTGATTCAGTTTTCATTTTTTGACAAAATAAAACTAATGCGCACTGGGCTAATTTTTATTAAATTTTGTTTGTTAATATATAAAAAAGTTTGAAATTAGATCTAGAAACTCGGAAAATAATTGATATTTGACTGAAAATTCTTTAGTGTATTTGGCCAAATATTTCTGGCAAGGCAAAAATTGATTCAGTTTTTATTTTTTGACAAATTAAAACTAATGCGCACTGGGCTAATTTTTATTAAATTTTAATAGTTAATATATAAAAAAGTTTGAAATTAAATCCAGAAACACGGAAAATAATTGATATTTGACTGAAAATTCTTAAGTGTATTTGGCCAAATATTTCTGGCAAGGCAGAAATTGATTCAGTTTTCATTTTTTGACAAATTAAAACTAATGCGCACTGGGCTAATTTTTATTAAATTTTGTTTGTTAATATATAAAAAAGTTTGAAATTAGATTTAGAAACACGGAAAATAATTGATTTTTGACTGAAAATTTTTTAGTGTATTTTGCCAAATTTTTCTGCCAAGGCAAAAATTGATTCCATTTTCATTTTTTGACAAATTAAAAGTAATGCGCACTGGGCTAATTTTTATTCAATTTTGTTCGTTAATTGATAAAAAAGTTTGCAATTAGATCTAGAATCACGGAAAATAATTGATATTTGACTGAAAATTCTTTAGTGTATTTGGCCAAATATTTCTGACAAGGCAGAAATTGATTCAGATTTCATTTTTTGACAAATTAAAACTAATGCGCACTGGGCTAATTTATATTTAATTTTGTTCGTTAATTGATAAAAAAGTTTGCAATTAGATCTAGAATCACGGAAAATAATTGATATTTGACTGAAAATTTTTTTGTGTATTTGGCCAAATATTTCTGGCAAGGCAGAAATTGATTCAGTTTTCGTTTTTTGACAAATTAAAACTAATGCGCACCGGGCTTATTTTTATTCAATTTTGATTGTTAATATATAAAAAAGTTTGAAAGTAGATCTAGAAACACGGAAAATAATTGATATTTGACTGAAAATTGTTTAGTGTATTTTGCCAAATTTTTCTGCCAAGGCAAAAATTAATTCCATTTTCATTTTTTCACAAATTAAAACTAATGCGCACTGGGCTAATTTTTATTCAATTTTAATTGTTAATATATAAAAAAAGTTTGAAATTAGATCAAGAAACACGGAAAATAATTGATATTTGACTGAAAATTTTTTAGTGTATTTGGCCAAATATTTCTGGCAAGGCAAAAATTGATTGGATTTTAATTTTTTGACAAATTAAAACTAATGCGCACTGGTCTAATTTTTATTCAATTTTGTTCGTTAATAGATAAAAAAGTTTGAAATTAGATCTAGAAACACGGAAAATAATTGATATTTGACTGAAAATTTTTTAGTGTATTTTGCCAAATTTTTCTGTTGAGGCAAAAATTGATTGAATTTTAATTTTTTGACAAGTTAAAAGTAACGCGCAGTGGCTCAATTTGTGTTTAATTTGGTTCGTTAATAGATGGAAAAGTTTTAAATTAGAGGACATATTTCTGAGTTTTTTTTATAATTTTAAAACTTGAGTATAATTTTTTTGTAGATTTTTTTATTTTTTACGGATCTTTTTCTGCAATTTTCCGTAGGGGTGGTTTCTTGGGGTTGTTAATATTTTTTTCGATTGGTAAAATTAGAGGACATATCTCTGAGTATTTTTAATAATTTTAGAACTAGAGTATAATTTTTTTGTAGATTTTTTTATTTTTTTACGGATCTTTTTCTGTATTTTTTCTTAGGGGTGGGTTCTTGGGGTTGATAATAATTTTTTTTTGGTTTAAAAAATTAGAGGACATATCCTTGAGTATTTTTAATAATTTTAGAACTAGAGTATAATTTTTTTGTAGATTTTTTTTTTTTACGGATCTTTTTCTGCAATTTTCCGTAGGGGTGGTTTCTTGGGGTTGTTAATATTTTTTTTTTGATTGGTAAAATTAGAGGACATATCCCGGAGTATTTTTAGTAATTTTAGAAATTGTGAATAATTTTTTTGTAGATTTTTTTATTTTTTACGGATTTTTTTCTGCAATTTTCCGTAGGGGTGGTTTCTTGGGGTTGTTAATATTTTTTTTCGATTGGTAAAGTTAGAGGACATATCCTTGAGTATTTTTAATAATTTTAGGACTAGAGTATAATTTTTTTGTAGATTTTTTTATTTTTTTACGGATCTTTTTCTGCAATTTTCCGTAGGGTTGGTTTCTTGGGGTTGTTAATATTCTTTTCGATTGGTAAAATTAGAGGACATATCTCTGAGTATTTTTAATAATTTTAGAACTAGAGTATATCACAATAAATAGTTAGAGTAAAAATCTCTCCGAGTATTTAAAAAACATAAGTTAAAATCTGTTGAGAATTGAGCGATAAGGAGAATTTTGTACAAAAAATCTACTTTTTTCCACTGTGCTACGTGGGTCGACATATAGGATCCCATGTGGGAACCTATATGGATTCCTATACGAGAAATTCATAGAAATGCCGCTAGGTGCGTTCTCTCACCAAAACACACAAACGAGTCTAGATAGATAAGATATAAAAAGGGACCCTGTAATAAGAGGGTTATTGAGCAAGCGTCTTGGCTAGTTGAGCAAGCCCTCTGCTTAATTGTCCTAACGAAATATGGACAATTGGGCTGGTTGCTCATTCACCCAATGCATTGAGTCCAATAATCCACAAGGTATTTCGAGCTTAAAACTGGAGAAAAAGCGACTTAATATTGATAAAACACTAAGAAACGTTAAATTAAGCATAAATACACAAAATTAGATAATAAAAATACGTATATTAAGAATAAATAACATTTTCGAAAAGACGTGATTTATTGACACACAGGGAGCAGAACACCTGACTAGCAAAATAGACGTAGCCAATCACAATTTAGTCTCTCGCGGTAGAAAGATTTTGATTGGCTACGTCTATTCTGCTAGTCAGGTGTTCTGCTCTCTGAGTGTCAATAAATCACGTCTTTTCGAAAATGTTATTTATTCTTAATATACGTATTTTTATTATCTAATTTTGTGTATTTATGCTTAATTTAACGTTTCTTAGTGTTTTATCAATATTAAGTCGCTTTTTCTCCAGTTTTAAGCTCGAAATACCTTGTGGATTATTGGACTCAATGCATTGGGTGAATGAGCAACCAGCCCAATTGTCCATATTTCGTTAGGACAATTGAGCAGAGGGCTTGCTCAACTAGCTTAAATGCTTGCTCAATATCCCTCTTATTACAGGGAAGAGCTCTAATATGCTTGAAGCGGATGTGGAGATATGTGCATTTGAAAAACGTCATTTTCAGAAATCCTATGTAGGATACTACCTAGGAACATACATTAATTCCTATATGCCGACCTATATAGACTCCCATATGGGAACCCCATAGGAACCCCCATAGGAAAGCATGTAGTTTCCTATATAGATTGTCATAGAAAACTACACGTTTTCCAATAAGCATTCACATACGATCTTATACAGAAAAACTCAACATCTTGCTCCAATTTGATAAGAAAACATATAACTTTCTGCTCCCAGTTTATAAGAGTCCTGGAGGGAAACATGTAGTTCTCTATATAGATTCTTATAAGAAACTATATGTTTTCCTATAGGATTTCATATGTGATCCAATATAGGATACTATATGTTTTCCTATAGGTTTCCATTTATAATCCTATATATAATCATATATCTTCCTACTTCATATCTATAAGATTCTTATAGGAAAATATATGTTTTCCTATAAGATTTCATATGTGATCCAATATAGGAAACTATATGTTTTCCTGTAGGTTTCCATATATGATCCTATATGTAACCATACATCTTCCTATTTCATATCTAAAGGATTCTTATGGGAAAATATATGTTTTCCTATGTCATATCTATACAAAATCACATGTGTTTTTTTTATAGGAATGTTCCTACACGGAAAAAATAAGTTGTCTAAATATTGCTCAATTAGTTGTAGATTCTTGGATATAGGCAAAGAATTAGCAAAGTCACAGAGTTCTTTTATGACTATGAAAGAAATACTAAATGAAAGTTGAATACATTTTAGAAACCTAGTAAAAGAAAAAAAAGTGTTCGAATTATTATAAAACTGTTTTCTATAAAGTTATCAACGAAATCTAAATTTTCATGCATAAGGATATAATATTTAGAAAAAGTTATTTAATATCTCTGTTGACGTCATTTTAAATTACTTGTGTATTAGAATTTAGAAATAGAGAATCGAAAACACGGTTTATAAGAAGTAGTCGACCGAGTCGCAGACTTCGAAACCGATGCGCGTCGAAGATGCGCAGACTTTCTAGTCCCCAGCAGTGTCAAAATATGAACTGTTTTATATGGTTTTCATTTCGGTACGTATATTTTGGAGCACTGTTTAATTGACAACAAATTTTATGCATATTATTATATGTACATATTTTTTGCAACTTGATATAAACATATATTCCCTATATTCTACACCAAAAAATACATTTGTATCTCAAATTTGATCTCTCTACGTCAAATAGTTGGTAAGATAACGGGGGGGGGGGAAGAACTTGTACGGAACCCTCAGTTTTAGTACGTGTGTAACTTGTACTTGCCCGATATTTTAATTTTTGTAGGCTGCCTTAGCTCCGAATTTTCCTTCCGCAGAAAACTTTTTTTTTTAGTTTAGGGTATACATACAGTTTTTTTTGCAAAATTTGACTTCAGGAAGATTTCTAGACCCGACTTTTCTAGGCTGCTGTAGCACCATGTCTTAATGGTTGAAAATATTTTTTTTCCTCGGGAACTTCCGTTTATTAAGAAACCGATTAATGTGTTACTGTATTAAATTTGTCGGTCTATCAAAGTTAATTGTTAATATTTGTAATTTCGGTTTATTGATTCATTGACTACCGATCTGCGCTATTGAATTTATTTATCTACCGATTGAATTATTGTTTATTTGACTTAGATTTAAAATTTGACTAAAAGATATAAATTCTGAATTGTCTTATTATGATTCGATATTTTGTAGTTGACTTTGAATGTCGCTCGGAAGTGAAATCATTTCTTTTTTGTACATCGACATTTCATACGCCTTAGCGGTTTCAGTGAACGCTTTCGGATCGGACTAATTAAAGATAATGTTATCTCTTTTTTTTTTGCTTGTTTAATTGATTAAGATAAAACTCTTATTAGTCTGCTCTTGGTATTTTGTTTTATTTCGGGATTTTGTCGAGGATTTAAGATGTCGGTTACAGATGACTTACCAGAAGTGAACATTAGAGAAGAATTAGATGAATGGCTCGGAGGTTTGGAACCAGAAGAGATAGACGAGTGGATCAAACGTTTTGAGTTGGTAGATACGGGTATGCGTAGGAACAAATTTAAAAGACTGAAGCGAGTCTTTTCGGCTATTTTCGCATTTTCCTTGAAAGCTCCTTTGCCAGTTCAGTAACGTCGCATTTGAGTTCCCACTGCATATCAGAATTCCTACAAGAAACTAATTTCGCCGAATCCCAAACTGCTGAAGAAGTTGCCACTTCAGCTGTGGGCACTGAACCGGCACAGCCTGAGACAAAGAGAAATCTCAGGACTAACAAGGACAAGAATCCTCCTAAAAAGAAGGGCCCCCTTAAGCCCGGGGATAGTCAGCAGTCTCCTGCTGATAAGATCCTACAAAAACCGATTTCCGAATCTGTAAATGCGTCAATTCCCGAAGTAATCTGCCGCCGTTGTAATCAACCTGGACATTACCAGAGAGGATGCGCGCGAATTGTTTGTTTTGGTTGCAAAACGGTCGGTTATACACTCAAAACGTGTCCTCACTGTTTGGGAAACGCGGCGAAGAAGCAGTGAGCTCGGTCATCACTGCCTTTCACAAGTCAGAGACCGTTATCAACCATTCTTCCGAGTCGAGTCATGTTGAGATTAATGAAAGTAATTTAGTCGAACAAGTGAGCTCCATTTCTTATTTACCTGGTTTTATGGGAGTCTCAATGCCGACTGATCTTGAGTTCGATTCCTTGTTAAAGAGATCTTTTTTGGAAAAAGATGAAATGAATCCTGACTCGGAGCTTGACTGCAGAAATCTCATCTCAGTCACGGATGATGTTCATGCGAGTTTAGAATAGGACAAGGTTTTTGTCCTTATAGCTCAAAATTCCGGTTGTCTTCCAGAGTGACCTTCCGCCTGTGATTGATATTTTTAAGGCGGAGGATCAAACTTCTTCGTAGAGTGGCGCAGTTTTACCGATTGCCACTGCTGCAGTTCTTAACAGCACAAGTGGTTTGGTTTTAGATGCCACTAAACAAACGGAGCCTGGACAGGAAGAGGTGAGTGGAATAGTTGAATTTTCCGACATAGCAAACATAGTTCGCATTACTGTGCAAGTAAACTCGGTCCCCGTAGGTGCCTTTATCGACAACGGGTCGGCTGTGACTTTCATTTGAAGTGACATTGCTGACAGAGTTATGAATTCTTCCGTCTTGGAATTGGATACTTCTAGGTAGTCTAAATTGATTTTAGCTAAAGGCTCGGTAGACGACATTTTAAGTTCTATGGTTCTGCCGATATTAATTGACAATGTCATGAAACAGTGTGAGGTTAGAGTAGTTAATAATCGTAGTACTGAAATGATTCTTGGGTTAGATGTTCAAGGTAGCTTCGACATTTTTCGGTTCTAAGCCGAAGCAGGTCTATGCCCCTGACGGTTCTGGTGAGCAACATCACTCAGGGTTTTATTGATTAAAAAGGAGGGTTGTTCTGGTATTGTTAGTTTACAACCATCAGAGAAGGACAAGCTTAATGCAGTTTTGAAAAAAAAGCGTCGACCTAAGGTCAGTAAGACGCGACGTTTTTAGGGTGGGAGACATAATGCTCCGTAGGCAACGTGTTTTATCCGATAAAGCCAAAAAAATTTCTGGCAAATTGGTTCCAGAATACGAAGGTCCATTTAAAGTGTCTCGTCGACTATCTGCGGTAGTTTATAATTTATCAACCGTACTAGGAAAATTCGCAGGTAAATAGCACAACATTAGGTTCCTGATACCGTGTTTTCTATCCAAATGCCGACTAAAGTCCCAAAAACGTCTTTTTTTGTTTACTTGGAATAACTTTTTTTTTGGCTTCGCTACTAGCCAACTACCTCTTATCTTTTCTTTTTGAATTTGGGACTCAAAACCCCAGTCTATTTTTTTTTGCTTGTTTGTAAAATTGTCACACTGTTAAAAATTAATAAATAAATTTGTTTAACTAGATGTGAATTACTTTTTCTCATTCCTAACTTAATCAATCCAGATTTGGAAATGTTTTGACTCTGGTTAACTCAAGGCTTCGTTTCACAGATGGCTCAGTAATGGTTTGATAATAATTTATCAATTATAAATGGTTATCATTTTCCGAATTCTAGAATGTTATATCAGGAAAATATGATGTTTAAATCGAGCATGATTTGTTATGATGAACTGCAACTGCTTCCCAGGTATTCCGACCAAGTTCTTTATTTTCTTTTTTTATTGTGGTCACTAATGTTTGAAATGAGATCAAAAAGAGGCTTTCAACTCTTAGTTTCCGGCAAGGCGAGGGATGTTGTGACGTGGTATTTTTCACGTCATAAAAATCGAGTAGATCTCTTATTGATTTCGGAACAAGAGTCAAAATACCTGGAAAAGAGCACTATATTAATTTCTTTTATTAGTTTATTGATTAAATTTATTAACTTCTTTGTTTTATGAGCAACTGAATTGTTTAATGGACAAGAGAGAAAAACGTGGTCAGTATTCTGAAAACTAGGAGAGTTGGCTTTGTTCTGGATTTTTGATTATATTGCACATCTCTTCTCAAGTTATAAATGTATTATTCCAGTGTACGGAATAGCAGCTGCCGGGGCTCCTCAACAAGTCTCTTCAATGCAGAAATTACGTGATTGTCCGGCAGAATCGAAGTCAAGAAATGCTGAGGGTTCTTCCTCACACTTGTTCCGAATGTCATACACTGAAAAACTGTTAAGCAGACGGTTGCGCTAATGTCAATTACACAGTGCCACCAACTTGTAGTCGGACCGCTCGATCCAAGTTAGGAGAGTTGTGGTGTTTACGGTATTTCGCTCCGGGAGCGATTGGAGCTCAGGGATTGGACAACCTCTATTTGACATAACTTTTAGCTACAAGGCAGTTTTAAAGGCTATGATTAGTTGAAAGGCAAACAGTGTGATGAAATTTTTGATTTCGTAAGCTTAATGTACTTTTTTACCAAAAACGGTGTGAACTAACCATCTTTGAGCTCTAAATGTGTGCTCCGTCTCCTAGGACCGAGCGAATTGAGCAAAAACAACATGCCTCGATTATACTTGTAATGATAGGACTTTTTCTTAATTTAAAAAGTTGCTCCGGATTACGCTCGTCAGATTGTCCAGCGTTCATAACCTCAAAATTTAAATGGAATTTACAACCCAACGATGAATTTTGACTTATATACTAGCTGAAAATTAAAATAAAAGCAAATACAAAGTAAATCTTAGCCTGCTGGCTGACATTTATTGTTAAAGTTAATTTCTTAATTTCTAATAGGTTAGGTGTAGTCAGTTAAAACTCAAAATATTCTTAATTTAAGAAAAAAGATAGAAATTATATTTAAACAAAATAAGAATTAGCGTACAAAAATATAAAAGAATTTAATAACAAATTTTGATAGAATTCAGAATTTACACAATATTCTTAATCCCGACAATATTTAACGATCTCTTCAAACATCTTCTGATGATTTAACCTAAAGTGGCAGAACTTGAATTTCTAAGCTTGGATCTGTAACAGAGATTAATTTTCTTTTTCTAGTCTTAAAAATAATATTTTCCCTTTATAAAAAATAACCGAATTCTATAGATTTTCTCAGTTTTCTAGTTTTAAATTTTTCGACTATATAATATTACCCTTAAATTTTACAATAAAAATACTACCACCCTCTACCGCCTATTTTTCAACAAAGCCCTCCAAGGGCAGAGTTGAATCTATTCTTTGGCTAGAGAGAAAGCGTACAGAAGGACGTATATTTTCTCTCTCCAGCCAAGAACTGAGAAGAACCTAGAATAACAAGAATTTACAACGCCATGGAAGGACCCAAAGACGCTACAAATCCCTATTTTCGCTCACCAAACTAAAGAGAAGGACCTCTGCTAGTACGGCGAACGTCCAGGTAATCCTTCACCTTAAAGGTTCCGGATTTTCTGTGGGAGTTTTAGGAGAGAAGGACCTCTGCCTAATCCTCGCACGTTCTCAGGGGTCAATCTGGTCTACCAGTCACCCAGAGCAAAGGAAAAATGTGGCGGAAGGACCCACGCACATCTCTCGCTTTACCTGAGCAGCCTAGCTTGGTATCGAGAAGGACCTCGAATCCCAACAACCTGACGACTAAATTTTCGGCAGCGCGTGCCGATTAATATAGTCAAGCTATCGTGACCTATGTGCCGGTGAGGCACACAGGTGGGGAGCGGTGGAGGTACAAGCTCGGTCGCACTGACTCGGGGTCATGAGCTGACCTGAACTTTACTATAGTGACGATGTGAATATAGTATAATTCACAAATTTTAAATTTCCAAATTTCACATCGTCACATACTAATCACAGAAAAAAATTTTGAAACTTTATGGCTGAAAGTATCTATTGACAGCAATGTTTTATTTAATAATGGAATAGAAGTAAATTAAAATTTTTCTGTCAACATAAATAAAAAAAGAACAGGTAAAAATAAACAATTTTTTTGCAAAAATAGATTTCTGTTATCCTTTATTTGTTAAGGATCAATTTATTTCATTTCATAAACAATTAAATCGATTTTCACAAATTTTTATAATTTAGGTTATGTAAACACTTTTACTTAAAATCAATTTTGTTCAATCAATTCTAACTAT
Organism: Ganaspis brasiliensis; assembly: GCA_037103525.1. NCBI lineage: Eukaryota > Metazoa > Arthropoda > Insecta > Hymenoptera > Figitidae > Ganaspis > Ganaspis brasiliensis. The sequence goes on along the minus strand of JAZKLR010000536.1, from coordinate 301,672 downwards.
ATATATTTAAAAATTGGTTGAAATTAGTTTTCTTGTCTTCCATTCTACTAAATTGTAATTAATTAATTAGTTTTAAAGAAAAAACAGAATTCATTCTTCTTCTATGTATGGTTCACCAGCCCTGAGCTCCGAGTGCTCCCGGAGCGAAATACCGTAAACACCATTGTTCTCTTAAATCAGGGTGAGCAATGCGCCATCTTAAACTAAAGTAAACAGCTGACCGACGCCTTTGGGTTTGAGGCTACGCGATCCAAAGCGCAACAGCTCGATCAAAAAGGAGAGTTTAACGCAGCACTTCAACGCCTTGGGCAAGCAGTTCTCCCAAAAGATGCATTGTTCTTAAGTTTTATTTTATATTTAAAATAGTTCCTTGTTTCGTTAATTATTACATACCGAAATATAGAAAAAGCTCTGTCGTCTATCGTGGAGGAGGTAAGCCTTTCTTTTTTCACACAAAAGAGTGTCCCAAAAGAGTTAGTTTTAGATTTTTCAGTTTTTAGGTTAGAATCCCGGAATCAGTTTGAAGTTCAATTTTTAGTTAATTAAGTGCTTTTTCTCAGTTCTGAACGTTGGATTTTTAATAGATTAAATTTTTCTCGTTTAATTAAACCGAATAGTTCTTATGTTTTATTGTTATTTTCTGCCGTACTTGAGGCAATTCATGTAAATTGATCTGATCTTATAATGGCATTTCTAACCTCAAACCCAACCTGATTTCCGGAAACAGTCTTTCATGCATTTGAGTTATTAAAGTGATAAGTGCCCTAGCGAGGAGGCCGTTCCGTTTTATTTTTCACTTAATTCATGTGTTAATAATTAAGAAATGAGAAGAGCAATTTTCAAAACTGATGAAAGTAAATCCTAAAGTTTAGATTAGGAGTTAAGATTTTAGTTAGATTAAACTAGGAAATTGAAAAAACCATGACAGTAAATTAAAATCATGAATTTTTTAACTTTTTCCTTCAGATTTTACTTATTTTTGTCAGTTTTCAATAATTTTCTTCCATACAAAAGTCGATTAATTTTGGCAAATTATTCTTGTTATTTTTCAATTATTTTTGTTACTTTTTTCATTATTTTCTTCGAATTACACTTGTTTTTCTACAATTATTCAATTATTGTCTTCAAATTTTTGTTCTTGGTTGTTTAAAATTATTTTTGTCATCGTTCAAGTCTTTTTGTCTTTTTTAAAGTATTTTCATCAAATGTTAAATTCTTTTGCAGGTTTAAATTGTTTTTTTCATATTAAAATTGTTTTTTTTAATTTCAATTAATTTAATCATTTCTTAATTATTATCAATATTTTCGAAATGAATTACTTCTTTCACATTTTACTTATTTTTTTCATATTATAATTAATTAGTTTTAACAAATTATTTTATCATTTCTCAAGTGCTGCTGTTTAAATTTTAATTATTTTTTCCATTTTTTAAGTATTTTCTTTACATTTAACAATTTTATTTTATTTTTCGTTTACTTCGTCATTATTCAATAATTTTTTAAGTGTCAATTTATTTCCAATTTTTCTATTTTGTTAACTTCAAATTTTTATTTTTTTCACTTTTTTTTTTTTTGCTTTGCCATTATTCAATTTGTTTTGACCTTCTTAAATTATTTTTTTCAAATAGCAAGTAATTTTGTCATTCCTTGATTATTTTTTAAAATTTTAATTAATTTTGTCATTTTTCAAGTCTTTTGTTCAAATTTTAAATATTTACCTTATTTTTCAAATCGTTTTATTAACTATAATTTTTTTGTTAAAATTTCAATTATTTTTATTATTTTCCAAATATTATTTTCTTTATATTTCTATTAATTTTACCATTTTAGATTATTTTCTTTAGAATTTAATTTCACCTAAAAAAACATGTATTATTTTTACCCACTTTCATCACTTTAAAACTCTCTATTAACTCACTTTCTTAAATTAAAAAGTCATTTATTCCACTATTTGAATCTACAAATCCGCTGGCAGCCCTGATTATGTTTAAACAATAAAAAAGAAACTACTTTCTTCAAATGGGAATCAAGTTTATTTATCTTGAAATTTAAAAGAAAGTTGTTCTCAGTTTTTTCAAATCTGTCGTTTAAAGGAAATAATTTTTTGTTATTGTTTAAACAATATCAGGGCTGCGAAAGGACTTGCAGTTTAGAAATAGTGGAATAAGTGACTTTTAAATTTTAAAAATTGAGTTAATAGTGAGCTTTACAGTGAAAAAAGTGAGTAAAAATAACACAGCCCCACAAAAAAAAAAAAGTTTCATGTACTTTTGACCGGAATACCCTAGCCCTATGTATTTTGACGCGCTGAACACGAATCCGAAGTCAGTTTTGCTCCATCACGTCAGGATTTTTTCCTAACCTCAAAATCAATAAAATGACACTTTTTGTTCATTAGCATGTGAACCCGACTTAACATTAATACATGCCTAGGGCGAATAGATAGCTTGGATTGTGACCTTTAAAACGCTTTTTTAAAAATTGTTCTACGATGATTTTTAACGAAGTTATGATGTTTTATTTAAAATCATTTTTTTCCATTACACCATACATCATCAATAATTGAAGTGTTATTTACATTTGGAAAAAATTTATATTTTAAATAAAACATCATAACTTCGTTAAAAATTATCGTAGAACAATTTTTAAAAAAGCGTTTTAAAGGTCACAATCCAAGCTTTCTATTCGCCCAAGGCATGTATTAATGTTAAGTCGGGTTCACATGCTAATGAACAAAACGTGTCATTTTATTGATTTTGAGGTTAGGAAAAAATCCTGACGTGATGGAGCAAAATGGACTTCGGATTCGTGTTCAGCGCGTCAAAATACATAGGGCTAAGGTATTCCGGTCAAAAGTACATGACACTTTTTTTTTTGTGGGGCTGTGTAATACATGGGTTGTTTTAGGTGAAATTGAACTTTGAAGAAAATGATTTCAAAATGGAAAAACTAATAAAAATTTAAAGAAAATAATAATTGGAAAAGAACAAAAATAATTGAAGAAAAAAAAATTAAAGTTGATAAAACTATTCGAAAAATAAGGTAAAAAATTAAAAATTTGAACCAAAAACTTAAAAAATCAGGCAAGTTACACTCGTACCAAGTCGAAGAGTTCCGTACCTCCATAATTTTTTTAACTATATGAGGTAGAGATTTAAAATTTTCTACTATAAAACGATTTTTAAAAATAATTTTTATTATACACTAAATTTTATGGACAAATTATGACCGCTGAGTAAACAACACGTGCTTTTCGTGCTCTCTGTAGTTGTATTGTTTTCGTGCGTATTTTTGCAATTTTTGCAAGGATTTCTTTTTGCCTAAAGTTGGTGTTGTGTTGTGCAACTAATTTTTTATTTTTTTCTCACATCCTGTTGTCTTTTTGTAAGTTATTCGTCAAAATAATGACAGATACTATGAGCGGTAGTCAATCCACTGATAAATCTTGTGTATGCACATGGTGCAAAAGGAATGTGACTAATAAAAGTGTAGTTTTTTGCTCTAGATGCAGATCTCCATATCACAATGGTTGCTCTCAGGTGGTATCTAAGTTATCGGATGGATCCTTTCAAAATGTTGCAAAACACGTGCTTTGTCTCCTTCATCTTCACTACCCGTGTCCAATATCAACAATCTTGGAATTCCAACTTCTGCTCCATCTGTAAGCGTTCGAGACCTAGAAAAAATTTTTGAAGGCATACCTAAGCTGGACAATAAGTTTTCCTTATCCTTTGAAAAACTTTCCACCGATATAAAAGATTTGACCACCAAATTCGATGATGTTATTTCCAGAATTTCGAAAGTTGAGGTTCAGGTTGACGAATTATCTAAGAGATTAGATGCCGTGGAAGCAGCCAATTTATCTGGACCCCAGGACGCTACCTCTATAATACGCACCTGTGTTTCGGAATTAATTAACAGAGATTCACGTAAAAAGAATTTAATTATTTTTGGCTATCCCGAACCTGCCCTTCCTAAAATCAGTGCTGAAAATAAAGATAAAGTTAACCAGAATCCTTCGGAAGATCCTAAACCTATTAAAAATTTGTTATCTCTGCTTACAACATCAGAGATAATTGATTCTGTAAAATTATCAAGAGTTGGATCTCTTGCACATGCGCAACGAAACCCGAGGCCTCTGAAGTTAGTCTTCCCTAATGCGAGTTCAGCCAGGTCTTGTTACGCGGCCTTTATAAAATTTAAAAATGATCGCAAACTCCCGGATTCCTTTTCGAGACTACGGTTAGCTCCTGACAAGACGAGGATGCAGCTGCTGAAGCTTGTGGAACTGAAAAAATAACTTTTGCAGCGCCAGATGAGTGGTGAACAGAACTTGAGGATTGTTTATCCGAACGGAGTACCTACTCTTATTCAGCTCATAAAACCGTCCATTAATACTTATCGAAGTTCTATCGTTCGCAATCAGCTACCTTTAGATTTGGAGGGAGAAGCCAGTGTCACAACATAGTTGACTCAGATTCTTCCGATTCACCCCTTCCGAGGCTCATCGTTGGTTTTGTCTCTGTCTCTCTCCTCTGACCTCTCTGTTTACTTCCAGAATGTCAGAGGCTTATGTATAGTATTTATTATATTTTTATTTTTGGTTCGTCTTGTTTACCACCGAATTCCAATTTAACATAATGTATTGTAATGTATCGCATTTTTAAAGAAATTTATAGTTTGTTTTCTGAGGCTTCAATTTGTATCTGCGGCTTAACGTATTTAATGTTCCGTTCGTTTTATGGTGTTTATATCTGTGGATGTTTTTCTTACATCTTTATTAAACAAGACTAATTATGTTGACTGGAAAATTTTTTATGATAGTTGTTGTTCTCTTGGCATTTAATTTATGGCTTATGTTTTGTATATTATTGTTTTTTTAAATTCATTATTATCAGTACCTAGTGTACGAAAGGGCATTTTTCTTTTTGTACGTTGCCCGTTTATGTAAGAAATAAATAAAAAATAAATAAATAAAATTATATTAGTACACATTTTTAGCACTATAATATTGGGTCAGGATCATTTTTTAAATATCTTTAAAAAAATCACGAGTTAAGAATCAAGGTTAACTCAGTTTAATCAGTTTGGATGATCAGGGGGGGGGGAGGCCACAGTAATTTCTACAAATTTTTTTCAAAAAATCGTGGATTTTGGATAGTAAAGATTATGAAGACCGCCTTTACGAAAGTTCTGTATAATTTTCCTGTAATCTACACAAAAATCTACATACAAATACCAAATTTCATCATCCTGAGTCAAATAGTTTAGAAGATCAGGAAGAGGGACATTGTTATTTTTTAAATTTTTTTTTAAAATCGTACTTTTTGGCTAATAAACACTATGAAGACCGCCTTTACGAAAGTTCTCTATAATTTTCCTGTAATCTACAAGTAAATCTACATATGGTGGATTTCACAGAAATTGTCCTGCCCCAAAAATAAAATATGTCCAATCTATTGCAAATTTTTTTTATGAGTTGTTTCCACTGTTTTAATGAATAGATACAAAAATTTTATGTGATATGATATGTGTAGATTTTTGCATAACCTTTCGATTGTGAAGGTCCATTTTATATTTTTTTAATAATTTAACCTTGATTTTTCAAAATTAAAAACAAATTTAAGTTTGAAGACTGCCTTTACGGAAGTTCTCTATAATTTTTCTGTAATCTACACGTAAATCTACATACGTGTACCAAAGTGCAGCATCATAAGTCAAATAGTTTGGAAGATTAGGGAGGGGACATGGTATCTTTTTCGAATTTTTCTTGAAAAATCGTAATTTTTGGCTAATAAACACTATGAAGACCGCCTTTACGAAAGTTCTTTATAATTTTCCTGTATTCTACACGTAAATCTACATACGTGTACCAAATTGCAGCATTCTAAGTCAAATAGTTTTGAAGATTAGGGGGGGGGGGGGGGGGGGGCATGGTCGTTTTTTTGCATTTTAGGTCAAAAAAGTGTTTTTTGCTTGATTTCGGCATGTTCATGAGCTCGTATTGCTTTTTCCATATCATTTTCGTAAATCCAAGTTGAAATTACATATGTGTACCAAATTGGAAGTCTCTAGCTTATATAGTTTAGAAGTTATAGGGGGTGCGAAAACGGACAACCATAGTGATTTTAATATGGTTCCGTTTTACGGTACGGAATTCTAAAAATGAGCAAATTAATTACAAATTTTAAAAAGCTAATCGAAGAATGACAAAATTAATTAATATTAAAAAAGAATTGAATAATGGCAAAGCAAATTAAAAAAAAGGTGAAACAAAATAAAAATTTGAAGTTAACAAAATAGGAAAATTGGAAATAAATTGACACTTAAAAAATTATTGACTAATGACGAAGTAAACGAAAAATAAAATAAAATTGTTAAATGTAAAGAAAATACTTTAAAAAATGGCAAAAATAATTAAAATTTAAAAAACAACACGTGAGAAATGATAAAAATAATTCGTTAAAACTAATTAATTATGATAAAAATAAGTAAAATGTGAAAGAAATAAATAATTTCAAGAATATTGATAATAATAATTAAGAAATGATTAAATTAATTGAAATTAAAAAAAAAACAATTTTAATATGAAAAAAACAATTTAAACCTGCAAAAGAAATTAACATTTGATGAAAATTCTTTAAAAAAGACAAAAAGACTAGGAAAATGACAAAAATAATTTTAAACAACAAAGAACAAAAATTTGAAGACAATAATTGAATAATTGTAGAAAAAGAAATGTAATTCGAAGAAAATAATTAAAAAATAAAAAAATAATTGAAAAATAACAAGAATAATTTGCCAAAATTAATCAACTTTTGTATGGAAGAAAATAATTAAAAAATGACAAAAATAAGTAAAAAATGAAGTAAAAAGTTAAAAAATTCATGATTTTAATTTATGGTCAGGGTTTTTTTAATTTCCTAGTTTAATCTAATTAAACTTATTTAAAAAATGTAAAAAGTTTAAGTCAGCTGCGATCAATTAACTGCCGGAACGGTGGAACATGGATCATAAGCGAATTGCACTGTCGATAACAGTGGTTTGTTTACATGTCAAACATTTTTGTAAAAACAATTATTGAAGCATTTTATGGTTTTGTTTCATGTTTTTATGCACTAGGTTTATAATATTTCCGCATTGTTTTACCTTTAAGAACTAAATTTATGACTTATATTACTGAAAATGACAATTTCCAACACAAAAAATGCTCATATAAAATGACACTTTTTAATATTAATTAACCATTATTTTCAACAAATTCTAATGCAAAAGTATTCTTTAGGATTTACTTTATCAGTTTTGAAAATTGCTCTTCTCGTTTCTTAATTATTCACACATGCTAAGGTGAATATAAAAATAAATTTGTTGAATAAATAAAAATTGAATAAATAATTAAAAATCTATAAACATTAAACTTTATTTAGCTGGCACCCTTGATTTTAAGGTCTTAAATCTAAACATTTTTGTGATTTTGAATATTCAGGTTATATATTATGAATAATTGCTTAATCGTGATCAGAGGTTAGGCAATTACTTCTTACATGGTCTTTTAATCATTTAGTTTTTTTTAATAATTTAAATTTTTTTTTTTTCATTATAAATAAAAATACGTTGCAAATTTAATTTCTCCAAATAAATGTTGTATTTTTTAACTCAAAATGCTTATTTTTTATTATTAAATTATTAAACCTATTTAATTTCTAATTTTATTATAAGTTAAAAATTAGGATCAATTATAATTTTAATCAGTTCAATTGGAAGAACAAAAAATAAGATTGGCCGAAATATAGTTTTCACTATATTACAGATTTGTTAAGCCCGTTAGGCTAAAAAATCATTAAAATCAAGATCAAGGATCCCAAATTTTCACAAAAAAAGGAGTCGTTCACAAATTACGTCAGGTTATTTTTTACTATTTTCGACACCCCCCCCCCCTACGTCACACACGGTTTCATACATGAGCGCCATTCTTTCTTCAGGTCGTCACACATTACTTGATCCCCCCCACCCCTTGATGTGTGGCTTAGTTTGTGAACGACTTCAAAACACTAATCACAAAAATCAAGTACTTAAAATAACTATATAATATTTAAAAAAAAATTATTTATTAATAGAAGTTTAAATTAATAAATAACTACGTATATAAAAAAATACAATACATAAAATAAATACATAAAATTAAAAAAAAAGTATATTAATAGACGTTAAAATTAATAAAGGAATTATTAATCGATAAATTGAAATATTAATTGATAAAAGTTTGAATTAAATTAAAGTTTGAATCGATATAAACTTTCCAAATTTTTATAAATTTTTATAATTAAATGGGTTTAAGTTTAAAACACCTAAAATTTGCATTGTTAGAATTTGAAAATATTTAAAATTTATAATAACTGTAGCATGAATTGATCAAATTCGAACAATTAAAAGTTTTAAATAATTTAAGTTTATAATTATTAAAATTTAAATAATTCATAGTTCATATACTAATTAATGTTTAAAGCAATTTAAATTCGTATTAATAAAATCAAGTTTAAAATTTTTAATTTTATTTGTAACGAAGTGAAATTTTGCTATTCTCCGAATTTGCTCGCCGGAGCCAAGGTTCTCAAATTATATTCACTTATGCTGGAAAACTAGATTATTATTGACCATAAATATTTTACTTAATTTCTACTGTCGCTTTGGGTCAGGTAAAGTCAGTAAAACTCTCAGGATTTCTATTAGTAAGAAATAACAAAAGAATATATTGTTCAAAATAAAGGTGTACAAAAATAATATTATAGTATAAAAATAAATTTAATAGAATATAAATCAAAATAAATGAAGGAAATTAACGATAACAATATAAAATAAATAATAATCAAATAACAATTCATGTGCTAGAAGAGCCGGCGCGGCGTTTGTTAAAAGAAAACAAAATAAAATAAATAGGAATTTTCCTTTATTATTTGAAAGTTTCGCCTTGCCAGAAACTGGTTAAATTCTGTTTAAGCGGTATCTAAAAAAACAGATTAATAAAAAATAATGTAGATTACAATAATATTAATATTCTTAATTCAGTAAGAATTATCCGTATAATCGTTCGCAGATTAAATCGGTAAAATGAAACTCCGTCTCCAATACAATATAAATTACGGACGAACCGCTAAAAAATATTGCCGCCGTTATTCACCGTGATGTTAAAATAAAATTGACCATCTAGACACATATGTGACGCGTCGCAAAGAAAAGCACCTAAAAAGGAAAAAATCGATTTTCGGATTTTGATAAAATTAGGTTAATTATATGTTCCTTTTTCATTATCTAAAGTCAGAAAACATTTTCATTGAATATTTTTCACGTATTTAAGACTTAAGCATCAGCGGTTTGTACAGAATCCAATAGCGCGCACGCCGCTTCTTTTCACTCTCCTGTAAAATTGCCGTTTGGCTTCTTAGGTGCTTTTCTTCGCAACGCGTCACATATGGTCAATTCGCGGATACGTAAAACGAAATTAATTATCAGGTAAAAAAGAAATTAATTAATTCATTACTACGTTAATTACGCGCTTCATTCCGGTAAAAAAAACAATTAAATCTGGACGCGTAATTTCAGGTGCGAGGTGAATTTATTTGAAGAACAGTTAACCCTTTAACGCCTGCGGGACGTATATGTCCCACTTGCAAAAACGCTTGTAACTTTCCTGAATATCAATATTTTTCAATGCGATTTAGCTTATTTTCTTCAGTATGAATGCTAGTATCTAGAAAAAAATAGAAGTAATGAAAACAAAAGTTTTTTATTATAAATAAATAACCAAATGTTTATGCAAATCTCAGAAATCGTGAAAAAAAATCAGTTAGCTCCCAGACGGACATCAAAGTCAAAAAAAAATTTTGGGACACAGAATTTAAAAGTTTTTGAACTACTTAATACGAATCTGGTCCCAAAATTAAAAAATTCAAAATGGCGTATCCTAGATGGCGCCTCAAAAATAAAAAAAAATAACTTGTGCTTCCCAAGTAGTAACAATAACTATAAATAAGTGACACATGTTTATAAGGGTTTTTGGGGTCGCTGATTACGAAAATAATGTGAAATTGACAGTTGTCAATTCAGTTGTCAACTTTTGTAAAAAAGTAATTCATTTTGACGAAAATGACAGTACAAAGGTTTTCGGGGTCGCTGATTACGAATATAATGTCAAATTGACAATTTGACAATTGACAGCTGTCAATTCAATTGTCAACTTTTTTAAAAAGTGATTATTTTTGACAAAAATGACAGTATAAGGGATTTCGGGGTCGCTGATTACGAATTTGATGTCAAATTGTTTAATTGACAGCTGTCAATTCAGTTGTCATCTTCTCTAAAAAGTGATTATTTTTTACGAAAATGACCGTATAAGGGTTTTTGGGGTCGCTGATTACGAATATGATGTCAAATTGACAATTTGACAATTGGCAGCTGTCAATTCAGTTGTCGACTTTTCTAAAACGTGATTATTTTTGAAAAAAATGACAGTATAAGGGTTTTTGGGGTCGCTGATTACGAATATAATGTGAATTTGTCAGCTAACAGCTGTCACATAATCGAAATCAGCCCAGATTGTAACAAACAAAAAAGAAAAAAAGTTTACGCATTGTACAACCTGTCTTTTCGTCTGTAACTGAGTGATTTGTCGCTCGCAGATTTTTTGAATTTTTGTCGAAAGTTGATAAATCTAGTCTTAACCAAATTTATGAATACATACAAGTATTATAAATACATTTCATAAAAAGTTTCTATTAAAGTTACGTATCTTTCATACAGATAATTTGTTTTGTTGCATTTTTCTACGATTTGTTAAATACCTATATATAACATGAAATGTCCTTTTATAAGTTGATATTCAATTTCGTTCATGAAAAGAAGGAAAAAATAATCATTGAAAATGTTCTTATATGCTCTTATCCTACATTTGATTTAACAGCTGTCAAATTGTCATCATATTTGTAGTCAGCGTCCCCGAAACCAATATGACTGTCATTTTCGTCAAAAATAATTACTTTTTAGAAAAGTTGACGACTGAATTGACAGCTGTCAATTGGAAAATTGCCAATTTGACATCATATTTGTAATCAGCGACCCCGAAATCCCTTACACTGTCAGTTTCGTCAAAAAGAATCACTTTTTAGAAAAATTGACAACTGAATTGACAGCTGTCAATTGGACAATTTGACATCATATTCGTAATAAGCGACCCCGAAATCCCTTATACTGTCATTTGCGTCAAAAATAATCACTTTTTAGAAAAGTTGACATCTGATTTGACAGCTGTCAATTGTCAAATTGTCAATTTGACATCACATTTGTAATCAGCGACCCTAAAAACCCTTATACTGTCATTTTTGTCAAAAATAATCACTTTTTAGAAAAGTTGACGACTGAATTGACAGCTGTCAATTGGAAAATTGCCAATTTGACATCATATTTGTAATCAGCGACCCCGAAATCCCTTACACTGTCAGTTTCGTCAAAAAGAATCACTTTTTAGAAAAATTGACAACTGAATTGACAGCTGTCAATTGGACAATTTGACATCATATTCGTAATAAGCGACCCCGAAATCCCTTATACTGTCATTTGCGTCAAAAATAATCACGTTTTAGAAAAGTTGACAACTGAATTGACAGCTGTCAGTTGTCAAATTGTCAATTTGACATCAAATTCGTAATCAGCGACCCCGAAAACCCTTACACTGTCAGTTTCGTCAAAAAGAATCACTTTTTAGAAAAATTGACAACTGAATTGACAGCTGTCAATTGGACAATTTGACATCATATTCGTAATAAGCGACCCCGAAATCCCTTATACTGTCATTTGCGTCAAAAATAATCACTTTTTAGAAAAGTTGACATCTGATTTGACAGCTGTCAATTGTCAAATTGTCAATTTGACATCACATTTGTAATCAGCGACCCTAAAAACCCTTATACTGTCATTTTTGTCAAAAATAATCACTTTTTAGAAAAGTTGACGACTGAATTGACAGCTGTCAATTGGAAAATTGCCAATTTGACATCATATTTGTAATCAGCGACCCCGAAATCCCTTACACTGTCAGTTTCGTCAAAAAGAATCACTTTTTAGAAAAATTGACAACTGAATTGACAGCTGTCAATTGGACAATTTGACATCATATTCGTAATAAGCGACCCCGAAATCCCTTATACTGTCATTTGCGTCAAAAATAATCACGTTTTAGAAAAGTTGACAACTGAATTGACAGCTGTCAGTTGTCAAATTGTCAATTTGACATCAAATTCGTAATCAGCGACCCCGAAAACCCCTAGAATGTGGTTCATTTTTTTATACCTAGTCTCAATTTTGCTCGGGAGTTAAAGGGTTAAACAGCGCGGGTGTTCACCTAGCATAGTCTGTTCTCCAATGACGTAGCACTGGAGAAGCTCATGTGACAATCTACGTCAATGACTCGGCGCGGGAGATTTTAAAATTGTTTCGAACACTTTCCTACGTCATAAGTGTTCTAGCAATTTTCTCGAATTTCTTGACCATTCGTGATGGACCACGACGATGATCAAGAATTCGTCACGGAGTAACTTTACTCTAGCCAGGATTCCTTCGTCTATGAAATAGATGTCCAGAACTTTATCGTGTCTGAGACTCCACGGTGGACCGTGACAAATCTCAGGATGATCCTAGCCAGAGGAAAGCACAAGGGTTTTGTTCTTTCGATTTTCATTGAAGGATCAATGCTAAATCTCCAGAACGTTCTCCAGGTACCATTCTTGAAGGACAAAGTCTATGGTATCTGGAGGAGTCATAATTTACTATATCGCTCCGACTCGTGGGCCGGTATTTTCTCGACTGAAGGACCAGTCTCAGAAATCCAGCACCCACCAATAGTTAATTTCTGAAGGACCAGAACCTTAACCATTTGTTGAGTCGGAGAGGTATAGCCCGAGGTGGACCTCGGTGTCCTCCCGGCGCTTGACTAACTCAAATGCGATCAAGCGTGTCGATATATTGACGCGGCTCGCAGTAGAGCTGCGTGTTCGTACTACTTGGCGCTGTCCGCGCCAAGTAGTACGCCATATTCTGCTAGCCACGTTTTTGACCGTTCCATAATAAGACGAAATTGTATCTTAACCTCAAAGTTAAGTTTATTTATTTTTACTTAAAAATAAATTATCCGATTGTAAATTAAAAGTCAAGTGCAATTGTGAGGTTCGTCACATATTTAATTTGTAAAGGTAAAAAAAATTAAATTAATTGTTCCCAACATTAGGGATTAAAATCAAAATGAGTTATAAATCATAAAACTTTGGTTATATTTCAATTTTGATTAATTCGGGTTTAAACAATTTCAATTTTAATCGATAGAAGTTGGGAAGTTTTTAATTTGGAAAAATCAAAATTGTTGATAGAAATTTTGAAGAATGGTTTGTTATTAATTGAATTTCGTAAAGAAATTTTAATATAGAACTATAGACTTTTTTTTGTTTTAAATCAATAACTTTTGAGAAAAAGTGTATTTTTATATATAATTTCTAATTTTACATATTTATTTATATATTCTCTAGAATTTAATATTTAAATTAAGTAATAAAATTATATATTATTTTTAACAATAGTGCATTCAAATATAAATGCGTGTTTTATTTAAGTTTTTACTTTAATCTACTTTATATAAACTAATAAAATCTATTTTAGTGTTAATTTTGGTGAATTTCTCGTGCGTCATTTTTTAATAATTTTTGGAATTTCCTCTATTCAAATAATTATACTTTTTTCAAATAATTGAAAGGTCATTAAAAATTTCTTCAAGTATGTCTATTTAGCTTCAAAATCCACAAGATTTTACTTAATTGGTTAATTTCTTGAAAAACCACAATATTTCTTGTACAAAATGCCAATTTTGAGAAAATTATCTTCTTTTTTTTGTTTTGTACAATATTTTTAAATTTATTTTTATTGTATTAAAATCGAAACTTTTTAAACTAATCGGGAACAAGGTTTGTTCTTTTGTCGGACTTTTTTTCCGGAAAAAACAACTTTTTCAGAATTTAAATATTGTAGTTCACTCATTTCTTTTATTTCGTCTCCTTCTATCTTTCGGTTATTGTCTTTGTCTTTTATTTCCCTGTGCTCTTTTTATTTCTTCTTGTTCCTAGCTTCTTTTGTTTGTTTCCTTTCTCTCTCTTTTCCCTGTCCTTTTCTCGCTTTATTCTTTCAGTCTCTCTATCTCTCAAATCTTTCTTCTCTTATTCCTCATTTCTTTTTTTTACCTCTCTGTCTTATCGGTTCTCTATGTTCTGTATTCTCTTCTTTATTATTTATTTTCTTTTCTCTATTCTTCCTTTTCGATCCTCGCTTTTCTCGGCTCCGTAATTTTCACTATTTTCTTTCTGCTCTCTATTCTCTCTCCTCTCTCCCTCTCTCTTTTCTCTCTTCTAGCTTCCAGCCCTTTTTAGGTCATTTTTCTTTTCGTGTATTCTCTTTTCACTTTTCTTCTCGCTTCCATTTCTCTGTCCCACTCATTTTTTCCTCCTCGTTTTATACGACTCTCGTTTCTTTCCTATCTTCGCTTTTCTATCGAGTTCTCTTCTTTCTTCTCATTTCTTGCGTCTCTTTTTATTTTGTCACTTCTCGGTTTTCTCTGCTCTCGTGTTTTTCTATATTATCTCTTCCTTTTTCTTCTTTCCCTTCTCTTTCTCTTCTTTCTTTTCATTTCTCACGTTTCTTTTTTATTTTGTCTCTTCTCGGTTTCCTCTCAGGGCCGTCTTAAGGGTTCTTGAGGCCCTGGGCTATTATTAAATCCTAGGCCCCTTTGTCAACGAATTAAAAAAAGAGGAGATAGAGTACGTAACGTATGTTTTTTGATAGGAAAAAACCTCAGCTTTCGATTAAAAAAAAAAAAACAAGATCGTGTCCTTCACCAAAAAAAACTCAAATTTATTTTTGATTTTCATTTTTTACGGTCAAAAAAAAATTTTTTTTAAATACATATCATCAATCGAAAGGACATGAAAAACTCTATCGAAACTGATAGTAGCAAAATTTTTTTTATCTAATTGTTAACTAGAAAAAAAATACTGAAATTTGCGTTGTACCGTAAAACCCAAAAAAATTCCTCCCCTCCTACTCGGAAAATATTAGAAAAAAAAAAATTTCCAAAAATTACCATCTATATGCACCATAAATACTTCGAATTTAAGCATAATTGGCAAACAATTTTTTTACCTTGATCACTTCATATGCAATCTCTCACATAAGCATCAGAGTTGGGAAGTTCAGTTCGGCATCTGCTCTTTTTATCACACATAACTTCACCCTAATAGTATTTACGCATTTTTCAAAAATTCATTAAAAAACATAGTACATATGACAAGTCTTAGAAAAACGAGGCCCCCCCAAAGGCGAGGCCCTGGGCTATAGCCCAGTCTAGTCCTCTGGTTAAGACGGGCCTGTTTCCTCTCCTCTCTTCACTCTTATCTCTTGCCTTTTTTCTCCTTCGCTTCTCTATTTTGGCTTCTGTTGTTTATTTTTCTACTTTTTTCTTCGACTCTTTCTTTTCTTCTAGGTTGTAGTTTCTCTTGGCTCTATTTTTATCTGTCTATGAAAATTTAATGCTACATAAATATCAAAAGAAATGTCAAATTTTAAGTTAATATATGTTTCATTGACATTTAGAAAGTTGTTCATCATGGGACCATTTTTTTAAATGAATGGTACTAATAATTTGGAAAAATGATTCAAAATACTTTCGTCTTAAAAATGAAATTTTATCCTATGTGATCAGAAGATTAGAGGTGTGCAGAAACTCGAATTTCACATGGATTCGTAATTTCAATCGAACCGAGCTCATGTTAATTCTCATGGAGAGGATCGAATTTTACAAATTTTCACAGCTGTAAAAAAGATATTTAATACATTCCCTTATGGAAAAATGTGATATGAATATAATGACACGGATGCATGTCATTCATTTGAGTGTCATTTTTTCGCGACCACACGAGAAAAATGACACAAGAGAAAATGATATGGCAAAGGATACATAAAAATGCCACAATGCACAGTCGTATTCTACGTATTCTACAGTACCTAAAGCTGCGCTGTAAATTTCTGTTCTTCCCAAAATGGTACACAATGTATGATTATATGAAACCATAATAAAATTAATAATAATAAAAAAATTTGTTGGTGCATTTTTTGCCATGTTATTTTCTCCCGTGTCATTTTTCTCGTGTGGTCGCGAAATAATGACAGGCAAATGACATGAAAGTAATGACACGCATCCATGTCATTATTTTCATGTCACACTTTTCCATAAGGGTTGTACTTTCATTTAGCATAAAACATTTTAAAATATGTTATTCGGAATAAATTCTGTAGGATTAAATCGAAAACATGTCCATCTTAAGGCATTTTTTCCTATATAATTTATTGTTCAAAACTTATGGCCTATTTACACCTTCGAAAAAAAATTTTTTTTGCATGAGAGTAAAGAGGACAAATACACAGTCTGTCCTCTTCCCTCCAATGCGAAAATTTTTTTTTTCGAAGGTGTAAACAGGCCATTAGTGTTCAAAGGGACCTTAAAAGGGTAGTTTCAGTTTAAAAAATATATCTAAAACATTGTGTCGCTTATGTCTTAAAATTACAAAAATCTTAAAGTAATATTCTACAATGAAAAGTGTAATTTATTAATTGTGTAAGAAATTTAGTGTAGTTGAGACATCTAGAGCTTGATTTGCATTTCAGTATTTGGGGAAATTCATTTAAAACCTTTTGCTCTACTTTTGTTTTTTAAAAAAATAATTTTTTAAGTGCTGATATTTCTTTCAGAAATATAATAAAAAATAAGTCTGTTAGCTTTTTTAGCAGTAAATTTGATGGTCTCCTATGTGGTATAATCAATTTTTCAAATTGTATTTGGTTAATTTAGAAAACAAAAATTTTAATTTATTTGACATTTATAGCGATCATATTTAAAATATTTCAAAATAGCATTAAAAAGTTGCTTAAAATGTGCAGATTCTGTATGCTGAATGTTCGTATGAGCAATGTCATGGCTCAGTAGCATGGCTGTGCAAAAAGCTCGAAACTCGAAGCCCGACTGAGACGAGCCGAGCCTAACAGTCTTCGAGCCGAGCCGAGCTTAGCTCGCCTTCGTCAAGCTCCAGCTAGGTCGGGTTCGAGCCGGGCTTTTTGAAATACCCGAAATTATTCAAGCACTCGAAAGTAGACGAGTTCATGAATGATTCGGGGGCCCGGAAATTTCGGGCCATGAACGAGACCCGAACGTGTCTACAAGCGCAGTACAGTATCAAGCTCCAAACAAATGCGCACTAGTGTTCCAAGCACCAAAACACATGCGCAGTAGTGTTCCCCGCACTAAATACATGCGCACTAGTCTTCCACACATTAAATACATGCGCACTAGTTTTCTACACACTAAAAAAATTGCGTACTATTTTTCTACGCACTAAATACATGCGCAGTAGTGTTCCACGCACCAAACACATGCGCACTAGTGTTCCACGCACTAAATAAATGCGCACTAGTTTTCTACGCACTAAATATATGGGCACTAATGTTCCACGCACTAAATATGTGGGCACAATTGTTCAAAGCACCAAATATATGAGCAATAGAGTTCCCCACACTAACCACATGCGCAGTAGTGTTGCTCGCACTTAACACATGCGCACTAGTTTTCTAGACACTAAATACATGCGGACTAGTCTTCCACACATTAAATACATGCGCACTAGTTTTCTACACACTAAATACATGCGCACTATTTTTCTACGCACTAAATACATGCGCAGTAGAGTTCCATGCACTAAATATGTACTGTGCGTAAAAAAATTGTGCAAATAGTATTGAGAGCGTGGAAAACCAGTGCGCATATATTTAGTGCATAGAAAACTAGTGCGCATGTATTTAGTGCGTTAGACACTAGTGCGCATGTATTTAGTGCGTAGAAAACTAGTGCGCAGGTATTTAGTGCGTGGAACACTAGTGCGCATGTATTTAGTGCGTGGAACACTAGTGCACACGTATTTAGTGCATAGAAAACTAGTGCGCATGTATTTAGTGCGTGGAACACTAGTGCACACGTATTTAGTGCATAGAAAACTAGTGCGCATGTATTTAGTGCATAGAAAACTAGTGCGCGTTTATTTAGTGCGTGGAACACTAGTCCCTGTCGATAGAAAATACCTGAAAAATGATTGGTTAAAGTGACTAAGTGTTTTCAGGTACTTTTGAGGTACTATTTGAATGATTTCGTACCTAGAAAATACCGAACATTTTAGGTCCTAATTAGGGTTACTTTATGGCCGTTAAAACCCTGAAGAATTTTATTATGCTTTTACCCTCATAAAATGAAAGGTTCTTTTACAATTATTTTTTAAATTTTAAATTATTTATATTATTTATTTTAATTTTATACTCGTTTTTCAATAAATTAGTTCTTTACATGTTTGTATGAAAAAGATATATTCTTCTGAAATAAAATTCAAAAATGATATTAGTTTTTTGATATCTTCTACTGTTTACGAGTTACGCTACTATTCATTTAATTGTAAGGCTTTTACCAAAAATTTTATATCGACGTAATTGTTAGAATTTACAGATTCTAAATTTCAAAAAACCAAAGTTCTAACTTAAATATTAAGGGGAGATTACACTGATTTTAAGGTTTTTTTCAAAGGTTTTTTTTTAATAGTTAAAAAAAATATTTATTACTTAAAACTTTTTCAACATAAAATACAACTTTTAAAGTAATTAAAAACATTTATTTTATTTATTTTTTTAATGTAGTCTTAGAAAATGGCTGCCGAATGTGGTCCTGTCTGAAAGTTGTTTACACTTTTTCTCCGCAACGGTTAATCTGAAATGAAAAAATTAAAAAGTTTCTTAATCTGTACCATTTTGGCTATCAAGTTGACTAGAATCAGAAATATTTACTGAAAAATATCCTAATGACAGAATTTTGAATTTTTTTACCTTAATTTTGCAACTTAAATTGTTTATAACTATTTCAAATATTGGCGGATCTTAAAAATCCTAGTCAACACGAAAACTACACATTCAAGGAACATGCTGTCCAAATTTCAAGTTATTTCGTTGAATAGTGTAAAAATAAGAGTGTAAACAACTTTCAGACAGGACCACATTCGGCAGCCATTTTCTAAGACTACATTAAAAAAAAAAATAAAAAAAAATGTTTTTAATTGCTTTAAAAGTTGAATTTTATGTTGAATAGGTTTTAAGTAATAAATATTTTTTTTAACTATTAAAAAAAAATCTTTGAAAAAACCTTAAAATCAGTGTAATCTCCCCTTAAAACAATTTTATTTATTAAGAAATAAATTCTTTTAACCTGTACATTTGTTAAATTTCTGATGTCGAAAAAAGGACAAAAGAGGTCGTGAAGCTTTGAAACATCTGAAAAGGATTAAAAATAAGAAATAAAAATTTTTCCAATTTTGTAATTAGAATTTTATAAACTGAGAATTTGCATTCTACGTGTTTTAACGATTCTAGGTATCTAAATTTTTCCTTAAAAATTTTGTTTTTAATAAAAAATATCAATATTTATAATAATTGACTGTCGTTTAATTTGATTGATTTTAAGAAATTTTTTAGATATTCATAATCGTCAAAAACAAAAGATTTATAATTTTTATGTTTCCAATTTAAAATTTGCAAATTGCAAAATTTTGGAGTCATAAAACTTTTGGGTTACAGAAACCATAAAAGAAAAAATATACCTATAGGCATCTTTATTTCAGTTCAACGTAGATTTATGATCCTATTGAAACTTAAATAAGTAATCGCGACATTTAAAAGGATGACCTAAGCTAAGCAAAAAATGGTACCTGGTATTGTAAGAGTAAAAATTACTGAAGAATACCGAATCAGTCATTTTTGAGGTATCTTTGAGGTATTTTCAATCGACAGGGGTGGCATGTATTAAGTGCATAGAAAACTAGTGCGCATGTATTTAGTCGTGGAACACTAGTGCGGATGTATTAAGTGCATAGAAAACTAGAGCGCGTGTATTTAGTGCATGGAACACTAGTGCGCATGTATTTAGTGCATAGAAATCTAGTGCGCATGTATTTAGTGCATAGAAAATTGGTGCGCATGTGTTTAGAGCGTAGAAAACTAGTGCGCATATATTTAGTGCGTGGAACACTAGTGCACATGAATTGTGTGCGTTGAACACTAATGCTCATGTATGTGATGCGTGGAACACTAGTGCGCATGTATGTGTTGCTTGGTGAACTAGGACACAATCATGTTATGTTAATCAGAGTTATTTAAATTTTCGGGTTCCTGATTCGTTCCGAGTCCTTTTCGATTTTCGAGTCCTGGAATATTTCGGGTTCTCGAATGATTCGGGGACCCGAATTCATTTGTGACCATATTTTGGTCGAGGGCTCGAATTTTTTCCGAGTACTCGACAAATTTTTCGAGCTCGAGCTAAGTTTGAACCCGTCTCGACTCGGCCCGAAAAAAGCCGGCTCGGCTCGGCTCGACATTTCGAGCTTTTTGCACAGCCCTACTCAGTAGCCATTTAATTTGAAAAGGAGTAATGTTTTTTTATAAAAAAGTATAGCGTTTGTCTATAGGTCATAGTAGATTAAAATCGTAGAGGATCTGCCTAATGTCGACGTGTAAGCTTTGGAGGAAAACAAAAACTATGTGAGTGTGAGAAAAAATTATATTTCCTATTCTGTTATTACTGCATGGTTTACGCTTTTGGCTGACGCTTTTACGCCAGCTTGGATGTCACCTTACGATGTAAACTTAAAACTTAAGACTGGAAGAGAGTAGGACAGAAAATAATTTCAAAATTTAAAATCTCATTTTTCGATCGTTTTCACTTTCTATGAACATAGCTGTTAGTCTCGCAAACAGTCAGCTATTACCTGAATAGCACGTGAGTCAAATGTTCTGAACTGGGCCACCTAAAACTGACTTTTCAAATTTGCTTTACTTTTATACATAATTTATTACAGCCAGATGGTACAAAAACATTCCTGGAAAGCTTTTCTAAAAATTTTAATTTTTCAATTAGTTATAAACAATTAAAGTTTGAAGCACCTTTTTACGAAATTGTTAATTGCTCAGCTGTTTTTTGATAAAATTGAATAATATTTGGTAGAGACATAAAAAATAGTGACTCTATTAATCACGATCAGAATTTTAAAAATTCGTAATTATTTATGCAAAATAAATTGTTAATTAATTAAACAATTGAAATTTTATAGGGGAGGGCGGGGTTGAAAGTGCCGGGGGTAAAAAGTGCCGATGCTTATATTTCGGAAATGAAACGAGATAAAAATAAAGTTGAAGTGAGAAAAGTAATATTTAATGAATGCGACTCTGTCAGTCATTTTAAATTCATTTGCTATGTAAAATAGTTAGCTGTTAGTGTTTTTGTGAATTTTCACTTTTTATGTCACATTTGAAAATATTTTCACCGTTATACATTTTGGTCTATTTAATACATTTTTAAAGCTTTCGATGCAAATTTTTTACTGAAATGATCCAAATTTATTTAAGAATTGAATAATATATTAACAATACCGATTTAATTAACTGGTTATTTTATATTTTATAAAAAGTAGATGTTAGTATAACGAAGCGTAAAGTGCCTCTGGGTTGGGGTTGAAAGTGCCGCGGTAAGGAGATACACACACATGCACCTAAATTTGTAAATGACGTAAAAAGTATTAAGTATATATTTTTTTATAAAAATTCCAAATAATTCTTTAAAAAAATATATATTATGTGCTATTTACTTTATATATAGTAATATTTACATAATTGCTTCCTCGTAGAGGAAGCGTTGTGATCGTTAAGATTTTCGATTTTCTAAAAATAGTGTAAATCGACTCAGTTTCATCTGAAAAGTTCAAATTTTCATTCCTGAGAAAATGTCCAGATGTGTGTGTGTGTGTGTGTGTATGTGTGTGTGTATGTGGTAAATTTTTTGTCGCCAGGATATCTCGAGAACGCTTCAACGGATTTTAATAAAATTTGGATGACATATGAAGCTCACAAATATCTAAATTTGGACACAGGGATTTTTGAAAATACCCAATCAAATTTTTTTGAGCACCTTTTTTCATCAAAAATATCGTTTTTTGGAAAAAAAATTTTTCATGCTAAAAATTCAGACAAATGAATGAAAAAATCATGTTCCTTGTTTCAAAACGAATCGATTGACCTATATAAAGTATATAATTGACCAAAAACTCACGTAATAATTCATGATTTTTCAGTTTTTTTCATCAAAAAATCTCGTTTTTGGAAATTTTTAAAAAAAAAAATTTTTTCATGCTAAAAATTCAACCAAACAAAATCATATTCCTTGTCTCAAAACGAATTGATTGACCTATATAAAATATATAATTGACTAAAAACCCACGTAATAATTCATGATTTTTCATTTTTTTTTCATCGAAAAATCTCGCGATTTGGCAAAAAAAATTTTCATGCTAAAAAACTAACCAAACGAATTACAAAATCATATTCCTTGTCTCAAAACAAATCGAGTGACCTATATAAATTTTATATTTGACTAAAAACTCACGTATTAATTCATAATTTTTAATTTTTTTTTTTTGAAAAATCTCGTGTTTTGCAAAAAAAAAATTTCTTGCTAAAAATTCAAACAAATGAATTAAAAGAATCATATTCCTTGTCTCAAAACGAATTGACTAAAAATAATTGACTAATAATTGACTTTATTTATTTATAATAAATAAATAAATAAAGTTTTGGAATATAGAAAAAAAATATATATATTGATTCATTATTATTTTATTATTATTACTTATTTGCATAAAAATAAATAATAATTAATTTAAAATTGAATTATTATTTTTTATGTTATAAATAAATTTATTGCTTCCTCTATGAGGAAGCAAATTATTTTGCTTTCTTGGAAGCGAAGTGTCCATGAAATGGACAGAATTCACACCTAGTTTACTATATGGGCGATTCTTACGTAACTGCCCTACTTTGCGGCGTTGAAAAAATACACCTAAATTAAAAATATATTCTGAAGTGTATTAGTGAATTTTAAAGGTATATATCAGAGTAACTGAAAAACAAATATACATAAATATATATATTATAACTTCTATTATATTGCACTATAACTGCTGAAATTTCAGCTCCGTGGCGTGTCCCTTTTGCAAAATGTTAACTTTAATTTTATAATTTTCGGTGAAAATATCATTATTATAACTCAGCCTTTTTCAAGCATAAAGTGTCTATATTTATAAACAATTTAGGTTTATATTGCACTTCATAATACCTTTTTCATACTTAAAAATCTGTAAAAATATTTTGTCCCTCAATTTTTTCAATTTTTGAATGCAATCTGTAGACTTATAATTAAGGTGTCATGTGTTTAGTTATTACGCCTTCTAATAAGTTAAATCTCAATTTTGACCCATTAGCACTAAATCACATGTGAAAAAAGTTTTAAAAAAGAAAAAATTTTACTTAAAAAAAATTATTTTTGTGAAAATCGCATGCGTACAAAAAAAGCGTTCAGTTCCATGTCATTACTATTATATTACTGTAACAACTATTTGATAGTATTGTTACCATTTTCTTTAAGTTTTCATATGAAAAAAGCGATCTGCGGAAGGAATAGATTTATTTTGCAATATTGTAGAAGTGAGGTTAGAATAAATGTCAAATTTCAGCTCCATGGTATCACGTAAAATTTCAGCTCCATGGCCTATATGAAGTGTTCATGTGCTTCATGCAGAGAAACTTTTTTATCTGTGGTGGTTATTTTAAAATATTATTCTATAAAGTAGTTTAGCAATGCCGGATTACACTGCTCGATCTCGATTTCAAATTATCCAAAAAATAAAACGAAATATTCATTATTAAATATTGTATTTGCTGTTCTTTTATAAAATTTTATATATGTTAACTAATATCTAAAATACTGTTAGAATATTAAATAATTTATGAATTTATTATTTATTTTCGTTTTAGCAAAATATCAAAAAGAAATTTTTATTTTGTACAATATATTTGCAATTAAAGGATGCGGTTCAGCTCCACATGGAAGCCAATTTTCAAAAATTTGCTATTATTTTCGTACAAATATAGTTGTAGTAAAATCGTTTAAAATATACTTATATTACACCCTAATAAGAAAAATAAGTGCAGAGAAACATTGAATAAAAAAAATTTTTTTTTTACAAAAACTTATCTTGAAATCGGGCAGTTACGCAAGAATCGACCATATAGGAGCACTATTATATTTAAACACTGTAAGCTAACAATAGAAAATGATTATTGGGAAAACTAATTCAAAAGTATATACTTTTAGATTAATGTAAAAATTAAAAAATATAAATATTAATATATTATAACATGTTATATGTATATATAATATTGTAATATATATATATATATATATATATATATATATATAATACAATATACACTATGTATTATATGCGTTATAATTACAATTATATTAAGTATGAGTAAAACAGGGATTTAAAATTATTTATTCAGAAGAATAAATAAATATAATTATTTATTGATATATTAAATAAATTTTTTCCATGGTTTTGGCTGAAACGTTATTGATTCAATAGCATATTTTTCTCGTGTATAATTGTCGGCTCAATGAAACCATTAAATGTTTATATTACTTGAATAATAAATTCAGCCATTATAAATGATAAGTAATTTATTATTTTCATTTTTAAAATCATTTGTTTCTTTAACAATTACATAACAAAAGTGATCAGCACTTTCGACCCCACGTGCGGCACAACCCTCCCCGCTGTGGGGCGTGTTGTGCCGCATCCTCTTTTTGCAAAGAATTAAGGTTTTATTATAAACTATTAAAACTAATCAAAAATGATAAGTGAATTTAAAAACTACATTAAATTACGCACTAAATAGTGTATAAGCTAAAACAATTAGCTTTTATTTTACCTGTTTTATTTTGCATTTTATCAAAATTGGCACTTTCAACCCCGCTCTCCCCTACAACTTCTGGAGTATGTATGAAAAAAATTCAAAAACAGGAGAAATCTGTGTTTTCTGCACTTTAATTAAAAAAAAAAAATCTTAGTACCTTTGAAAATTGAGCAAATGGCGTAACTTTGAAGAGCGGCGTCCAAGCATCCGAACTGCCGCGGCCGCTGCGCTGGCGCTGCCGCCACAGTGGGGCAAAAAAAGGGGCCGTGGAAAAATTAACTTAGGGCCCAGAAATATTAACCGATTTAGATGCATTTTTTTTAAATTAAAGGTAACAAAATTCCGCATAACACCCCTTATTTTACTTTTTGAAAAATAGTTCTTTTCATTTATTTATTAAATGTTAAACATGAAAAGATCCTAATAATAAGCTAATTGTTTAAAAAATATTTGTATATGTTATAAACTAGACTGTAGACGAAATATGTTTTCTTCGTTGGTTTTCTTGATATTTAGCAAATTAAATTCATCGGTTCTTTAATATTTGTAACTAATTAGGGGTTAAATTTAACCCAAATTTTTATACAAAATTAATTTTGTATATGTTATAAACTAGACTGTAGACGAAATATGTTTTCTTCGTTGGTTTTCTTGATATTTAGCAAATTAAATCCATCGGTTCTTCAATTTTTGTAACTAATTAGGGGTTAAATTTACGAAAAACTATTATCAATTAATTATTTTGTTAATTTATAAACAAATTTTATAAACAATTTTTTTCCGGTTCCTATTTATAAAATTAATGAAATTTTGTGCACAATGTACAATATTATTGCTGCAGATAGTTTCAGGTTTCTTATTGCTTAAACAAACGTTAATTAACGAATTTCCTGTATTGATTTTTACTCTTCTTTTTTTATTAACATTCTTAAGAAAAAACAGAACTAATGTATATAACCAATTACGAATTATAATGTAAAAATTTCATATTTACCTATCAAAATTACAAACAATTTTTAAAAGAGGAAACGACGGTTTTACATTAATGTAGACATTTGAATTAAAAAATAAAATGATTTTTTTGATCTAAAGCTATCGTCAACTATGTTTAAACATTTGGAATTAGACTTTTATGTTTAAATTAAATAACATTTACATTCGAAGAATAGGGGTAAAATATCGAAAGAAATAAACACAAAAACGACTTCAAAAGTATACAGGAAATTTATAACGATATTAAGAAAATGAATTTTTTGTAAGATTGTCTAGTTTATAACATATACAAATATTTTCTAAACATTAAGCTTATTATTAGAATATGTTCTAAAATAATTACTTCAAAAAATATTATTCTTGTTGATATAAATTATGCGATTAATAAAAAATTAAACTGGTTTCAATAAGAAAACATTTTTTTTCATGTTTAACATTTAATAAATAAATGAAAAGAACTATTTTTCAAAAAGTAAAATAAGGGGTGTTATGCAGAATTTTGTTACCTTTAATTTAAAAAAAATACATCTTAATCGGTTAATATTTCTGGGCCCTATGTTAATTTTTCCACCGACGCTTTTTTTGCCCACTGTGGCGGCAGCGCGCGGCAGTTCGGATGCTTGGACGCTGCTCTTCAAAGTTACGCCATTTGCTCAATTTTCAAAGGTACTAAGATTTTTATTTAAATTAAAGTGCAGAAAACACAGATTTCTCCTGTTTTTTGAATTTTTTTCATACCTACTCCAGAAGTTGTATAATATTTCAATTGTTTAATTAACAATTTATTTTGCATAAATAATTACGAATTTCTAAAATTCTGATCGTGATTAATAGAGGCACTATTTTTTTATGTCTCTAGCAAATATTATTCAATTTTATCAAAAAACAGCTGAGCAATTGACAATTTCGTAAAAAGGTGCTTCAAACTTTAATTGTTTATAACTAATTGAAAAATTAAAATTTTTAAAAAAGCTTTCCATGAATGTTTTTGTACCACCTGGCTGTAATAAATTATGTATAGAAGTAAAGCAAATTTGAAAAGTCAGTTTTAGGTGGCCCAGTTCAGAAAATTTGACTCACGTAAGATTACGTGAATATCGTGGTAATATTACATTTAATATTAATAATATTATGGGATGATGTTACAGTGATATTGACGTGATTTTAAAATGTCGCGTCAAGGTTATATTAAAGAGCAATATTAAAGTAATATAACAGTAATATTACAAAGTAATTTGTAGGTTATAGAAGTATCATTTTGACACAAAACTTAACATAAAGACTGTTATTCCCTATTATTAAACGAGTTATATGCAAATGAGTTACCAAGTTCAAGTAAAGAGGAAAAGAGAAAAACGTATGCTTTTCTGTTTGGAGAGAGTGAGAAGCAAATGCGTTACCGATTGAAGGAGAAGATAAGAGAAAAAGTAAAATTTTGTCCTTCCCCTTAAAGCTATTAACCCTTATTATGACAAAAGGTTCTCCCGAACGATGATGAGCCTAGCAGGTAGCCTATTGTTTGTATTGAAACTAACCCTTTTTATCACTTTAGCACTGCTCGTTTGAACGGTGGATAATGAAAATGTAATTAGAAGAAACGAATAGTTGTACAATGAGGTAAATTTTTAGTAAAATTTTATTCAAGTCAATTGTACTTGAACTGGGGCTGTAGTTTGGTTATATTTTCATGCCAAACAGTTTTTACAACAACTTTTTTTTTTTAGAGTTTGAGAGTTAAAGAGTTAGAAAGATAGAGAGTTTGAGAGATAAAGAGTTAGAGAGATAGAAAGATTGAGAGATAAGAGTTTTTGAGAGAAAAATAGATTGATAGATAAAGAGTTAGAGATATAGATAGAGATTGAGAGATCTAGACAATAGAGAATAGAGAAATAGAGAGTTTGAGAGACTTAAAGAGATAAGAAAAAAAAACAAGGGAAGATGGGAAGAACACTGATCTCTACAATAAGTGGATAGCGTATGCAATGCAAATCTTGTGTTGCCGCCTGTGATATGGTCAGCCATTTTTTTTTGCACCCGAGCGCCGTTCGGATCTTTATTCGACAATCTTCGTAATTCGCAGCGAATTTTAAATATAAACGTACAAAAGATAATATTTTTTTCGTATGTTTTTGTTTCTTACGTTTTAGACGAAAAAGTATTTTATTTAAATAGGAATTGTTTATAAAAATAAATATAAAGTGTGTAATTATTCTATTTATTTAGAAACAAAAATTATTATTTATACAAAGAGAATGGCAGGATTTAATTTTTGTTAACAATATAAATATATTGATGAGTTAACAATTTTATAAATTAATGTTCAGAGTAACAGTTGAAAAAAATATATGAAGTACATTATATACTTATTAAAAGTGTATTTTATAAAAGAATCTCTTAAAATTAATTCTGTTGTCAGGTATTGCATATAAATGAAAAATATTTTGTAGATTATAATGCACACTTAAATAATTAAAAATTCGTTATAGTAGTAAGTAGGTTTTAAGAAAAGCAAATATAACAAGAACAATGTTTTTTAAAAAAAGCAGATACGAAACAGTGAAACAAAGTAACTGTTTAAACTCTTAACCTTCAAAACAGAAATCCAATCCTTAAGGTATCAAAAAACGGATTCCTATTTTAATTTTTTTCCACAGTACATGCACTGGTACACCATTTTATCTACTATTTTATATTTTTTATTTGTTGAAACTTCATATATTATCGAAAACTATAGAGTAGCTAAAATGTCAACACTCGCAGGTGAAACACCCATGTGACTTTACCGACAATTGTTGACAGTCAGCTGTGTCCGAAAGTTGCCGAAGAAACACAAGCGTCAGTCGGAGTAAATGAAAACGGTTTTTAATAGATCACATAATTTACTTGCGTATGCGCTATCAAGTTATTATAGAGATTAGTGGGGAAGAAATTCAAAAAAATTACTGTGAAGTGCTTAAATTAGAAAGAAAGATTTATTCTAAAAAAGACATAGATAATATTATTCGAAGTACAGATAAATCCCATCTAACAACATCGAAAGTATCTTTTTTGCCTGTCAGTGATTTAAATGTATCTAAAATATTTCCTCATTTTTCGATTTTAAATTTGCAACAGGATAGAGGAAGATCATTCTAAAACAATAAGAAATTAAGAATCAAATTAACATGTCTGCTGTATTCTATTTCGCATATACAAAAAATAATCGCCAAATTTAACTAAACTGTTTTCTAATGTGTTACACTGTGTAACAAAAAAATGGTAATGTCGTGTTTATTTCGAAATTCCTGTGTTTATTGAATCTCTAGGTACCAATGAACAAGAAAATATAAAAAAAAAATTTTTAATTTATTCAGTTCCCTAAAAAGGGGGGTTAAAGTTTCAAAAAATGGCTTTTTCGGTACTTTTTGCAGTACTGTCAAAAGAATCGGAGATGACATAAAAAGCATTCATCAAGCTTAAAAGAAAGCTTAAACCTTCAACTTTAAGATCCAATACTGAAAAGTTATGTAACAATTGCGTGGAAGCTGTATTTTCTGTGAACCTTCTCACTCATAATCGAAATTTTAGTCAATATAACGGAGGAGAATTCCTAATGTCGAAAAGGATTCCTTTAATCGTAATGGTTTGAAACTTTCTGTATGTGTGTTGTAATGTAGAAAAAAATTAATTAATTAAAAACCCAAATTGAATTAATCATTAATTAATTAATTAAAATAATTAATCAAGCAAATTATAAAATAATACTTACACAAAGGCAAAGCCATAAGCTAACTTTAAATCAACTAAAATCCTTAAATTATTTCAATTAGTTATACTCAATTCCAAAATCAGACAATATTTCAAAAATAAGGGGGGCTCTAATAGATTACTCTAAAATACACATGTTGAAGACTTACACTCTACATTAACAAATTTGGTACAATTACATTAAAAGAATTGAATTTACTCAAACCGGAGAGCGCCAATCCTTTCTTGGGATAATCAAAAAGGTAACTCTAATAAATCGAATTATCTCGGCCTCAAAATAATTCTCGACAAGATAAATTTTCTTAACATACTTAACCTCAAATTTTCAGTAGTACGGGGACTTCTATTTTTCCACAGTAAAACAACCAAAAGCGACATGAAACAGTCAAAAGTGGAAACAATAGCCCAAATGTTTTAGAAACATAAATTACAATTGTCTTCGAACAGACCACTTGGCCTCAATATCTTAAAATTTCACAACTTAAAACCAAATTCAAATAAACTCAATTTTACCACAAATAACCGGATGCTCTAGTCGGGGATTGTAAGAGAGGGAGTGGTTCGGAAACATAGAAAGATCGTGGTTCTTAACAAAAAAATTAAAATTCAAAAATTAAACCATCAAATTCATTGTTTATTTTCACAATTTTAAATAAACAATTAGAACAAAAAGATCAAAATCAAAATTGGGTCATAACAATAAATTTAGGGGTAAATAGGGTGACTCAAGAATTTCATCAATAAAATTAAATTAATTTCTGAAAAACGATTGACCATTAATTTAATCTAAATCTTCGGTTTTATTAATCCGATAAAATGTAAGCTTCCAATTAGTGGCGTCGGGTTTTAGTGTCCGCCATGACACAATCTTTAAACAAGATTCGGAAATTAAATTAAGAAAAAAAAAACTATTTTACATAATGAGAAATTCACTGTGATTTAATTCAATATTTTAAAGAATTCAAATTTTCGCGGTTCCGCCATTTTAGGTTATAAATCTCAGGTCACTCGTTAATTTGACAAAATGATTCCACCGCGTGGATAAATCATAAACGAAAGTCTCAATTAAAATTTTACGAAAGAAAATAAAACTAGTTTAGGTTACTCAAAAAGGGGCAATAACTAAATTTTACAAAATTATTCGGAAAAATTCAAATAACAGAAATTAGAGTTTAACGTCGGCGTACATGTCGACGACTCTCACCATGCTCAGCGCTCTCGAGAATTACACATCAATTTTTATCAATCATTTCCGTACATCAAAATCGCGAATTAATCAAAATAACGTGATTACACTGGGGGATATTTCATTTTGATTTTATCTTTAAAGTCCAATAATGCAAATAAAAAAAGGGGAATATATTATACACGTGGTTACTCATCGTGAGAAGGTTTCTCACATAAACACTTTTTCTTTAAAGTTTATTTTTACGAAATTTTATTTGACACTGATTTTAACCGGAAAGTCTGTCTAAACAACTCGAGATGAGTAAATCCATACCTCGGATTATCAGCAAAGCCACACAAAGTCTGACGCCACGCTTCTCTCCGAGAAAACACCTTGGAATACGTCACTACTGGAGCACTCGGCGATCCAGGGAAAAAGAGAGTGAGTTATCGAACTCCAATGTATTTATCGGCCGATCCTTTTCCATCCTCGTCCTTCCTTCATCCTCCGTCTCCTTCCAGTCTATTGCCGCCGTTTCAATAGTCCATTCGCTGTTCTACTGTGTCATGTGAAGATGAAAAGGGCCGTGTCAAGCCAGCTTGACATAGGTAACTCCAATATTTAGAATTAAAAATTCTAATTCTTCAGAAATTCGGATAACGCCTTTTTCCCCCTGTGGTCGGCTACAAAGAGACTCCATTCCACTAGGTCGATAATTGAGGCGATACCGGCCTAGGATGCAGCAACAAAATGCATTCCGGACAGGGCCTTCGGCGTAGGGTCCCGGTCAACAAACCGGATATGACGATATCCTGATTTTTCCGTAAACATCCTCAAATCAGTTCAGATAGTTTTCACTAGGATGTCTGGGCGATGAGATGTCGTTGAAAACTCCATCCACTTGAAATAATATACTAATTTCTTTAACTTGTCCTGTGATGTAGAGGTCGGAGGTCCATCCACTTGAAATAATATACTAATTTCTTTAACTTGTCCTGTGATGTAGAGGTCGGAGGTCCAACTCCTTGGCGAGAAATTCACGTTTTTAATATAACACATGGGTAGTGGTTTCCTTAGGTTGGCTACTCTGAGTGTGCGACAGAACTGGATGACTGAACCGGATCTCGACAGAAGACGAACGCTGCTGATTGGCTCTGGCTCGGCTCCACAAGATACTCGCCAATATGGCCGTCGTACATTGACAGTTTATAAACAAACAAAATAAGGAATGTCTTAAAACCTAATTAGTAATTACAAGTTTTCTCGAGAGTTTTTGAGCAAGGTGTCCCCGGATTGCCGATGTTATCTAACATGAAAAATGTCTAAGAAATTCTAAAATACGGTAAGGGGTTTTAGTTAGGGTTTTAAGCCCAAAGCACAACGAATACGGTTACGGGATCAGGGCATGAGATAATAAAGGACAGAGACTGTTTCTGTCCTTTTCTGTCTCATGCTCTGGTCCCGTAACCGTATTTCTATCTGCTTAAGCCCTTACTTATCGGAAATTAGATTTTAAAAATTTAAAATGGCGGATCAAATATGGCGGAAGAGTTTTTAAAAAATCATTTAAATCGGCTCGAGACTTGTTACTTGGAGGTTTTCGGAGTAGTTGAATTTGAATCTGACGTTAGATTTTGAAAATTGAAAATGGCGGATCCGATATGGCAGAAGAATGTTCCAAAAATTGTTCAAATCGACTTGAGACTAGTTACTTGGGGGTTTTGGCATCGCTGAATTTAAACCTGAAATTAGATTAAAAAATTTGTGATTCGAGGGTTTTTGAGGTTGTTGAATCTGAAATGGAAATTAGATTTAGATTTGATAAAAGATTCGAATTTAGAGACCCCAAAAACCCCCAAGTAATTAGTCTCAAGTCGATTTGAACAATTTTTGGAACATTCTTCTGCCATATCGGATCCGCCATTTTCAATATTCAAAATCTAACGTCAGATTCAAATTCAACTACTCCGAAAACCCCCAAGTAACAAGTCCCGAGTCTATTTAAACGATTTTTGGCAAATTTGTTCGCCATATTGGATCCGCTATTTTGAAATTTTTAAAGCTAACCTCCAATTAGTAATCAGCGAAATAAAAAACACCCGTCCAAAAAGTCTCAAACTATTACAATGAAGGGGAATCACTTTCTAAATCAGCGACCCAACAAACCCTCTAACAACAAGTCTCGAGCTGATTTGAATGATTTTTTAAAAATTCTTCCGCCATATTTGATCCGCCATTTTGGATTTTTAAAATCTAATTTCCGATTCAAATTCATCATTCCAAAAATCCCCTAGTAACAAGTCTCGAGTCGATGTTATCGATTTTTGGAAAATTTACCCGACATATGGTGGATTTCACGTCAACTGTCCAGCCAAAAAAAAAAAATTTTGTTTAATCCTTTCCCAATTTTTGTTATGAGTTATCTTATAGGTCAGTAATTTATCAGCCAAATATTTTTGGATTATATAAAAAATTGCCCGAAAGGAAGGGGGTTAAAGTTTTGAACTTTTTGTTAAGACGCTCTCATTTGTTTATTTATTGAGCTTAAAAAAAATGATAAAAAAATTTTTTGGTACATGATTTTTCTAGATTTTTTTAATCAGCTTTTGATTGGCGTGGTCTATTTTAAATATTTTTTTTATTTTGACCAAAATTTTTGAAAATTAAAAATAAATTTCACTTTTTTTCGTCTTTGGGCTCATTTTATTTTTTTTATTTTATTATTAAAAGAAAGCTAAGGTTTTTTCCTACAAAATATGTAATTTTCAAAAAACCCTTCTTTTTTGTTTTTGTGAAATTTAATGTTGAAGTTAGCGCGCCACGTCAAGGCGAAGTCTCACTCTACCGCCCCGCTTGTTGCTGTGCGCTGTATGCATCAGTACGTGGATATTTAATTATTCTAATCCTTAATTGAACTTTTCTCTGCATTTTACAGTGCTGAGACTGACATGAAAACAATTAAGTGTCTGCACTATAGTTCTTTTGTTTATTTTTTTATGTGTAAATTTTTTTGGTAATTTTTTGATATTGGTTTCTCACAGAGAATAGTATATTATGCATCAAGGGAGGGAAGTCCGTGTTTTTTTGTCAAGCACAAATGTTCGAAGAACGAGTGTAGCACGAGCGTAGCGAGTGCGAAACGAGTTCGGAGAACATTGTGCGAGACAAAAAATCGGCCTCCCGAGGTGCATATGCTAATTTCTATCACTAATGTACGAAAATCTCGTGTTTTGTACGCATTAGCGTACAAAAGACTGCGAGTCTTCAGGTTAGTGACGTTAGAGATAAGAAACCTTCCGATCAGTGAAAAAAACTCTCATCGCGCAAGCGCATTGCGGCAAACTCTCACCGCGCAGGCGCATTGCGGCGCGCCGCAATTTTTTCACTGTTCGGAAGTTTTTTTACCTCTAACGTTCACTGACCTAAAAACTGTGAGTTCTGCCCCGCTTAAGACGAACGAAAACTCGAGGTTTTCGTGCATGTGTGGTAGAAAGTATTGTTTTACCTCCACAAGATCGATTGAAATTTTCTGAAATATCTTGACATATTTTGAACTCAGGATGTCAAAAATGATGTTTTTAAAAAATGTCTTGCTTATGTGTGGATGTAGTTATGTATGTTAAGATTATGTTAGGCTCTATATTTCGAAAACAATAATTTAAAACAATGTTTTTTTTGAGAGATTATAGGTCTTTAGGGGGCACAAATTATGCCCTACTGTTGAGTCTGATCTATCACTTCTAACTACATTTTTTTGAAATTTAAACATTTTGAAAAAAAAATTTTCAAAAATGTACATATTATTTAAAACAGTAAAATCAGTTTATTTTATTTTTTTTATCTTTTTAAAAATGCATCGATTAAGCTCTTAGCGATACTTTTAGTGCAAATTAATAAAAAGTTATTAATATTCTATAAACAAAAAATATTGAAAATTATGTTCTTTAACAATTTTATTTTTATATTTTGTTGCTTTTTTAATATATTTCTGACTACTTGTAGGTCACTAAAAATTAATCAAATGAGCTCTTTGCGAACGGTCTAATGTAATGTTATTCAGAGTTATCATTGTTTAAAAAAAAATTAAGATTCGTAACTTACGGAATCTTATTTACATTTTATAAGAAATTATATATACACCTATTTTGCGGAGAGTTTAAAACCACATCGATTGGTATACATAACTTGTCCCCTTTAAAGACCTATAATTTCGCAAAAAAAACATTGTTTTAACTATTATTGTTTTCGAAATATAGAGCCTAACATAATCTTAACATACATAACTACATGCACACATAAGCAAGACATTTTTTAAGAACATCATTTTTGACATCCTGAGTTCAAAATATGTCAAGATATTTCAGAAAATTTCAATCGATCTTGTGGAGGTAAAACAATACTTTCTACCACACATGCACGAAAACCTCGAGTTTTCGTTCGTCTTAAGCGGGGCAGAACTCCCAGTTTTTAGGTCAGTGAACGTTAGAGGTAAAAAAACTTCCGAACAGTGAAAAAATTGCGGCGCGCCGCAATGCGCCTGCGCGATAAGAGTTTGCCGCAATGCGCTTGCGCGATGAGAGTTTTTTTCACTGTTCGGAAGTTTTTTTATCTCTAACGTCACTAACCTAAAGACTGCGAGTGCTGACCCGCTAATGCGTACAAAACACGAGATTTTCGTACATTAGTGATAGAAATTAGCATATGCACCTCGGGAGGCCGATTTTTTGTCTCGCACAATGTTCTCCGAACTCGTTTCGCACTCGCTACGCTCGTTCTTCGAACATTTGTGCTTGACAAAAAAACACGGACTTCCCTCCCTTGATGCATAATATACTATTCTCTGTGAGAAACCAATATCAAAAAATTACCAAAAAAATTTACACATAAAAAAATAAACAAAAGAACTATAGTGCAGACACTTAATTGTTTTCATGTCAGTCTCAGCACTGTAAAATGCAGAGAAAAGTTAAATTAAGGGTTAGAATAATTAAATATCCACGTAATGATGCAAACAGCGCACAGCAACAAGCGGGGCGGTAGAGTGAGACTTCGCCTTGACGTGGCGCGCTAACTTCAACATTAAATTTCTCAAAAACAAAAAAAAGGGTTTTTTGAAAATTACATATTTTGTAGGAAAAAATCTCAGCTTTCTTTTAAAAATAAAATAAAAAAAATAAAACGAGCCCGAAGACGAAAAAAAGTGAAATTTATTTTAAATTTTCAAAAATTTTGGGCAAAAAAAAAATATTTAAAATAGACCACGCCAATCGAAAGCTGATGAAAAAATCTAGAAAAATCATGTACCAAAAAATTTTTTTATCATTTCTTTTAAGCTCAATAAATAAACAAATGAGAGTGTCTTAACAAAAAGTTCAAAACTTTAACCCCCTCCCTCTCGGGCAATTTTTTATATAATTCAAACATATTTGTCTGATAAATTACTTACCTATAAGACAACTTATAACAAGAATTGGGAAAGGATTAAACAAAATTTTTTTTTTGGCTGGGCAGTTGACGTGAAATGCATCATATTGGTTCGGCCATTTTGAATTTTTAAAATCTAATGTCAGATTCAAATTCAACGACCCCAGAAACCCCTAAGTAATAAGTCTCGAGACGATTTAAACGATTTTTGGAAAATGCGTCAGCCGTATTGGATCCGCCATTTTGAAATTTTTGGATCTAACCTTCAGTTAGTAATCAGTGATACCAAAAACACACATACAGTAAGTTTCAAACTATTACGATTAAAGGAATCCTTTTCGACATTAGGAATTCTCCTCCGTTATATTGACTAAAATTTCGATTATGAGTGAGAAGGTTCACAGAAAATACAACTTCCACGCAATTGTTACATAACTTTTCAGTATTGGATCTTAAAATTGAAGGTTTAAGCTTTCTTTTAAGCTTGATGAATGCTTTTTATGTCATCTCGGATTCTTTTGACAGTACTGCAAAAAGTACCGAAAAAGACATTTTTTGAAACTTTGACCCCCCTTTTTAGGGAACTGAATAAATTGAAAATTTTTTGTTTTATATTTTCTTGTTCATTGGTACCTAGAGATTCAATAAACACAGGAATTTCGAAATAAACACGACATGACCATTTTTTTGTTACACAGTGTTATTATTGCTAGAATTGAAATTCTTTTGGTTTCATGTTTTTTGTAAATTTAAATAATAATAATAGTCTGTTACTTTTCACTTCTAAAAGCAAAAATCATGAAAATTTTGGTTTTTGCATTTATCTCTCTAAATATTGCATATATAAAAAAAATTATTTAAAAGATTTAGGTCTCATTAAATTTGAAATTTTACGTTTGATGCATTTTTACTGAAACCAATTACTTTCGAAATAATTGCAAAATACATAAATCACCATAAATGTGCCTAAATACCTACATTATATCAATATTAAATTATCTATAGCCCTTAAATACTTTATTACATTATATAGCATTAAATTTTCTACGTACTTTTATGTATTAATTACGAAAATCATATTTAAAAAAATTGTGAACTTGATCATTTTATGATAAATACTATAAAAACCAACAGAACTATAGGTTTTGCCACCGATGTCTTCATTCGACTTTCAGTGTGGCATCTTAACCCCCCGGCATTTTGTACAAGACACGATAGAGGGGTTTGGAGGCGAAGTTCCCAGAAACAACAAACCATCTCTAAATATTACACAAAAAGACTTAATTTAAGTTACAAATAACGTATTTTGTATTTATGTAAGCATAGACTGTGTTTATGGTGGTTGCCAGTTTTTTGCGTTTTTCTCGAAAACTATGACGGTGGAAAATTTGAGATTAAAGCTGCACCAAGACTGTCGGCTGCCCTCTTTTCTTTGGGAGGCGCTAGTGCAATCGATTTCACGAGTCAAAAGTTTAAGACTAAGGCGCTCTCAAAGATAATAAAGATGACTCTCAAAATTTTTCTCTATGTATAGATTTTTTTGAAATAAAGGAAAGAACATAAAATGTGTATTTCAATTAGATCTGGAATTAGTCCGAAAGTGTCCGATTTAACGTAGCTTTTTGGCAAGGAATTTAGTTCGGTCTTATCCAAATAAGTCCGGCCGTATACAATCCGGATATAGTCCGGTACGGTCCGAAACAAATCTAGTCCGAAGTGTTATTTAAATTCGAAAGTAGTCCGGTACAGTCCGGAACAAATCTGGTCCGGAGCGTTGTATAAAATACAAATGAAGTATGGTACAGTCCGGAACAAATCCGGTCCTAAGTGTTGGTTAAATCCGGATGTAGTCCGGTACAGTCCGGAACAAACCTGGTTAAACTTTTCTTGTGATCCGGATTTAGTCCGGCTTCATCCGGAATCAGTCCGAAAAGCAAAAAACACATTTTTTTAATTGTTTAAGTCATTTTTAAACAATGTTTGGAACTTGACATTACACAAATATTCATACATTTATTACAACGATTACATACAACATTTATATTAAAGAAGAAAAATAGCACGCATGAGGGGAATCCAACACGGGATGTTACGCAAGCAACGCAGAACCTAAACCGACTGAGCTATACGAGCTCTGAGGTTCAACTTGTTAAATCAAACATACATGTAATCTGTGGATTAAATCCGGGAAGAGTCCAATAAAGTACGCATATAATCCGTCACTAATTCTTAATGCCAAATAGAACCCGGAGTATGTACGAAAATAATCCGACATTCGTTTTACACTCCGGAAAGAGTCCGGCACAATACGGATCTAATCCGGCACAAGTTTCAAATCCGGAAAAAGTCTGGTTTAGTATAAAAATAATCCGGCAATCGCTCTCACATTCGGATAGCGTCTGGTTTAGTATGAAAATATCCAGCATTCTTTTTATAATTCTAAAAGAGTACGGCAAAGTACGGACATAATCGGGTACTCGTTTTTTAATCCGGATAGAGTACACTTTATTACACGGTAACAAGTAAGATATAGAAAATACAGTAGGACCCACGTATATCGGACCATATATATCGGATTCCCGCTTATATCAGATATTTTTGCCGGTCCCTTGAATCTAAATATAATGAATTTTTACCCGAATAAATCGAATTCCTGCTTATATCGAAAAAAATTCTCAGACCCTTGGAATCCGATATATGAGAGTTTCACTGCAAATAAAAAATGGATTCGGAATCTATTTATAGATCAAGTGTGAAATCCGTTTTTAGACCGGTCAAGTTCGGCAACTATCCGGCACAAACTTTACAAGGCATTTTGAGTCAGGTTTTATCTGGAATTAGTCCGACAATCCATTTAGATATTATTTTTAGTTAAAGTGAAGTCCGTTTTTAGTCCGGTAACGTCCGGAAACTGTCAGGTAC
Source organism: Ganaspis brasiliensis (assembly GCA_037103525.1). Lineage (NCBI taxonomy): Eukaryota > Metazoa > Arthropoda > Insecta > Hymenoptera > Figitidae > Ganaspis > Ganaspis brasiliensis. The sequence goes on along the minus strand of JAZKLR010000536.1, from coordinate 262,440 downwards.
AAATTTCACAATCCGCTTTAAGTCTGGTTTAGTCGGGAATTTATCCGGTACTGAATTCCGAATTTACTTATAGTCTAACTAAAATCCGTTTTTCGTCCGTTCACATCAGAAAATTGTACGGCAGTCAATTCCGAAATTATTACTAGTCAAACTGAAATCCGTTTTTTGTAATCTGTTTTTTTTTGTCCAAATGTTACTTTCATTTATTATCATTTTCATTAAAACGACACATCACGACATGGCTAAACGTCCTCAAGAAAAAATTGTTTTAAAAAATGTGTTTTCTATTTTCTTAATAAATCGTACTATAATCTAGATTTAAAAACATATGACGGATAAAAACAGTATTTGTCTGGCTTCCTTCCGGATCGCAAAAAGAATGCAGTAATATTTTTGCACTAAACAGAACTCTTTCTAGATTTAAAAACAAGTACTGGATTATACCCAAACTTCACCGGACTCCTTGCCATTCACTTGACTCTTTCTGGATTGTAAAAGATATGTTAGAGTCTTTCCGTATTCCGGTAAAAAAGGAGAAATGGAAAATAGTTAAAAAGATGGAGATGTTCTTAGAAAATGCAGAGAGCCAATTTAAGTGACGAAAATTCAGAATCTTAATTGATTTTAATGCAAAAATATTTCTTCGATGAAGACAACTAAAACGGTTGTCAATGGATTTCAGATAAATTGGAAATTCTATTGCTTTCAATTAGGAGGTCGAAAAATAGTGCATTAAAAATAATTCAGATTTTGAATTAGTTTCTATTATTTTATTTTTAACCGTTACCTCATTAAATTGTTCTTTTGAAGAGAAAGTAATAGAAAATCATTCAGAAATTGAATTATTTTTAATGCAACTATTTTCCGACAACTGCCGGATGTGAACGGACTAGAATCGAATTTCACTTAGACTATAAATAATTTCGGAATTGACTGCCGGACTAATTTAAGATAAAACCAGACTTAAAACGGATTTAAAGGGCATTTCCACGTAAAAGCGGACATTTCGTCCTTGCATCGCGAAAAATAATTAGTCTATAACTTTCTTGAATATCAACATAGAATGAAAATTCCACTTTCTTGTAAGAAATACAAGGATTTAGGAACTATACCAAATGGGTTTTTAATTCTATCACAAATATTACAAAAAAATATAATCAATTATTTATTGTGGGATACCAACAAAATGTCCGTGCGTCACAGACTTTTACGCTCTTTCAAGTTCCATCATATATGGTAAAAGTGATAGGTCTGTTTACTGGATTTAAGATTTTGAAAGTCATTTTGTATTATAAATTTAGAGAAAGATAGGAGGTGGAGTAAAATAGTAAAAAATATCGCGAAAACGTCTTTGCGTCACACGTGGAAATGCCCTAAAATTAATGCTGGACGACTGCCGAATGTAAACAGACTAGAATTGGATTTCACTTAGCCTATAAATAATTTCGGAATTAACTGATGGACTAATTCCAAATAAAACCAGACTTAAAGCAGATTGTGAATTTTGTGCCGGACACTTGCCGGACTTGTCCAGTCGAAAAACGGATTTCACTTTTACTAACAATAATTTCTAAATGGACTGCCGGACTAATTCCAGATAAAACCAGACTTAAAGCGGATTGTGATTTTTGAGCCGGACAGTTTCCAGAAGTGTCCGTACTAAAAACGGACTTCTCTCTAACTAAAAATAATTTCTGAATCGACTGCCGGACTAATTCCAGTTAAAAGCAGATTTAAAGCGGATTTTAACATGTGTCGGACAGTTTCCGGACGTAACCGGACAAAAAACGGACATTACTTAGATTATAAATAATTTTGAAATCGATTGCCGGACAAGATTCGGACTTTTCCGGATGAATTTCAGATTAAATTTTTTGTGTCAGACAAATGTCGGACTATTTCGGATGATTTTCGGACACATTTTGGATTAATTCCAGATAAGACCGGACTGTTTTGTCTGGAATTCGTACTGAATTAGTCCGGATTTTTTAGTAGTGGTGTCAAAATTCACTAGTTTTTTTTAGGTTTTTTATTATTTTTAATAAGAACATCAAATTTGAGCCAATTTTGACTATATTTTACGTAATCAGTGTATTAAATTACGTAAGTATACCAAGTTTAAAAAAAATCGGAATTGTGTTGCTTTCGGAAGTATATTTGAGCTTCAGAAACACTTGCAATCTCTTTTTTCACTACACTATTCGGTCAGTGTAAAATGATAACAAACAGAAATGTTTATTACACATTGTTTGCCTTTAAGTGTAACATTCAAACATAATGTATTACTTTACACTGCAAAGCAGACAGTTCCTACTATAGTAAGTGAAAAATAGTACTAAAATTAGTGAGTCAGTGAGAGAGAGAAATAGGGAGAAAGAGAGACTTTAAATTCGTATTAGGGAACACCTAAATAGCGAGATGAAAATACATTTGATAAACTTTTCAGAATGTTTAGAAGATTGTCCGCCATACAGGCCCGTATGCAGAAATTTTTTTAGAAGCAGTTATTAATCATTTAATATTATACCACGGGAAAAATACAGTTTCTTCTCTTTCAATGAACAAACAGTTGTTGCAAAATTTTAATTTCTAATATTGGAATTTAGAGACATTTTCAACGAGTATTTATTACACTTAGCTAATTGTAAAATAGCAGAGTTACAATGTCACCCTTTTTAGGCAAAAATTAACATAATTTAAAAAATATTTCCATAAGAGCCTATCAACTGTACGAAGAAAGAGGCGCGCGTAGTGCGCCATTGATTGTGCTAGTTTTGTACAAACATAGGTCAATTTTATTTTGTGCAACACATGACCTTAGTAGTATTAACGTTATTAAATTAAATTAATTAAATAAATAAATGATAAACACTTTAACCAATTTATAAAAATAAAATAATTAACAATACGAACCTAAAAATCCTTTAATGTTAGCAGTTGTAAAAATAACATTTACCTATTTTTGTACAATATAACAATCTTTATGATAAATATTTTGTCAAAAAGATATCTACTCGATAATATTAGGGGAAAAGGTTCGGTTGTAGGCATGGTTCGGTTGTGGGCACCCCTACGAAACTTTTGACAGAATAGTATATTAGGCTACAAGGGTTGAAAGCTTGACATGTTAACTGCGTGACTGAGCTGAGGCAACTGACGGCTGAGGTCATTAACAATGGCAAATTTCAACCATGTAGCTTACGATGGTTTTCATTCCTAATGCACGAACAAGACGCATGTGGGGCCGAGAAGGAGCTCCGATTCGACCCAACTTCGAGGTATAACATAGCGTCGAGTTCGTGCATGTGGGATAAAAAAGATATTTGTCAAATGTGACAAATTTCAAGTGTGTGCTATGACCGCACGTAGTTTTTTGCGAGAATACAAAATTAAACGGACACCTGTGCTTTTTGCTGCAAAGAAATTAATTTTTTTCACGTTGAAATTAAAATAAAAGCTTTTTTAAATATTTTTAAAAGTGGCACAAATCAAAGCGAATCAATCAAAAATGTATGTCTGATGCCTATTTACACAGTAAATAAAATATATTTTGAAATTCAATACGGAGTATCACAACAATGTTTACAACCAAAAATTTTTTTCATGTTTTAACATGATTACAAAGTTTGGTTGTGGGCACTCAAATTAGTTCGTTTGTGGGGACCACTATTTTTTTAGATAAATCGCGAAATATCGTATTGGATGAAATCATAAGTAATTTCTCACAACTATTAATAGTGTTTCACGAATTTTAAGGGTTTTCAGTGGTTCCTGGGAGTGATCTAGGGACAAAATTCTTATAACGAGACTTTAGCGTTCGTCGTGTAATCCCTGCTAGAAGTAATGGGATAGAAACTTTATCCATTCGAATCTTTTTTAATCCCTAAGATAAAGAAGGATAAATTTCGTATATCTTTTTCTATTCACGTCTATCTTTTCCTATCCTCTGTTTAATCCCACCAGTCCATTTTAATCTCTATTTCTATCCACCACAATGTCTGTCTTTTCTAATCGTGCAAATTTTATCCGAATCAATCCCAACTTTATCTATTTGAATCTATTTCTATCCATCTCTAATCCCTAAGAAAATCTATCCACTTTAATCTCTAATTTTCTATCCAAGTTTATCTTCTTCTTATCCATTTTAATCTTTTTGAATCGATTCCAAATTTGAAAAACAAACAATCTTTTTTAATCCCTTCTTTTCATATCCAAGTAAATCATTTTGAATCCAAACTAAATCTTTTATTATTCTTCTCAAAACTACAGATCAGTATATCCATTTTTATCCCTGATTTTTTATCTAAACTTATATTTGAAAGTGGCCACTAAAGGTACACTGGCAGAAACGGTACATCTATTCTACTCTGGATAGGAATAGACAGGAATATTTTGGAAAGAATCAAATGGATAAAAATTGAAACAATACATTATGAATAGAACAAGATTATAATATTTTTGGGAGAGATTGAAATGGATAGGAATTGTAAAAATATATACCGTGAATAGAAAGAGATAGAAATATTTTTGAAAAAAATTCAATTGGATAAATATTGAAACAGTATAGCGTGGATAGAAAGAGATATGATTATTTTAGAAAGATTCAAATGGATAGGAATTAAAATATAAAAAGAGATAATAATATTTTTGAGAAAGATTTAAGTTGATTGAAATTTTTTTATCATAGATAGAAATAGATAAGAATATTTTTGGAAAAAATTCAAATGGATAGAAACTGAATTACTTTATACATATATAGGTGCATATGTATATAAAAAGAGATAAGATTAGAAAAATATAAGTAGGATAAGGGATTAGAAAGGATAGAAAAGTAAATATTCAAAGAGATAGAGGCACTTGCTATGAAGCATATGCATAAGTATCCGTGGTCTCTTAACTTCCTTAGTTAGCTCAGTCGACTAGAGCTCCGGGTTTTAGGTATTATTGCGCTCGTGGTTAGGGTTCGATTCTTCGTGCTTGCGGACTTTTCAGTATTAGTTGCGTTACAGGTAGGATTAGAGTAGTATGTATACAATTTAATAAGATTATTAAACAATTAATTATTTATTAATTAATTAAGCGTGGATTCAAAAGGATAGAAAAAGATAACAATTTCAGGCTTTGATATGGATTAAAATGGATAAAATTTTTTTATCATTTTTTATCCATGATGGATAGAAAGAGATAGACATTGATAGGCAGACATTGAGATAGGCATAGATAGAAAAGGATTTAAAAACAAGATTCAAAGTATGTACTTGAGAGGGATAAAAAATTCCAATCTCTTTCTATCCGCCATGGATAAAAAAGGATAGGCATTGTGGATAGGCATGGATAAAAAAAGATTAAAAAAAAGATTTAAAGTATGTACTTGGGAGGGATAGAAAATTTTTATCCCATAATTTCTATCCATTTTTATCTTTTCCCTCCCGGCAGGGATGACAATAGTCATGCATTTTAGGTTCTATGCGTGAAAGAGGGAGATAAAGAGAGACAAAGATAGTCGGTATATCGATGTGAAGTGAAAGTGAAGTGAAAGTGAAATGGAAATGAAGTGTAATAGAAGTGGAAGTGAAGTATAATTAAAGTGAGCTTAAGAAGGAAGTAGAAGTAAAGTAGATATTTAGCGGAATTGAAGTGGATATGAAGCGGAAGTGCAGTGGATGTAAAGAGGAAGTGAAATTAAAGTGAAGTGGAAGTAAGGTGGAAGTGAAGTGGAAGTCAATTACATTGAAGGGGGACTGAAGTGGATGTGGAAAGTTTTATCTTATGCGGTAATTTTACCCCTGAAAGCCTTTAAAATAAATAAGTTTTAGTTTTGAAAATAAACCTAAAATAATTCAAATAATTTTATGTATAATCATATAATTAATAATTAAATATATATGTTTTGTTCATATTTGAGGTGATTTAAGTTCATTTTTCACCATTTTTAGCCAATTCTTTAAACAGAACCAAAATTATATTTTTGCAAAAAATGATCACTTTATTAAATTAATAAAAAATAATTTTTCTATTCAACGGAATCAATTTAGTTTCTTTTCCAGAACCTATTCTTCTACATTAATATTACAGTGACATTGTGGTAATATTAATCTCATTAAGTAAACCAACTGACCAAGAAGGTAGACGATTTAAATTTTTCGGTTATTTAGCTCTGAGAATACGTTTCAAAAAATTTTCTTCATATTTTACTACATTTTTGTAATATTACTGTAACATTTATTTAATATTACTTTATAATATTACTGTAATATTACCTTAATATTATCTTGTGATATTACCTTGACGCGGACATTTTAATATCACGTCAATATCACTGAAACATCATCCCGTAATATTGAATGTAACATTTCCACGATATTCACGTAATATTATATGCTACTTAGGAAATCAACAAACGCAAAAATTTTTTATAAAAAACATCACCAATAGTGTACGCAAAGAAGGATTCTGACGGGGGTGTTACAATAAAACCTTTTAGGAGTCATCCTGTCAGGAGTATTATGTTTATATTTCTGTTTACTTTGTTTGGTGAGAAGGAGGTAGAGCGCAGGTACGGCAGCATAAACAGCAGCATAACATTGCTTGGAATTTCTTTTGTTCTCGCGCACCTTTCAGGAGTACACCCTACCACCGAGCTATTTTAATATTTTAAATATGAACGGTGTCAATGAAAAAGAAACATTCAATTTTCATTTTTCGTAATGAAATCTAATCCAATTTTAAATTTCTCTGTTCTCTCTCCCTATTGCTCTATTTCTCAATCTCTTATGCTTATAATTTTTTATATTTTTCATCTTCCTGTTTCTCTATCTTTATATCTTTCGTCCTCTCTTCCTTTGCTTCTCTATTTCTCTATCTCTCTGATTCTCAATTTCTCTGTTTCTCTATTTCTCTATTTGGATATAGTTCCGAAATGTGTTACCTCGGATTTTTTTGATACTTGGTATACTTGGGTATTTTAATGCGCTGATTGCGAATATAACATTGACACCACGGTGTTAGCTCAGTTTGTTAGGGTCCTGGACTCTGCGGTCGCGCCCAGTCAAGTTTGCTTGGTTCGCGCCCCGGGGAGCCTGAGATTTTTTCAGCTCGTGAGATAACTTCAGTGGAAGATTTGACGTCGAGGTATAATGATGAGCACTGTCGGTAACTGACACGTACATATCATTAGAACTCGACTGTCGATAAACCGTTTGTACTCAGGAGAGGTTTTACTACAGTTTCCCTCTCTACTGGCGAGCAAACCCAATAAGGGTGGTCAGGCAAATGCGAGTACTCCTAATTTTAAGCCGTTCTGTAAACGCAAAAACACTTAATACTTCTGTTTAAAAAATAAACAATGAAAACAAATCAAAGGAAATAATTTCACAAGGGAAAACTTGTATGGGCGTAAGGCCGGAAAACGAGTGTATAATTTATTTAAAAAAAAAAATGACATTGACATTTGGCGTAAATTAAATTTTCATTATGGTTGTTTTTTGATAACAAAATTGCGGTGCTATTAGAAGTGGAAAGTATTTTTTAAAACGAATACCGGGGGTTGGTGTGACAAAAATTAGAGCGGATTTTAAAATAAGCTATGATTATTGTTAAAATAAGTGATTTAATCCGAATGAAGTAAGTAAATAAGACTTATTCCTACAAAGCTTAACATACATGATTTTATATTGGATTCTATATAGTTCCCAAAATGGAATAAACTATACGTTAAATAATTGTAATGTCGTTTTAATGTAGATATTAGGCATTTTTATAGTGATTCTTAGTTTTCAGCGGTTTTCTCAAAAAATACTCAGTTCTGATAAAAATTGTATAAAACATAAAACATACGTATTTCGATAAGGTCTACATCTTTTGTATTAAGCATTTTTTAAACTAACGTATGTTTAAGAATATATGCAGAAAAACATTTTATATTTATTTCCTGTTTCACTTCTTTTCTTTTTCTATGTTTTACTATTTCTTTCTCTCTCTCTCTCTCTCTCTCTCTCTCTCTCTCTCTCTCTCTCTTATTCAAATATTCTTTAAATTTAAATCTTGTTACATCCCAGAAACTGTATTAGATAATTTTTCAATTTTTGACATTAAATACAGACTTAAAATTCTCAGTTGCTTACTAAGAGGTTTACAGTTCATCAGTTACAAAGAATGTACGTGACTTTTTTCAATAATCACACGTGTGCTTCCTACTTAAATAAGCAAACCAAATTATAACAAATATCTGTAAGAATATCTGAACTAAGAAATTGTAAGATAATAAAACAAAATCAAGGAAAACGATGTGAACATAAATCTTAGACACGCCTGCTCTTTAGAAAGGGTAAAATTCGTCTTTAAATACAAGTGGCGATTAAATTAATATGTCAATTGTTCTTTGCTAACTTGTGTTCACATCGAACCGGCCCTTAGGTAGTCAAAAGTCTTTTCTTCACATAAGACTTGCATTGCTGACAGTATACGTTGAAATCGCCTGAGTTGTGAGCCGGATTTTACTGTAAATTCTATAAGTCTTGCAATTTTAACAGTATTTAAACGCCATCGTTTGAATTGTGAGCCGGATTAAAAGATTAGATTTACCGTCGTAATAGTTATGTATTTCTTTTATCGAAAAATACCATAAGACATTAAAGTTTCAAGAAATACAGTATAACTAAACTGGCGTGACAACAAAGTGATTTCACCCTTAAGTCCGCACCATTGCAGTATCTTTTCAAGTACGTCATTGTCAACGGCGAGATACTACTATTATCTTCTTGCCCTCCGATTATTGGAGGTAGTTGTAAGTAAATTTAACGTTTATTTTATTCGAATTTGCATTGAATAACTGTGGAAGTGTCACTATCAGATGTGAATGTTTATAATAATCTTATAATTACTAAATGTAATTTGCGAAGTAAAAAGTACTTGTTTGAATAACCTTATGTCCAATCGAAATGGTTACTTTATGTATTATCTTATATGACATTATACAATATTCTCTCATTGATTTATAATAACCAATATTATTGAAAATCTTGCCTATTTAATTGATCAATAACGTTCCCCGTAGGAACAGAAACACAACGAACCCACAAAAAATAAACGTCAGGCTTTACCATCCTGACATAATCAGCTTAATATTCTCCACTAAATTTATCTTTTTTATATAATTAGAAATAAATTTTCGCCTTAACCTGGGACGCAACAATCTTATTTCTAAATACAAACAATAGACCTCCTGCTAGGTCATTATCGTTTAAACGAACCCTTGCATAATGAGGGTTAATGGCTTTAGGAAAAGAGGCAAAAATTTCGAACTTTGATGGAAAAGAGAGAAAATTTGCCTCTCTCTTTCTCATTACCTACTAAAATATTTGCTTCCCACCCTCTCCAAAAAGAAGCGTTACTTGGTAACGTTAACTCATTTGCATGTAACTTATTTCTTAGTAAGGATGAGGTCAGAGAGTTCGAAATTCCTGCATTGGACTGCGCATTTCAGGGCTTTCGAACTTCTGCTCGTGTAGCGTATACTAGTTTTCTTAATATCCGGTCGAAAGCACGTTTTAAAATTCACTTAAATTTATTAAAAACAATTTTACAACGTTCCAGCACACCAGCTGACAAACTTGACAGCCTGATTGCGCGGACATCTTTAAGAGATCACGCCTCTATCGGACGCCGGTAGAGATATCTGAAATTAATTTTAGTATCGTCATCTCAAGATGTTACTACAGGACAGAGTGGCAGAGGGAGAAACAAACCTTACTATAAAATTCATCAATGGTGTTCCAAACATTGCTCAGATCCAACAGAACAATGCAAATCAGTAGGAACTTTGGACAGTGTGCTTAATAAAAAATCAACGATCTCGTTTAATTTTTTTTATCGAAACGTTAGGAGCATTAATACATATACTTATTGATGTAATTATTCCGTTGGAATTAAAGAATTTTATAAATTGTGTTACCGTTAAAGTTACAACACTTAGTTATACATTTATTATTGTTTTAATTTACTTTCCACCGTCGTTAGCTTCTTCCGTGTTTTCACAGATATTAAATTAGTTTCAAAATAATCCTTGGTTGATAAATAATTATGTTATGTTTAATGGTGATTTTAATGTCCCTACTTTTATGAAAGTAAAAGACTCAGATAACGAGTCTGTTTACTAACGCCACTGTTTTTAGAAATGAAAAGCTTGCTGACCTGAAAGATTTGGTAAGTTTTTCTGATGTTTCACAAAGTAATTTAATTCGAAATAATTTTGGCAATATTTTAGATTTAATTTTCTTTTATGAACCACTTGCTGTGATGGAAGCTTTGGTTCCTCTTGAACGACCGGATAAATATCATCCCCACATTCCTTTCAATTAGTTACCAATTTCAGCAATGAATCATTTATTTTCAACAAATCGAAAAATATAAATAAATGTTTAAATTTTAGAAAGGCAGATTTATTATCATTTTATGCTGATTTATCTCTTTTGAATTTTAATGAACTTTTATGTATTAACAACATCGATTACATTGTTTCCAAACTAGACCAATTATATCAGATTTTAATCTCAAAGCATGTTCCTCAATATCAGGAATCTAGACAGAAGAACGGGAAATATCCTTCTTGGTTTAACACTCAAATCATCCGCCACAGCACCGAAAATTTCCTGAAAATTTATTAAATATTTACTTTTAATAAATTTTCAGGAAATTTTAGGTGCTGTAGGGGATTAATGAGATCAAATTTAAAGCTACTCTATATAAACATTATAAAAGAATACCAAATTTACATTTAAAGAAAACATTGCAGAGCGTTAGTTCAAATTTGAAAATTGAAATTAAAGATGCATTCATTAAAAATCAGCAAACTACGGAGAAGCCTTTGCTTTCTGATCCCGCAAATTTTTGGAAAAAGTTTAATTTACCTAAAAAGAGTACATGTCCTCCGGAACAGATGGTCTTTAGTGATAAGATTTTAATTGGAGAGCAGGCTATTGTTGATGGTTTTGCTAATCATTTTGCATCCGTTTTTATCAATCCCCAGAACTTACAATCTCCGATGAGTAATAGCATGAATATAGTAAAAGATTCCTATTGGAACTTTCAACTAAAAGCAGAGGATGTTTCAAAAGCTATGATAAGTCTTAAACCTACTCAGACAGCAGGCATTGATAATATATCGTCTTTTTTAATGAGAGATGTTGAACCTATCATTTTGTTTATCAGACTGTCAACATGGTTGTGTAACAAAAAGGTCAACTGCAACTAACTTGATGATTTTAACGCAAGATATAAATAACGCTTTACAGAATAAACTTCAAGTAAATGTGATTTATACAGATTTTACTAAAGCGTTTGATAAAGTTGACCATAAAATCCTTTTTGCAAAAATATCGCGACTAGAAATTCCTTGGAGCCTTTTACTTTACGATCTTATCTTACAAACAGTATCAATATAGTTAAGCACGCCGGTTTTAAATCTTCACCCTTTATACCCACCTCTGGGGTACCTCAGGGGTCACTTTTGGGTTCAATATTATTTACTATTTACGTCAATGACATACCCGACATTCTTGATGTAAAAAAACTGCTGTTTGTTGGTGAATTTAAAGTTTATAAAATCATTTGTTCCGTGAATGATTGTTTAACGTTTCAAGATAAGTTTAATTTACTCTCAAATTGGTGTTGTGCAAATAAATTGCAGATTAATCCTTTAAAATGCAATGTAGTATCTTATTATAGGAATAGTGATTTAATAAGTTTTAACTACACTATTAACGATATAGTTATACCTAGAACAAGTACTGTAAAGGATCTGGGAGTTACTTTTTCTTCTTGTCTCTCGTTTGACGAACATGTTTTAACAGTTAGAAATTCTGCATCTTGAGTTTTTTTTTTTACAACTTAAAAAGTTGGAATGTTAATTAAAATTTATATATTTTGTAAAATTATTACTAAAAGTTATTTTTTATGTATTGCTCTTCAAAAATCAAAAGATAATGGGCTACAATTTAAATAAAATAAAAATAACATTTAACCCGTGAAACCTTTGGCTCGTTTTTTGATCACTATTTCACAAAAGAATCTTTTCTTTCTATCAAATCTTGATGCCTGACCGACATTTGCCAACCCGAGCGAAGCGAGTGCTGATGGTAGGAGGCCGGGCATTGGAAATGCATAAAAAAATTTTAAATAACTTTAACAAAAAACTTTTAAATTTGAACAATTATGAAAAATGGTTAAATAATATTTTGATTTAAAAATATTCTCAAGATTAACTCATATCAATTTTAAAAAGAGTTAAAAACAGATTTTAATAAATTATTAAACGCTAGTGCATCCGCTAGTGCATCCGTCAATGCAGTGATGTTAGGCTTTCTTATTCGAAATCGATGCCGAATTTTCGTACTTTCGACCAAGGTGTTAAGAAAAATTGTTGGAAATTAATAAATAGACAGAAATTTTAGAGAATAAATCAGATTCTTTTTTTTCTAAGTTAAAAATATAAATTTTTATAGTGCGTTATGAAAAGTTAGTATATTTATTTTAAATAGTCTTTTTTAACAATATTTCTTTAAACTTCTATATAAACTTAAATTATTCCAAACGTCTAGTAATAAGATCTTCTTATTTAAAAAAAAAATTTTTTTCAAACAATGCATTTTTTAATTAATAACAAACCATTCTTCAAAATGTCTACTAACTCAAACCTTAATTTTTCCATATACTTTAAATTTCAAACTCATATCGATTTAAATTTAAATTATTTTTAACTTCAATTAATCAAAATTACAATATAGCCAAAGTTTTATGCTTCATAACTCATTTTTATATTAGTCCGTAATAGTGAGAACCAAAAATTACATAATTTTTCACATTTACAAATTAGAAATTATAAACTTAATTGTTTTATTATAAATGTAAATTGTTTCAAACTTTAATTAGTAGGAAGTATAAATTATTCAAATCTTCATAATAATGAACTTAAATTATTTAAAACTTTTGGTTCAAATTTTAATCAACTCATGTTTAAATTATTATAAACTTTAAATATTCTCCAATTTTAACAATTGATATTTAAATTAAGAATTTGAAACTTCAATCTATATATAGAAACTTCAAATTATAAAAATTTTTCATTGTATCAAAACTTCAATCAATCCAAATTTTATAACTAAAATTTCAACTAATACAATTTTGACTAAAATTTGTATCAATAAAATTCTAAACTAATGAAACCTGAAATCAAAATTAAATTTATAAATATTTTAAGGTATGTGATTCTTATGATTAATGCATTTTTGTAAAAAATATTAAATCCTTGATTTTAATGAATTTTTAGCCTAATCATGAGCTTGTCAAATCTACCATATAGGGGAGTAGTCAGAGTTGGACAGTGGTCAGAGTTGAATCATCGCGTTTATTTTGTTTTATTACAGTAGATCCATATGTCTTTGTGTGTAAATACTTGTTAGCAATGCCAGCAAACTTTTTACATGGATTGCAGTAAAGTGTGCGAACTATATAGACGTATTAAGCGAGTCCGTGTTATACGCTCAACAAAAAACGTTTTTGTAGTTTCAAAATTAGATAATTAAATGTAGCAGAAATATGCCAAAGACAAATTAAGTTGACTAAAATTGTCCATTAAGATGTTATACAAAAATGTGGAACGTAATTTGGTGTTTGTATAAAGCGTTCATGGTGTGTGTGTGTGATATGAAGCTAAACGACGCTTGAGTCAAGGTTGGTACACCCAAAATTTTGCAATTCTGAAGCATGTTTGCAATGAAAATGAATTTGTTAACTTAAAAAGGTGTCAAAAACTTCATTTCTATTGGAAAGAAAGAAAATTCAAATTTTTCGTAATACTTTTTCACTTTTAGATCAATTTCACGATACAAGAGGAAATATGATTTATTCCAGTTTCATGTTTCCTTTTGTCATTTCCAAATGTATTTGACTGCCATTCTATCATGCGAAGGCAAAGATATTGTAATTTCTAATCATTTATCTTCATATTTCATTGATTTTCTACAGTGACCCAACTCTGACTACCATGTTCAACTTTGACTACCTTTTTTTTTTTTTTTTTTAATTGCCTATAACTCCGAAACTTTTGGTACAAATTTTTTGCAATGTTTAGCAAAAACATTGCATTTTAGTAGAACTTTCCAATAATATAAGAGACATCGCAAAATTCGGCCTACATGAGAAGTTATAGAGAAATGTCAAAACTATATCCAACTCTGACTACTCTCCCCTAGTTAAAACTCTATGTTTCAGTGATGCATTATGTCAAACTTCTACATAACTGTCAACCATAGTCAAATGTCTAATCTGATCACAGTATTTTTTTCAGTGTTCTTATAAAATTAATAATTTACCCACGCAATAAAAAAATAAGCATTTTGAAATAAAAAGTACAACAATTATTTGAATAATGTAATTTGATACGTATTTTTGATTAAAACACTGCAAAAAAGTCTTAAACTAAAAAAAAGAGAATTATTAAAAAACGGAATAAACTAAAAAAAATACATTAAAAACCTTAAAAGTATTTGAAAACGATGCTCGCTTTTTTCGAATAATATACTTCATGATATTTCCTATTTTATTTTCATTTATATTGATTTTATTAGAAGTAATGAAAACCTCAAAATGTTATTAGGTAAATTATTTATATAAATTATAATATAAGATGTTCATTACTTTGCATATTATGATAAAAGTGTTTAAAATCACTATATAGTTTAGAACATTATTTAAAAGTAGCTGACAATTTAAAACAAGAAAACATCTATTATTGCCAAATTTCAGAAGTGGAAAAAATGAAAGACAAAATGTGTTTAGAAATTCTGTTAATTCAATTTTAATTTTTCCAAACTTTCAACTTAGTGTTGACTCTACTTTATTTTAACATTAGTTAATTAAAACTTTGTTTAATTCAAGGTTTAATTATTATAAATTTCAAATATTTTAAAAACCTAACAATGCGTATTGAAACTATTTTAGACATGAACCGATAAAAGAAAAACTTCTAATTATATAAAAGAAATTGATAATGTATTTGAAAATTTCAATTAGTCTAAATTTTATAAACATGAAATTTTGAGCATAATTTGAATCGATAAAATTGGGATTAACAACATTTGAGATCAAGTGAAATTTAAAAAAATAGTATATTATGCATCAAGGGAGGGAAGTCCGTGTTTTTTTGTCAAGCACAAATGTTCGAAGAACGAGTGTAGCACGAGCGTAGCGAGTTATGCTAATTTTAATTACAAAATATTAGCTACTTTTAAATTAAATAAATAATTAATATTGAATGAATTAAACAAGAAAGCAGTAAGATATAATTATTTAAATTTCTATTTATTTATAATTGTAATATTTATTGTTGGTGAAATAACTGACACCACGAACGGAATACCTGAAATTTTCCGAGAATTTGAAAGAATATTACAAGTAATTATTTGATACTATGACGACATTTTGAATGCAAGTTCCACTTAAAATTTCAAATCAATTTCCAAAATCTAAAATTATGTTCTCTGTTGCTTTCTGGGATGAGAGGATCACTCCCTTTAATTATTATTTTGAGGAACATTTTAATGAATATCAACCCGACACTCGGTGTAGAGCGAGTTTATATTTCGGCTTAAAGGCAATAAATAAAAAATTTACTGAAGAAATTAATTTAATCAAACACAGAATTATCAAGAATAATAAAAAAGAATTTCTACTACTATTCGTTGCTTTATGTTGCTGTAGTGAAATTAGACTCGCCATTGCGCTTGAAAACATGTACGAGATAGTACTGGTTTCGTATTTGACTGAAAATTAAAGTATAAGATAATATTTTATAACAATCACCATTCATTGTCCAGTGTAAGGCAATTCACATTTTGATTCAGCTTGGTTTATAAGGAATTTGAAAGCAATTAATTTTTTTTTCGTAGTCGTAAACATTACTACACGTTAGCAGCCATAAAGGTCAATTCACACTATACTACAACCCTTTAATTCCATTAAACTAATAAAGTAAAGACACATTAGAACCGCAATAAATGGAGTGAGGAGAGACTCGGCTTATCATCCTTCCTTTCAGAGCAGGCTAATGTTTTGTCAATCGGAAGTTCTTGAAATGAGTACTTCTGAAATGTCTTTAATAAGGGCAGCTTGGTGACTTTTCTATTTTGTAGAGTCATACCGTATCGTCCTGGTGGAGTTATACCGAACCGTCAGCAAAGGAACATTGTTCAATTTATTTCACACCTTTGAGTTCGTGTCGTATTTTAACGATACAGTACAGGGATTTACCTATCTGAACTGGGGATACCTCATCTGGTTACATTAAAATACGACACATACTTAACGGTGCGAAGAAAATTGAACAATGTTCCTTTGCTGACTGTTCGGTACAACTCCACCAGGACGATACGGTATGACTCGACAAAATAGAAAAGTCACCGAACTGCCCTTATTAAAGACATTTCAGAAGTACTCATTTTAAGAACTTCCGATTGAAAAAACGTTAGCCTGTCCTGAGAGGAAGGATGATAAGCCAAGTCTTTCCTCACTCTATTTAGGGCGGTAATAAATAAAGATTGAATTATTGTAAGTATTGTATCGTTCCAATTTATACCTTTCGTTCTCAAAACTTCTTACAAAAATCTTAATGTTTGAAACCTGGTTGATTTAATAAATGAGCAATTGTCTGATGTAATTATATTGTTTAATTGTTCACTAAATTTTCCTAAAACTCCTAAAATACAAATGAGGATGTCTAGCAAACATACTTTCTACCAGTTAAATAAACCAATCCACAAATATGATAAACTTAAAAAATTGAGTAAGTCTTTAATTTATTTTAGCTGTTTGTTCCCGAAGAGGGGTAAAATTAAACAAAGTAATTTTTGTATAATTTAACCCGTATGTAACAACCTCAAAAGTTATTTCGGGAAACAGTCTGTTTTTTCTTAGTTAGAAAGAGAAAGGGAGAATCATTCTCTCTCTAACTTTTCCACAAACTTCACAAGTTATACAGCAAACTTTTTTGCTCTCACAGCAAACTCGTTCGCTGTCCCTATATTTGCAAAAATATTTTAACGCGGTAGCGAATACTTTTCTGCCACAGAAAACTTTTTTTCTGCGTGTTAAAAAACGTTTTAACGTTCAAAGTCTAATGTCATGTATTTGAGTTAAAAGTTATTATGCTGACAATGACGTCGTAAGTAACTACATTTTTATTTTAGTCCCAATTTTTATCAATACTAAATTTTATTTCCCAAATTTCATTTAATCTAATTTACTCACTATTTAATTTGTTTATAATGCTTAATTTTTATTGAGAGAAAGCTCTGGAATGATTGGAAACTGTGTTTTAATTAACTTATTTTAACAGCAAAAACTATGGAAATCGAAGCTGTTCTTATGGTGAATATCAAAGGTTGTGGATATCCACCAACTGTGGATTGTGACAATTTCACTCGAGAACTGGGTTACGAAGGTGTTAAGTTTCCTTGTTATTATAGTAGAATAAACTCAAGTATTGTTATGACAGACTACAATCGGGAAGTACAAATAGCAACGATTATGCACTTTTTTGCAGCTCCTTTTGTTGTGACTTTGGCAACTAGCGTCGCTCTCTGTGTCATGCATTGTGATTGCAGGTGTACAGCACCATCATCAAGACAACCTTCAAAAAACATAACAAAAAATAGGCTTAACGACCTCAGGTAATATTTTCTAGTAAAATAAAGTTATTTGATTAAAGGTACATATGATCCAGTCATGGTCGCAGTACCAGTGGTGGACGCTTTACATTTTAAAATTGTATTGATTTGACATTTAAAGAAAAAAAATATTAAACTAGGTAAAATCAAAAGATGGAATAAATTGCAATTTAGTAAAAAATGTAAAATATTTTCTTTCACCTTATTAAAAAAATTTATATAAAGTATACTTTATATAGACCAATTGGTTTGTTTTTTAATCTAGAATATTTTATCTAAATTAACTATAGGTTAAAAAATAAAAATTTGATAAGTAATTGATGGGGAAAAAATTTTAAAAGTAAAAAAAATCTAAAAAATCATGAATTACTGTACGAATATTTGATGATATTATATACGGTTTAGTTAACATGCCAACTGATTTGTTAAGTAACGTCTACAACGTAAGTCATCGTATGTACTAATTTGTTTTTAAAAAATCAGTCTAAAAATGTTTTTAAATAACGTTTGGCATTTTTTAAGTATTTTGTTATAAAGTAGTCAGAATTTTATAAGAAATCGCAGTTTAAAAAAAATAAACTAACTATGAATTGAATTTAGTTTTTTTATTATAGTTACAAGTATTAGAATGAATAAATAAAATGGTTCTGAAGATGTTCATGATCCTTAATTTCTTTTTCCTTTAATTTTTTAACAAAAAACGTTGATACGTCTGTTAAAGTCAAATTAGAAAATTAATGAGAGTTTTACTGTATCAATTGTAAATTCATATCCTACACGGAAATAAAGTACATAAATATTCCCTTGACTTATAACTTGACTTTTCGATAGGGTCAAAAGTTCATTAACGAATAAATACGCACACACTAAAATTTCAAAGAAAGTCAATGACATTTTCATTGATTGTCAAATTTTTATTTTGACATTTATGATTGATTTTGACGTATTCTTAATACATTTTGACATTGATTGTAGAAAAAAAATTAATTTTTGTGATTTACACTAATCACAATATTATTTATTTAACAGAGTCGCACATAAGATAATTTAATACACTATCCTATACTATTAACATAATTTTAAAATGAATTCATTATTTCAAAGTTTCAAACGTATTTACCTATGGGGCAAAATTTGTCAAGTGTACCTATCGAAAAAATGAAAATGGCTAATAAAAGCTAATATTTGCACAAAATGTAGTATTCTATGTCAGTACTCAAACCACTAATTATTATGAAATTCTAATGAAAATTGTAGAAGAGGGCGTGGTGGGGTCTGAAGATTCTGGTAAAGTGTGAAGAGGGTATTTTTTGAAAAATCATAACTATTATGCAACAGGGTGGACAAAAAATTGACCTATATATTTTCGAAAGGTTTTTTCTCCTCTTTTCAATAGTGCAAAAATTTTTTAAGAATTTTAAAATTTAACCTATTTTTTTTAAAAAAATTTTTTTTTTACTTTTTTTGAAAAAAGACATATTTTTTT
Source organism: Ganaspis brasiliensis (assembly GCA_037103525.1). Lineage (NCBI taxonomy): Eukaryota > Metazoa > Arthropoda > Insecta > Hymenoptera > Figitidae > Ganaspis > Ganaspis brasiliensis. The sequence goes on along the minus strand of JAZKLR010000536.1, from coordinate 243,234 downwards.
CTTTTTTTTTCTTTTAAAGTAAAGCTTACTATGTGCACTTTCAATACACGCTATAGAGAAAATGTCTTTTTTCTTTGTTTTTGAACTATTAATTAATTAATTAATAAAAATTCGTTAAAAATGAAATATTTCACAAACCATTAAACTTTTGGTAATTTTGGGGCTATTAACGTAAAGCATATCAAATTACAGATCTAACAAGCATAATTTAAAGTCTTTTTGATAAATGGATACTAAATAAATACACATTTTTTATTTAATTAATTATTATTAATTATTTTGTTAGCAAAATTCATTTATCAAAAATACCTCAAGTTATGCTTATTAGATCCGGAATTTGATAAGCTTTACGTTAGTATGCCCAAAATTATCAAAAGTTTATTTGTTTGTTCAATATTTCATTTTTACTAATTTTTTACTAATTTTTATTAATTTCTTAATTAATAATTCAAAAACAAAGAAAAAAGACATTTTCTCTATAGCGTGTATTGAAAGTGCACATAATAAGCTTTATTTTAAAAGAAAAAAAAAGAAAAAAATGTATTTTTTCAAAGAAAAAAAAAAAAAAAAATTAAAATAGGTTAAATTTTGCCTTATATATATTAATTTATTCCTATATATTACGCTGGCTTCATACAAAATGTAAACAAAATTTTATTGCAAACAATATCTTTTCATTTTTATTTTTTTGCGTTGGATGTAAAAAGCTGCTCTCAAGTACCCTGTAGCCCGAACAATAGGATTATACGGGGGTGGCGATGTTCTGCCGACCAGCTAATAACACAACCTTAACTGGAACTTCAAGTCCACCCCGGCTAGACCTTTTCACTGGCGTATCGCCATCGTAGGTGGTCTTATATCCCGACACTGTCGCCTGAGCGACTTCTTCCGTCTCGACGGGAAACAGGGCCGCCGAGAGAAAATTCAGGCCCGGGACAAAATTTTTGCGGGCCCATATACATTTTTTGCAAAAAAATTTTTGAACTAATTTTAAGTAGGTATTAAATAATAACGATGACAACTAACAATTAAATAATAATTATTATTTTTATTCTATTTTTCATATAAATAAATGCGGGTGAACTATATCAATTAAATAAAAATAAATTTTAGTTTTTTTTTTATTTAAATTGAGTTAAAAAAGTCCTTTTCGTGCTATTTTGGAAACAATGATATCTATAAAAGCTCCGAAATCCAATTTTCTTGATAACTGTGGTTCTACGCAAAGAATACTCTAATCGCCACACAGCACCGGAAATTCCATGAATTTTCCCTAAATATTTGTAGATATTTCCCGAATATTCGAATCTAATATGCACAGAAGGTTTTTGTATTCCTAATTTTCAGGAAATTTCTGCGTCCAATATTCCTAGAGTATTCAAAGAAAGTTAAAAAAAATGTCAAAAATTTTTTTTGATCTGGTAATTGATTAAAATTATAAGTTATATTTGACAACTGTAGAATTCTAGAAAATTAAAACTACTGTGCATCCGTAAATGTCATAGAAACCAAGTTCGATCAGTGCGTATCATGAACAGTGAATATTGAAAGAATATTAGATTGCGGAAATTCCCTGAAAACTAGAAATATATTTTCAGAAAACTTTCATGACCAATATTGCGTTTGGAGGACATTTTAATGCTTCCACGAAACTTTTCTGAAAATTAAATTCGAATATTCGGGAAATGTCGACTAATACTCAGGAAAAATTCAGGGAATTTCCGGTGCCGTGTGGGTCTGAAGTACAAGTTTGTGAAGAACAAGAACGATTAAAATTTGTTATTCTCGAAAGCACGCTGAAAGATTTGACTAATTAGAACAACTCAATTTCGTAAACAAATCGTCTGATTCTTCAATTCTATTTCTCCATTCTACTATTCCACATGCAATGGTCTGAGCTCTGAACACAAAACGTAAACCGAAAAACATGAAAGTAAGAGAGACAAGATGAGAGCAGTTCCTCTGTCACTTTCATGTTTTTTTCATTTCGGTTTATATTTTCTGCTCACATGAGATTGAGCTCTGTTTGGTCAAACTTATTCCTTTAATCCACCATTCTGCTCTATCTAACTTCGCCTTAAAAGATAAGGATACCTAGTTATAACTTCCAATATATGTCTAATTGATAGAAAGGAGCATGAGCCCAAAAATCAAACCGAAACTATAAATGTGTAGGAAATCCAGAAAACGAATGCAGTAAAAAACTTTTACCGGTAATAAATTACATTTTTATATTCCCGTGCAGAAATTGAATTCAGGTTTTGGTCAGGTCCTGGCAGGGGATCCCAATTTTAAGCTGGGAACTGGTCGGGCTACCTAGTCTGGATTTGATTGGGCGCGTCACACTCGGCCAAATAGTCCATGGCCAAGAGCTCTGACGAAGCCCTACTTATCTACGATTGGCCTTCACAGAAATAATATTAATCAGGGCCGTCTTAAGGGTTCTTGAGGCCCTGGGCTATTATTAAATCCTAGGCCCCTTTGTCAACGAATTAAAAAAAGAGGAGATAGAGTACGTAACGTATGATTTTTTTATAGGAAAAAACCTCAGCTTTCGATTAAAAAAAAAAAACAAGATCGTGTCCTTCACCAAAAAAAACTCAAATTTATTTTTGATTTTCATTTTTTACGGTCAAAAAATGAAACGTTGTACCGTAAAACCCAAAAAAATTCCCCCCTCCTACTCGGAAAATATTAGACAAAAAAAAAATTTCCAAAAATTACCATCTATATGCACCATAAATACTTCGAATTTAAGCATAATTGGCAAACAATTTTTTTTACCTTGATCACTTCATATGCAATCTCTCACATAAGCATCAGAGTTGGGAAGTTCAGTTCGGCATCTTCTCTTTTTATCACACATTACTTCACCCTAATAGTATTTACGCATTTTTCAAAAATTCATTAAAAAACATAGTACATATGACAAGTCTTAGAAAAACGAGGTCCCCCCAAAGGCGAGACCCTGGGCTATAGCCCAGTCTAGTCCTATGGTTAAGTCGGGCTTGATATTAATTAATTCAGCTAAAACTGATCTTATAAATATCTGAATAAAGTAGTGATTCTGAAAAATTCTAGATTATGGTCAGTCTCTCTTTACTAAAATAACCCAAGCAGTAAATAGTCATTTGTTGTTTTAAAGAAAAGCTTAAATAAAATCCAACATCAGCCCGACTGAAACCCGACTAGTAAAATCTGTTTAATTCTATAGTCTCATAATTTTTTGCTTAGGTTCGTTAATGAAAAATTGCCTGATCAGAATTTTAATCAATGTTCTCTATTTTTTATTTTTTAATAGACTTGAATTTACTTTTAAGTTTTAATCATAATTAACTTAAAAAAAAAACAAAGTTTATGAAACATTGGTCAATAATAAAAACAAGAGGTAATTTTCACTAATTTTGCTAAAAGTTTCATAATTTAATTAATAACACTACTTTACAAATTTTCGAAAATTTTTTGATCTAAAACATTTAATTCTCATTTCTTATGTAAAATGATCCGCTGAGTCCAAAAATAAAGTTCAAAATTGAGAAAGTAGAACAGTTTTTAAGGCCTTTTTGGTTTTTTCATGTTTTTCGTTACGAAATTTTTTTTTCACTAAAATGTAAATATCATGGGTTCCAGAGAACGGATTTTAATCTTTTTTCTTTTAAATTAAAGATAATTAAATTTTCAATCAACCATCTGTAAAGCACTTTTTAATCCAATCATCCCCTTAAACACTATTGATGATTATATTTTGCTTCAAATTTACAAAAATTTCGAATAAAGGCTGGATTCTATTATTGATTGAGCTAAAATAAAATTTTTAAGATCCAATTCATTATTGGTAATTAAAGTCTGATCTATGGCGATGAAAATGAGCGGTAATTTAACAAATTTGATTAAAAAATATCAAAGTTATAAGCATTTTATTAAAAATGTAAAAATTCGATTTTTTTGCATATTTTCAGTATTTTGGTTTCTGCGTTACAATATAATCTCTTTATATTCTTTATCTCGTTACAGTCTCTTAGAAAAGATTTTAGTTGACATTATCATGAGCTGAGTGATAATTACAAAACATTTTTGACTCTCTTTGACAGACTAAACAATAATGTAGTTAACTAGAAGTTTGTCAGGTGTACTTAACGAATAGTAAATCTGAGATCAATGAATTGTGTTACTTTTGAGACGTGAAGTAAAATTCACTCAAATTTACTTAATTAATATGTGATAGTAAAGTTTATTAAAATTTTTCTTTGCGTGAGTACTTAGTGATATTGCTTAAACAGTCTCAACTGTTCACAATAGCCTAATAGTGCTTCTGTGAAAAACTGTACCTTTCCGCTTGTTTATGGCAGATTTTAGATTCAGGGTGCAAGGTGTCACAATAGCACTATTAGGATAATGTGAACAGTTGTGACTGTTTAAGCAATGGCACTAAGTACTAACGGGAAGAAGAATTTTAATGAATCTCAATATCACATATTAATTAAGTGATTTTGAGTGAATTTTACTTCACGTCTCAAAAGTAACACAACTCATTGATCTCAGATTTATTATTCGTAAACAAGTACCACCCAGAGAAGTGATATATTTGACACAAAGATAAGTTATTTGTGCCAAATAAAAATATCTTTGTCTCACAGCCCACTAACTTTTTATTTGTTTAAAATAAAAAAATTAATTTGAATCGAGTAAACTTTTATTTGACATAAATAAAAATTTATTTAATTCAAATAAAAAAGTTAGTAGGCTGTGAGTTAATATATTTTTTCTCTGGGTGTACTGTACATCTGACAAACTTCTAGTCAGTGGCGTAGCTAAGTGGAATATAAGAGTGGGGTCCATGACGTTCGCGAGGCCCGTTTTAGTACAAATTCTTGGGGAACGCGAGGCCCTAGAAGGCGCAAATCCATAGGAAGTAGGCGCGAGACCCTGGGTGATCGCTCACTTCGCCCATCCGTAGCTACGCCTCTGCTTCTAGTTAACTACACCATTTGTTTAATCTATCGAAGAGACAGAAAATCAAATTATCACATTTTTCCTGAAATTAAACGATATCTAAAGTTAAATAAGTAAAAATTAACTTATTACACACAGAGAAAAAATATATTATCTCACAGCCTACTAACTTCTTTACTTACAAATTTTTATTTAATTCAAATAAATTTTTTTATTTTAAACAAATAAAAAGTTAGTTGTCTGTACGACAAAGTTATTTTTATTTATCACAAATAACTTATCTTTGTGTCAATTATATCACATAGATGTCAAAAGTCTTCCACTCTTTTAATAAGTGCATATACACACGGAAAGAATTAATTTATTAAATTTTGTTCAAATAGTCGATGAAACTCAGGACATAGAGACATTTGTATAAAACTTAAACTTGTCGACTAAAACTTAAAGACAGTCGAATAAAACGTGCAATACGTCGGTGAAAATTTGAGATTGACGTTTTAAAAATAAATTCAAACAACTTTTTAACGAACTTTCCGTCTTTTCTAGATCGCACACATACTATTTTCTTCCCACCTCATCACTTTCACACATTATTAAGAAACAGATTTACAGAATTCCTATGTTATCCTAATATAAACGCAAATTTTAATTTATTAACGAAAAACCTCGCAACCGGGTTTCGAACGCGGGTTCTAACGTACGACGATACTTGAGACGGCGCCTTATACCCCTCGGCCATTCACGAATACGCGAGAGTGTTTGGATTGAAATGAGTGACACTTAACTATAGCATAAAAGGCGTTACGTTTCCTCGACTCCTCGACTGTTGAATAAATTTTAAGTGCTTATGAATAAATATGCAATAATATTTCAAGCTTTATGAAAATGTCTCTATGTCCTGGTTTTCATCGACTTTTGAATATATTTTAATAAATGAATTTTTTCCGTGGACTTACAATAAGTGACATTTCACTCAATATAAGTGAATTTTCACTTATTCAAATTTAGAGAGCGCTCATTTTCATCGTAAGAGATCAGACATTAATTACCTATAATAAATCGGGTCCTAAAGAATTTTATTTTAGCGCAATCAATAATAGAACCTAGCTCTTATTCGAAATTTTTGTAAATTTTAAGCAAAATTTTTCATATAATTAGCCCCACTAGTATCCCACCAAAAACCTTGTTATATTATGACCAACCTGAGATTTTTCCACAGAATTTATTTATAAGATTAATAAGGAAATAATTTTTTTATGCCTTCGATATCTGGGCCCCTCAGTAGCCTGGGCCCGGGGTAAATAGTCCCCTCTACACCCCCGTCTCGTCAGGCCTGGGTATAGGCGATTATTAGTTATAAGAAGTTAAGGAGTGTAATACTAGTACTGTTTGTAGGCTTCCAAATTAATTTTTTTACTTTTTTTATTTAATTACAGTTTGGGAATAGTTTATCAACATTAGTTTAATGCAATTCCACGACGATGTTTTAAACAATTAATAGTTACAGTCTACAAATTCATTTAGTACCTAAAGCTACAAATTCATTTAGTACCTAAAGCTACAAATTCATTTAGTTACACATTTGTTAGTGATTGAATTAGTACCTGCTGACTAATTCACAGTCAACGAATCAGCCCTATTTGAATTAGTCTTTAATGACTAATTTAGATTTAGAGAGTAAGAAATAATTATTATAAAACGAAAAGTTGTCGATCTATCTGTACATTTTTTTTAAAAAAGCCCCCATATTGGTTTTGCATATGGATAAAAATAAAATCTGAGCCCACAAGCTTGTAGAGCGATCCTAAAAACGTAAGAAAACCCTATTCCCATATTTTAAAAAAATGTTTCTACTTGTCGTAATATTCCACAGTAAGGCTACGACTTTTGTGATTTCAGACGTTTATGTTGTTATTAATGTCATAAATTCAAACATTCATAACTTCTTTTAAAACCATTGTAAATTAATTTTTATTAAAGAGTTTTAAATCTCGCAATGCGTACTATATGAAGCCAATATAGAAAATTAAAGAAATAATAATTTCGGTCTTCCAGAAAAAATTCATAAAAATTTCGAAAATAGACATTTTTGGGACATTTGACCTAGAATTATGCAAAATCTTGACGTGATGGACTATTTTTGACAACAGATTCGAGTTTATTGCGAAAAATGGTTAAATGATTTCTTTTGAGTTTTAAATTCTAAGAAAAAAATCAATTATGAAGTATGAAAATAATTAAAATCTCAAATTTAGCTTTTACGAAACAACGCCGACACGCGTGGCGCGGCGGCGCAGGGTTCTACCTTATATACATTTAGCGTTTTAATTTAACACAATTTACAGCTTTTGTCATTTAATAGTAATTATAAGTACAATTCAAGATTGCACACAATTAATTTGTTATGTTATGAACAATTTATATAAACGATTTTTATTTCGAAGTTTCTTATAAAGTAATTGATGAAATTTAATTTGCAATATTAAGTATTATTAAATAATGATAGTTTAAAATACAATTTCAAGTTTATTTTTTAATTTACAAATTATTTATTAAACAATGCTTACGTTACAAATACATAGTTTTAAACATTTTCGTTGTTTAAAGCTTGTTTTTTTTAAATATTTCATTATAGAATGTACAATATTTTTTTAATTTTTCGTTAACTTTAACTACATTCATGATTAAAAATTATTTTTAACAATTTTATAAACAATTTTAAAAACATTTTTCGAGAAAAAACTTTGAACTCAATGTGTGTCGTTTTTTTCTTTAATTAAGAATCATTAATGAAATACAATTTTCAGTTAGTGCAATTTTTATTACTTGATAGGTTGATAGTGGTTTTAAACATTTGTTTAAATAATGTTTCATTAACAAATACATGGTCTGAAAGTTTTTTTGTTGTTTAAAGCTTGTTCCTTTTTAATATTTCTAACATGTACTATATTTTTTAATTTTTTGTCAAATATGACTTAAAATTATAATTATTGTTACGTTTTGATGTACAAAAACCCTTACAATATTCCCTAGTTCCTCCTTTTAAATGAATTTCAATTAAGAACTTGATTTGGGATGAGGATTAAGTCAATGAGAGTACTAAAGTTTATTGTAGAATATCTATTTATGAGGTTATTATAATGAGTAGAGAGATTTACAAAAATGATTTTATAAATTGAGTCTTACTTTCGAAGATGGAAAGATTGATGTTTTACTCGCAGATTTGTAGAAGGCAAGCGATGAAATAGTATTAGCCTTGTAGTAGATTAGCCGTTGAGTGAACAGACGAGGATCCTAATCTTAGATGTCGATGCAGGTGAATTTTGTAGAAAATAGAAACTTCTTGCAGGAGACTTTTAGTTTGTTTTTCTCACAAAACGGTGTGAATTTCTGTTATTTTGTAGAGTTACAACTTGGACCGAATAGAATTATCACTTATTAAAAGCAATACGTTACTATGCAGTAAGACTGTAATACTGCAAGTAATTTGAGTAGTTGAATGTGAATAACTACTGACTAGATGGTAAGACTGTGTATTATCAAGTTTGTAAAACTTTGAACTGCACTAGTCAACCTGATGCTCCAATTTATATTGGAAAATTGGGAATGCTAATGGCTGCCTAGAAAAAAGATGTCCGCTTCAAAAAAAGATGGACGCTTAGGAAAAAGATGGCCGTCCTAGCTTCACCTTCCTCTTCCTTCCCCTGCATGAATTCTAGGTTGTAATACTCCGCATTAAAGTGAAAGTATATCGTAGTTCTTGAAATTTGGAAAATGTTTGTCTTTGCTTGTCTCTTCTCCCCGTTCCCTTTACCACTGACAGAACTTATGTATTTCCCTCCTCTATAGCTGTTGGAGAAGCTTGTTTTAGACTTGTATATGTTTAATATGTAAACATGGTCTTTTCCCTCTTAACATGGTCTTTTCCCTCCTAGCTTCACCTTCCTCTTCCTTCCCCTGCATGAATTCTAGGTTGTAATACTCCGCATTAAAGTGAAAGTATATCGTAGTTCTTGAAATTTGGAAAATGTTTGTCTTTGCTTGTCTCTTCTCCCCGTTCCCTTTACCACTGACAGAACTTATGTATTTCCCTCCTCTATAGCTGTTGGAGAAGCTTGTTTTAGACTTGTATATGTTTAATATGTAAACATGGTCTTTTCCCTCTTAAAGCGTTCTCAATTATAAAATCAAATCTACTTTTGTTATACAATATTAAGCAAAATGATATACAATGATAAGATTTCTTATATTTATAAGAATTGAATATTAACAATGTATATAACAATATATAAAGTATATATATAGGTTACGAACGTAACACCTCCCCCCTCAGTTCGAGCATGTGAAAGAAATGATACATGCTCGAAAATTATTATTATTTTTTTTTTAAATGCTCATTTTGCTAAGGGAAAAGTTATGATCGTGTACATTTGTCCAATTTTTATTACATTATTTCATAAATACTAATTTTGATTCATACCAATGCATGCTATATTTGAAGAATATGTTATAGTAATAATTACAATATAAGAGATAGAATTGGTTTTTTTTTAGTAATTTAATTTTGTGATTAATACATTTTTTAAAGTAATTGGAAAAAAAAAATCGATTTTTATCGTTACTATTTTTAAAGCTACCTGACGGAGTGTAACAAACAAATACTGCTGCAATAAAAAAAATATGATTTTCATTTATACTTATGCATTCGATTTTACAATTATTACATATGTATTTTTCATTTTTTGAGAAAAGATCAATAAGTAAATAAATTAATAAAATTTACTTCCTGTTTTCATTAATACGCTTATTTTGTTATCACTCGATAATCCTATATATTTGTGGTCATTTTTTATGAAAATTGTTTTTGAATTGTGAAAGATTGGGTATGAATAAATTTTGAATAATTGAAATTTTTCTGACATTGATCTAGGTAAGGAGTATATAAAAAATAGATGTTTTTCTGATCTAAGCGACTGAATTTTTAATAATTTATGCAGGTTTTTAGTCGTAATATTTGGGATTTGCAAAATGTTGTTTAGGGGTATTAATGGATGCCATTGATTGTTTAAAGAACAAATTAAAGCTCTTTAAAGTAATTCAAGTGTAGACAAATAGCCAGAAATGCTCTTATAAAAATTTGTAAGTTGTTTGTAGTAATTTGTGTTGTTTGAATTTGTCGAAAATGTTGGAAATAAAATCTGTGTTATGTAGGTATTGTTGTCTGCTGTTTTTAGAGTTATGTTATAAGTTGTTTCTTTATTTTCGATGAAATTAAGGATGCTATTTTTTGTTGATTTTTCTGTTGTTACCTGTATTAAGTTTTCGGTGACTGAAATAGTTTCTTTGATTTCTTCCGTTTTAGTTTCGTATAGTATTTTTTGCTTGTGACAATTTTGAGTTTCTAGGCACATTCTATTGATTTTTGCAAATGATTTGTTAAATTCTTGAAATTGACTAAATAAGGTCTGATAGTTCATATAAAAAATAAATTCTATTTTTCCTATTGGAAATTGCAAAAATTTTAAAGGTTCAAAGTATAATCCAGGTTGATTTAAAAATGGTGTATCCTTTGGTTCGTATTGCGGGGTGATTTTATGAATTCTTATTAGAATGACATAAAGTAAATAAATCGTTTTGCAGTCCATTTCCTAGAACATAGAAAACATATTATTTTCATATTTTATGATATGCGTTATACTTGCGATTTCCGCAATAATAACACTTTTTAAAACTTTTTTTTTCTTTGGTAGGATAGGATTGGCAAGTTGACGGAATAATTGATTGCATATGTGTATGTTCTTTAACTGTCATTGATCTCTTTTCTTCCGTGATAGTCATTTTATTGAAAGCTTCACATATTGAATTTTCTAAAGAGTCTTGATATTTACTAATGTTATGTAAAGAAGCCAAAACTTTTAATGCTGCTATTGCTTTTGCTGATAAAGGATTTGCTGATAACGCTGATCTTTTTAATTTTCCCACAGTACATATTATTATCCAGTTTACTGTGTCCGCTGATGTGTTTACTTTTATAGTTGCAAATTTTGGATCCCCCTTATGGTTCTCATGGCAAAATTGATTTAATTTCTGAATTGACCGAATTTTAAGTATTGTGGTTGTGTTATTTAATAATGAATCTTTACTATTAGTTAAAATTTTTAATAATTGATGAGCTGCATTTTCTTCTGATAAGAAACTTTTATGGCTTGTACTACAAATTAGGTAATTTTTATATTTTATTTCAGTAATGAATTTTGGTTGTTGAGTTTTATTAACCGAGGATTGATACGTACTTTTGATTGAAAGTTCTTCTTTTAAATTCTCTTCTATCAAATCCTTTAAACTGTTTAAAAAATTGATTGCTTTTATATTTTGCATTCTTACAAGTGGAAAGTGGTTGACTTTTTATTAGGATTTTCGCTGGGATTTAGTTGAGGATAAAGTTGTATTATTTCTTCTTTGTTAGTATTACCTTCTGAATTTGCTAGTAATTGTTTTTTTTCCGGTGGCGCAGAAGCCTCTTCGTTGTTTGTTGTCGTTGTTGTCGTAGTTTCGGTAGTTGCTGTTTGATTCTTTGTACCTAGATGTGATAATACATTAGTCACTGAATCCCATATTGATCCTAAAAGATGGAGTGACCATCCAAAGACGCTATAAAGTGCGTAACCGTGGAGAAATGTATCAGCTATGAATTTTATACTTTTTAGTAAGATTAGTATTCCTATAAAACCCGCGCTTACAGATCCAAAATTGGTAAATGTTGTCCAAATTTTTACCCATGCAGAATTTGCTATTTTGTCTATTGTACTTTCGTCTAATATATTCGAGAATCCGAATCCAGGATTAGGGATTTTTTGGCCTAACATTCCGCGTGCTAATGTATTTAAAATTATTGGTATTTCGGCTGGTAACATGATATGGTTTCGTAATTTTTCTAGATCTTTTTGTGAATATAATCCGCTGGTAGCGAGATTTGATGGACTTTTATATTCCCATGTTTCTCTTGTTTCTGGTGTTAATATTGCCGGTTCGACTGCTGGTACCAAATTTGGTAACATTTGGAACCATGTGTTTCCTACCATGAACATTGATGGTAAAAAGGAGTTACATTCTATTGGAGTTCCAACTGTTGTTAAAATATGGGTAATTGGTGTAAGGAAATATGTTTTATTTTGTTTACTGACGGGTAATTGCATATAACATTCTGTTGTTTGTCTAAATTTAACTTCTATTGGTATACATTTTACCATATGTATTACTTCCCCAGCTAAAATTGAAATGTAACCCGGTTTTTTCATGACGTGATACGCAAATTCGTCTGGTGCTTGAGTTGCGAGTATCAAGGAATTTTTGAATACTTGTTGTTCTAACAAACACCTTTTAGTTAAGACATCGTAATAGAGTTCGTACATTTCTTTTCGAATATGACGTTCGACGTATATGAATTTTGAGTTTACATAAGAGAACATGTCCATATTTTGTACTAATGGTTTCTTATTTTCCAGAGGTGATCCTCCTGGTCGGGTTTCTAAAATAATTAATTTAGGATGTTCCGTTTTTACGTAGCTGTAACCGCAAATTATTTCTCTGGCTTTTTCCGCTAAAGCAAAAGTTATATCTTCAGTTTCTAAAGCATATATGGTTTCAATATTTTTCTTTTCTCCCTCTATTGTTTTATTTGCTAAACCTTCGTAAAGTGCTTCATATTTCTTCATATTGCATATGTCGTTTGGTATTGTATTCCAAAATGTATTTCCGTTTTCTCTATCAATACATGTTGAGTCGGACATAGGGCAAATTGTACCTGACATTAGGTGAATTTTATCTGTATCTAAGTTGACTGTAGCATAATATTCTTGCATTGTTATCTTAAAATTTCCCTGAACTACTACGTCTTCCCAACTACCATAAGGGTCAGAATAGGTAGTTCCTTTACAACTAGCGCCAAAATATATAGATCCTGCTATGGTTAAACTACGATAATTGGTTGCATTTACCTTTAAATTATCAATATGCGCGGTGCCACTAGGGTAATAAGAACCTGTAAGATGCATTGATTTACAAACGTCATAAGGTACCTCTTTAATGTATTCAGCATGACCCATGGCCACAGGTGATGAATGTGAATGCATCCCACAATGCTCAGCAACACGCCGGACTTCGACTTTACATTGAATTACCTTGGTTGTTGTGAATCCACTGAGTTGAATTAATTGTATATATGTTTGTTCACTTTTTACTGGTTTCTTTTTAATGTCGCATTCTCCTACATTAAGTAATGATAGTGTTGTTATGTTAAGTTCGGTTGATCCACAGTCGTATCCTATTATAGCGTGGATAGTACTTATTGTCGAAAGTAGAAAAAGCAGATGCAAAAGTTTCCTTATTCCAGTTTCCATCATCTGGGAACAGACATCAGATTTTTTTTTATTTTTCTTGTGCAATGCGTGATAATTTTAGTCTATTTATATGTACTATTTTTTGTTTATTTTTTACTTGTATTTTAATATTTCCTTTATTTAAAATTTCTAATACTTTATGTGGTCCTGTGTATTGATTGGCAAATTTGTGAATTTTTCCCCCTTGGAGTAAGAAAACTTCATCCCCTACTTTAAAATCTTGTGGATTGCATTTTTTATCATAATAAATTTTTGACTTTTCTTTTGCTGATATTAAATTTTCCTTTGCAATATTTCTCATTTAATGTAATCTTGTTATCAAATCAGTTAAATAATGATCATATGTTTCTAATTTTTCGTGTTCCAGTGGTGGATCACTAGATGGTAACCGTGCCAATTTTCCAAAAATTAATTCATACGGAGTACATTTGGTACCTTCGTGTACACTGGTGTTGTATGAAAACATAGGGAGTTCTAACCAGTCGTCCCATTCTTCGTTTTTATTTATAAATTGTTTTAAATATTCCCCTAACACGTGATGTGATCTCTCAATCGAACCGTTTGATTGGGGGTGAAAAGCGGTTGTTTTAAATTGGCGAATTCTGAATCTTTTTGCTAAACGTCTCATTAAATTACTTAAAAAATCCGTCCCTTGATCTGTCAAAACACCTTTAGGTGATCCATAAATACAAATGAATTTTTTGATAAATGCATCAGCTATTGTACTAGCCTGATGATTTGGAAGTGCTATTGCTAACGAATATTTAGTAAGATTGTCCTGGATTGTTAATATATATTCATTGCCTGATTCAGTTTTTGGAAGTGGACCAACAATGTCCATTGCAATTTTTTCGAACGCTGTGCCTGGTGTGTCCGTTATAATCATCGGATCCTTCGTTTTTACGCGTACTAATTTTTTGAGTTGACATTGTAAACAATTTTGAATATACTTCTGAATATTAATTTTCATATTTTCCCAATAGTAATTTTGTCGTATTCTTTCATATGTTTTTGTAACACCTTTATGGCCCCCAACTGAACTAGAATGTGCTTCTTCTATTAATTGCAAATATTGTTCTTTTGTTGGATATTTAGTGGTTCCGTTGCATATTATTATTTTTACAACCGAATTTTCAAAAATACATTTGAACATAGATAGAATTTCTTTCCAATTTATGTTATTGACCTGAGCAGTTTTTGCTATACTTATTGTTTTTAACTTTAATTTTTCGGCCTCATTTTTTAATGAAATAATTGATAATTTTATATTTTTTAAAGTATTAGACATATTTTCTTTTATTTCGTTTTCAATAGGAAGGGCTATGTGGTAAAATGCACCTTTTTTAATATTTTTTGCTAGACCCAATTGAAGGTTTCCAAAATTAGGCAATTTTGCGCGTTTTGCTAAAGACCTGGAGCCATTATCTCTAGGCTCTCCATTAACTGAAATAAAATAAGCGAAATTATCTTTACGCATTGGTAACTGATCCCTACAATCTATAATATATTTTTCCTTCTTGAGGTTGAAATTTGTGCAATTTTTATTTTCTTCTAAAGTGTCTTCTTCTTCTGATGATTCAGTATCTGTGTTTTCATAACCAAGATCAATTTCTTCCTTTTGAGTTTTTTGATTTCGTTTTTTATATTCAAGATCTGACATAACCTCGTCAGAATATATTTCTTTGTCGAATGTCTGTTTCTTTTGAATTTTTTTTTTATTTCCTTCCTTTTCTTCTGTAGTTTTTTGATTTATATATTCAGGATCTGACATAACTTCGTCAGAATAGACTTCATTGTAGAATTTCTTTTTCTTTTGAGTTTGTTTTTTGTTTTCTTCATTTAACAATTTTTTCGGCCTTCCTCTTTTCTTTTTGAAAAGGGAGGTATTAAAATGAATATCCTTTTTCGGTCTTCCTCGTTTCTTCTTTTTTTCTTCATGTTTATTTGATTTATCTAGAATCTTGACTTGCTTATTTTCTTCATTTTTGTTTAATGTATCTACTTTGTTCATTTGATTTCTTGTAACGACATTGCAGACACTAGGCAATGTATTTTGATTTTTTGAATTAGATATGATTTTGATAAATATTAGAAAGAGATTGATTATCTCTTTATATATATAGCAATAATTTTCCATAGATTGGTATCCATCACTTGGATCCAATAAATAAATAGATTGGAGAATTTTTATAATCTCCGAAATAGAATAGGAATCATTATCCTGAGGTAGAGATTGATTTTTGCAA
Source organism: Ganaspis brasiliensis (assembly GCA_037103525.1). Classification (NCBI taxonomy): domain Eukaryota; kingdom Metazoa; phylum Arthropoda; class Insecta; order Hymenoptera; family Figitidae; genus Ganaspis; species Ganaspis brasiliensis. Next base: position 227,636 of record JAZKLR010000536.1, on the reverse strand, counting down.
ATCTTTTGCATAATTGAATGGAGACATTTTTCTATCTCCGATTGATTTTCTGAAAATAGAGTTTGATTATTAAAAATATTTTTTATCAATGATAAGAGAAGTTTTATTTGCTCCGAATTTGTGCTTTCCTGAGGTGCTTTAAAATGAAAACCATGTTTATTTTTTCTAAGAGTTTCTGCTTGGACACTTCTTTGAGTGTGTTTTTCGACATCGATTTCGTGGATATTTTCTTGATTTATTGCTTGAATTTTTTCTTCATTATCATCTTCAATATTTTCTTCTTCAATATTTTCTTCGACTGGATTTCGGGACAAAGCGTCTGCATTGACGTTTGTTTTTCCTGCTTTGTAAATGACATTAAAATCATATTCTGCTAATTTTAGTTTCCATCTCGTAACCCTTGAGCATGGATCTTTTAAATTTTGGAACCAAACCAATGGTTTGTGATCCGTGACTAATGTAAATTTTCTTCCATAGAGATATGGTCGAAAATGTTGAACACAATAAATAATTGCTAATGCTTCTTTTTCGTACGTATCGTATTTTCTTTCTGTTTCAGTTAAGGTTCGCGAAGTATATGCAACTGGTTGATCTTTGCCTACTTTTCCTTGTGATAATATGCCTCCTATTGCAAAGCCTGTGGCGTCTGTCGTTAGAATAAACGGTTGAGAAAAATCTGGTCTTTTTAAAAGTGGTTCTTCGCAAAGTTGACTTTTTAATGTATTAAATGCCGTTTCTTGTTTTTCAGTCCAAAGGAAAGGTATATCTTTCTTTAAAAGTTCATTTAGAGGATTTGCAATTTTTGAAAACTGGTCTATAAATCTTCTATAATAACCGGCGAGTCCTAAAAATTGTTTTATATTTTTAACATTTTTTGGTACTGGAAATTTTTGCACTGCTTCCACTTTTTTCGGGTCGGGTCGTACTCCATGTTTATCGATAATGTGTACTAAATAACATACTTCTAACCGTAAAAATTCGCATTTATCGGGCTGTAATTTCAAATTTGCACTTCGTAGTCTTTCCATGAATTTTGAAAATTTTTCTTCGTGTTCTTCTAACGTATTTGCATAGATAACAACGTCGTCTAAATAGACAAATAATTCAATTCCTTGTAAACCTAATAGTACCTGATAGATTAATTTTTGAAAGGTACTCGGCGAATTTTTTAAACCAAATGTCATTCTGTCAAATTCATAATGCCCATACGGTGTTGAAAATGCGGTTTTATGCGCGTCTCTTGGATCCATTTTAATCTGATGAAAACCGGAAGCTAAGTTGAAAACGGAAAAATATTGAGCGTTTGATAATTGGTCTAACAAGTCGATTATATTTAACAAAGGATAAAATTGTCCTACTGTGCGTTCGTTCAATTTTCGAAAGTCTAATACTAACCGCCATTTTTTATTTCCCTGCGAGTCATCTTTTTTTGGTACTATCCAAATTGGTGTATTGTACGGTGAATCGGATGGTTTAATAATTTGTTGTTCTAATAATTCGTTTACTTGACGTGTCATTTCTTCTTTGTGAACAGGTGGAAATCTATATTGTTTTGTTATAATAGGTGTGTCATCTGTAGTAATAATTCTGTGTTTAATAAGATCAGTTGCTTCTAAATATTCTCCTGGTATATGAAATCTATCCGAGTATTTATTTACTAATTTTATAACATGTTCTAGCTCTTCTTTGTTTAAATGGTCTAATCTAAGTAACTTTTTCAATTCTTCTACTCTATCTGTTCCTGTGATATTAAAAATTTTTCCTGATTTGTCATTGTTTGTAAACACGTTAATTATTTCTTCTATTACAATATTTTCATTGTTTTTGAAATTACATTTTTGATTTTCATTTTCTAATTCTTTAAAATCTTCCAGTTTTATATTAAGGACAGGTATTTTTATAGACTCGTTGCGTGTGTTAAATACCTTTAAATATGCTTTACCTTCTGTATTTGTTACAACTGCGTTGCCTAAAAAAACACCTTCGGCTACTGACTGTTTAGGGATAAAACCTATCTTTTTATCTTTATTCAAAATTTTAACATGAATATTATAAACTGATCTAGCTGGTATTGTAAAATAATCGTTTGATTAAAAGTAAAATTTTTGATTATTTATTTCTATGTGTCTTTCTTCATAATTTATTTTTACTTTATTATTGACAAAAAATTCTGTTCCTAAAATACCGTCGTGTTCAATTGGTACATCATTAGATAATAAATTAAAAATTGTCGGAATGCCAAAAATATTAAGTTTTACTTGTCCTAATGTATAAACTGGATGCTCATTAATTCCTGTTAATTTGATGCATTTATTTTTATCAATTTCTTTGTCATTATGAAGTGCTCGAAGTTTTAATAAATTTGGTCCTGCTCCTGTGTCAATCATCATAGTTGTAGATGTTTGAAGTCCATTAGTATTTACTCGAACGTATGGTATTAAATTAGGTTTTGCTAAATTTATATGTTTTGTTGGGAGTTTATTATTACCGGATGCATTAAAATTTTTCAATCTGTCTTCGGAGCATCCTACTGAGGAAGAATTTTGGAGTTTTCCGAATGTTCTACTGGGTGATGCGTTTGTTGTTGGCTATTGTTATATATTCTTTTTCTGCATTCGCTAATAACATGTCCCGGTTTTTTGCAATAATTACATAATATATTTTGAGTGGGGTTTGTCGATTGATTATTCCTACTTGTACTTGGTCCTTGCTGTTGTAATTGTTCGTTTCGTTGATTCTGATATCTGCTGTTATATGAATTTTGATATCTGTTTTGATTTCGATATTGATTCTGATTTTGATATTGATTGTGATTTTGGAATTGATTTGGTGAAATTCTAGACTGGTTTTGGGTTTGATTTTGATATTGATTTCGCGGAGGGTTTTGATAGTAATTTTGATATTGAGCTTGAGATGCATTAAATGGTTGATTTTGATTTCTATTACTAAAACGATTTTGATATTGATTCTGGGGTGTAAAATTTCGTCGTGAATGTATAAAATTTTCTTGCCTTTGTCCTAGTAATTTATTAATTTGAAAACAATTTACTGCAAAATGTCCTTTTTTACCACAGAGTAAACAAGTAATGATTTCATCCTGAGCAACATTTATCTTTGTTGTTTTAGCAAAATCTTTATTGTTTTTAGACAAATATTCATTTTCAATTTTTTGCGTATTTTTTCTTAGTTCATTACGTGATAATAATTTTCTTTCTACTTCTATTGCTTTATTTACTGCATTTTTAAATGTGTCTGATATTCCTACTCGTAATTCTAATTCTGGTCTAAGTCCTCGCGTAAAACAATCAACAATGGTTTCTTCTAGTCCTGTTTTAAATGTTTCGTCTACTGTATTTTCGTTATTAATTCTATGCGCATCTAAAATTCTTTCTGCTGCTTCTGCAATTCTTGACCCATAAGATACTACGTTTTCATGTTCCCACATGTACATTGCCCCCAATTCCCCTTGTAACTGATATACTGATTTCGCGGGTGCGTAAACTGTTTTTAGTCTTTCTGACAATTCTTGTACTGTGTTAAAACTATGCCCTAATATAATTTTCCTTGCTTCGCCGGAAATTCGACCCCGAATTAATTTTACTAAATTCTTTTCCACATCTACATTTTCTGGAAGCATTGATTTTGCCTCTACACAACCCTCAATGAATATCGATAATGGTATATTTTTTCCGTCGAATAATGGAATTGTTTCCAAAGCGTCGCGTAAATAAATTTGCTGGTTATTCGGTAAAGCCATATTTTCTTGATTAAATAAAATTTCAGAATTATTGGAAGATGTGTCAGAATTATGTACGGATTGATTTTCAAAATTATCGTCAATTTCTTCTATTAAAGTTTTATTTAATTCAGACTGATTTTTATTAAAGCCAAATTCTTCCAAATTATTTAAATGACTTTCAATTAAAGTTTTTTCTGCCGTAAGTTCTTCGCTATCACTATTATCACTGTTAGAAGTATCGTCACTGTCAAAAAGTTGAGTTGAAATGAATCCTGAATCCGATTGTTTTTCTTTTTGTGAAAAATTAATATGTGGATTTGTTTTAGAATACCTCGGTGTACTAGTAAATGGTTTTGATTTGATATTAGGAATTCCGAAATTTAAGGATAGTTTAGGATTTTAAATGTTGAGTTAAATGTTGAGAATCAGTATTATTTTCATTTGAATTAGACATTAATTTTGAGTTGCATGATACTTAAAATTATAAGTTTTATAAAAACAAAATCATTTGCATATAAATGTAATAAAAAGAAGTATTTTATGCAAAAGTTTTTATAAATATATATTCTCACTCTTCTAGAAAAAATGTCAATAAACTTGCATTAACGAATAAATTGTAAAAAAGATAAATGATTATGTTGTACAGATTCTATCGTATTTTTAAGGGGACTCGAACCCCTATTTACAAATAAACTTTTAGGATTTACAATTGTAAATGCATCTAGCAAATATAAGGGAAACGAACCCTTCTTTACAAATATACCTTTAATAGTTTAAAATTGAAAATGCTCCAAGCTAATAACGATCATATACAACAAATATTTTTAAAATGATATTAAGGATTTTATTTCAAACATATATACTTTTTATTGACACTTTCAATTTAGTTAGCTCATTGATTTTTGAAAAATAAATCATTCGGTAAATTTGAATTTTATTTAATATTTAATTGATATTTAAAAAATTTCCATGAAATTTTATTATTGACTTATATTATGTTTCTAAAAAAAAATTTTATAAATTTTTTCTCATCGACTTTTATTTTGTTTCCCGGGCCGATGCACCAAAATTGTGAAGGACTTCTGTTACGTTTTGATGTACAAAAACCCTTACAATATTCCCTAGTTCCTCCTTTTAAATCAATTTCAATTAAGAACTTGATTTGGGATGAGGATTAAGTCAATGAGAGTACTAAAGTTTATTGTAGAATATTTATTTATGAGGTTATTATAATGAGTAGAGAGATTTACAAAAATGATTTTATAAATTGAGTCTTACTTTCGAAGATGGAAAGATTGATGTTTTACTCGCAGATTTGTAGAAGGCAAGCGATGAAATAGTATTAGCCTTGTAGTAGATTAGCCGTTGAGTGAACAGACGAGGATCCTAATCTTAGATGTCGATGCAGGTGAATTTTGTAGAAAATAGAAACTTCTTGCAGGAGACTTTTAGTTTGTTTTTCTCACAAAACGGTGTGAATTTCCGTTATTTTGTAGAGTTACAACTTGGACCGAATAGAATTATCACTTATTAAAAGCAATACGTTACTATGCAGTAAGACTGTAATACTGCAAGTAATTTGAGTAGTTGAATGTGAATAACTACTGACTAGATGGTAAGACTGTGTATTATCAAGTTTGTAAAACTTTGAACTGCACTAGTCAACCTGATGCTCCAATTTATATTGGAAAATTGGGAATGCTAATGGCTGCCTAGAAAAAAGATGTCCGCTTCAAAAAAAGATGGACGCTTAGGAAAAAGATGGCCGTCCTAGCTTCACCTTCCTCTTCCTTCCCCTGCATGAATTCTAGGTTGTAATACTCCGCATTAAAGTGAAAGTATATCGTAGTTCTTGAAATTTGGAAAATGTTTGTCTTTGCTTGTCTCTTCTCCCCGTTCCCTTTACCGCTGACAGAACTTATGTATTTCCCTCCTCTATAGCTGTTGGAGAAGCTTGTTTTAGACTTGTATATGTTTAATATGTAAACATGGTCTTTTCCCTCTTAAAGCGTTCTCAATTATAAAATCAAATCTACTTTTGTTATACAATATTAAGCAAAATGATATACAATGATAAGATTTCTTATATTTATAAGAATTGAATATTAACAATGTATATAACAATATATAAAGTATATATATAGGTTACGAACGTAACATTATCAATTTTGTAAATAATGTTATAAATCATTTTTTTAGAAAAAAAGCTAATACTATGTAGGTAATTTTTTTCTTCAGCAGCTATAGAATATTAACAAATATAATTAATAGTTAGTTTAATTTTTATTACGTTATAACATTTTTAATTATTTGTTTCAACTTTGCTTATTTAGCAAATACACAGTCCTAATGATTAAATCTAGTTTTTTAAATAATTTATTTCAAAATGAAAAATTTTATAAATTGTTTTTTTTAATTGTTTATAAACAAATAATATGTGATGTTTTAAATACTTTATACTGTACAATGCTAACTAAGAAACTACATAGTCTCAAAGTTTTTGGTTGTTTAAAGCTTGCTTTTTTAAAATATTTCCTAGTATGTAAAATTTTTTTTTTACTTTACGTCATTAAATTAAGGTAAGTTCAAACAAATGTTTAAAAATATTATCAAGTAATGAAAATTGCACTAACTGAAAATTGTATTTCATTTATATTCATTTTAAATTCTATTACAATTAATATTCATTGTAATTAATTTCATTGTATCATAAATTAGTTTTTGTTAACTTATTTTATAATAAAAAATTAAAAAAGTATTAAACAATATAGTTATTGCGCAAAAACATTCTTAGACTATTGCAACCGGCCGCGTATTGGCAGTATACCAAAGTTGATCAAAATCAGGCCCGACTTAACCAGAGGACTAGACTGGGCTATAGCCCAGGGCCTCGCCTTTGGGGGGGCCTCGTTTTTCTAAGACTTGTCATATGTACTATGTTTTTTAATGAATTTTTTAAAAATTCGTAAATACTATTAGGGTGAAGTAATGTGTGATAAAAAGAGCAGATGCCGAACTGAACTTCCCAACTCTGATGCTTATGTGAGAGATTGCATATGAAGTGATCAAGGTAAAAAAAATTGTTTGCCAATTATGCTTAAATTCGAAGTATTTATGGTGCATATAGATGGTAATTTTTGGAAATTTTTTTTTTGTCTAATATTTTCCGAGTAGGAGGGGGGGAATTTTTTTGGGTTTTACGGTACAACGCAAATTTCAGTCTTTTTTTTCTAGTTACCAATTAGATAAAAAAATTTTGCTACTATCAGTTTCGATAGAGTTTTTCATGGCCTTTCGATTGATGATATGTATTTAAAAAAAAATTTTTTTTTGACCGTAAAAAATGAAAATCAAAAATAAATTTGAGTTTTTTTTGGTGAAGGACACGATCTTGTTTTTTTTTTTTAATCGAAAGCTGAGGTTTTTTCCTATAAAAAAATCATACGTTACGTACTCTATCTCCTCTTTTTTTAATTTGTTGACAAAGGGGCCTAGGATTTAATAATAGCCCAGGGCCTCAAGAACCCTTAAGACGGCCCTGATCAAAATCCATCAAATAGAACTATTAAAAAAAAATTTAATCCTAACTTGATACTGGAAAATTGTTTAAACAATAACTCATGAAAAAATTTAAAATTTCGGTTCAAAAATACAAAAAATTTTTTATAAGGCCTAAAAATATCACCATAAAAAAAGTGTCCAACTTCAAAAATTTTGAGCACTATATAAAATATTTTTAGACCAAAATGAGTCAAGAACAGTGAAATACTTAAAAAAATACAATTAATAACAGCGATTCAACAGCCAGATACAAAAATACATTTTTTTGGTCGAGTAAATATTTATTTATTTTTTAAAATTTAATTTCTAATGAAAAAGAGAATGAAAGCATGTATTTTAAAGTTTTTCACCTGTTTCAAAAATGACCACAAATGAAACAATGAAGTATTCGTCGTAGTATACAGCGTACTGATATACGTTATTTCCGAATTTCGACGTCGGAAACTACGAAGTAAACGACGTAGTAAACGTCGTGTGTCAATGTGTAATTTGCGACGTCGTATGCTACGTAGTATCCGACGTCATATACTCTTCATTGTTAGGTTGGGTTACACTGTAAAAAATCGTGCCTCTATTATTACGACGTCAGATGAGAAAAATAAACACTTCAAGTCAGAAGTTGTAAAAGTACAAACAACTGTAGAAAAACAGAGTCTGAATGTAGATTTACAGACGGAATGTATAAACTCGACCCATTTTAAGCACAATGAAACTTTAAATCGCCAAATCGTGAAATTTTAGTTCTTAAGAATGAGATAGAAAAAGGCAGGTATATATGTTTGTCCTTTTCTATCTCATTGCTCACGAACTAAAATTTTAATTGTGCTTAGGGCTTTTGTATCGGGAATAAATTTCTAACCTGTGCGTAAATTTACAGACTTGTATGAAAATATCGTCAGCTTGTTGAATTACAGATCGTTTAATAACCACCTAGCGTAACTACAAAAAATCAGATTAAAAAAAAATTGGACTGGAAGAATTGAACTCGCGCTTCTTTACTCTACAGTCGAGTGGAACATCCGCCAGGCTATTGGCGCACTTGAAAGATCTTGGATATACGTTGATGAAGAATGATTAAGAGCCTCGGAAATAAAAACTTAATGCTAAATTTTTTGGTGATTCGGAAATTTTAAGAAAGCAGTTTTAAGATTTAAATTTTGTATGGTGTTGAATCGTTTGTTGTTCTTAATCAGTGATTTCCTACGGCTGTCCTGTTAAGAAATTTTCTGAATCTTTTTTAACAATTGTGAATCGGATCAAAAATTTGTAGGTTAGGTTGTAAAAAACATTGGAAAAGTGAATCGGAGATTTCATTATTAAGAACCAGCTTCAACCAAATTCGTCAGGACTTTTTTAAATTTTCGATTCACCAAGAAATTTAGCAATAAGTTTTTATTTCCGGTGAAGGAAATAACAACCGGACATACACTGTGAAAATTTGAAAATTTTATATATTAAATTTTCCACCGATAGTCGGTTGACATAAAAATAAATAGAACCCTCATACGAATTTTATTAAATGTCCTGAGAAACTTTAACAAATCTGTTGAATTACCACCGCTAATCTTGAGACATTTAGATTTTATATTTTTATGAAAATTGTCAGGACCGTCCTGTGTAATTTTTATGTCAACCAACTGTGGGTGGAAAATTAAACAGAAACGGTAATTGTCGATGGAACTGCAGTGGGAATTTCATACGTATGATAACATTACACCGAGCAGAGAAGGAAAATTCCTAAAAGCTGGGTAATATTCTTAGGACAGTCCTGATAAACGCTTTACACATTACCTAACAGGAAAATTCAATACAAATTTCTCACAGTGTATAGTTTTATGACACAATAGTATTTTAGAGACCGCAGAACACATTTTACACACCGGAGGACATATTTTATAGACCGTAGTCTGTAAACATACTGCCGTTTGTTGAATTACACATTTATAGCTACTTTACAAACTATTTGTAATCTAACAGTCTGTGCAGATTTTTATTGAACCTCAATAATTTTACTACTTAGAACTTGAAGTATTTTTTTTCCTCGTCTGACGGAGTATTATTACATCCGGTCATACAAATGATACGTCATATATTGTAAAAGTACATACAAGTTGTCGAATAGCAATCAAACTGTTCATTAACTGTTTCTGACGCAAACAATTTACTGCGTCAAACGATGTTAATATTTTGACGGTTAATAAGTTTTTACAGACTGTCTGTAATTCCTACTTTGGGATTTTTTACAGTGTATGATGTCTTGTACTTCTTCCCTTTTTCATTGGAACTTAAATTAAAAAAATAAATAAATGTTTGCTCATTAAGGAAAATATATTTTTTATACTTTGGTGATGAATTGCTAATATTATTTGGCAAGCAAGATCTCCCTTGGTCGAGTGCGTGAACGCGTAATTCCCAGTACGGTTGAAATCTATACATATAGCCTCAAAATTGGGATTCACGGATTCAAGCCTTGAAAATCCCAGATGTTTTAAATATAAAGTTCCTCTGTATTTTCTAAATTTTTTTTGTTAAATACAAATTTTTATTTAAAGTCAATGCAAAATATACATCCTGCCTAATTTTTTAAAGCTTTCTAAACAATAAATTGTTTTTGTAAACAAAAATATTTTATGTTAATATTATCAGTAGAAATACGACGTCGTATACAACGTAGTTTCCTACTTACTGAATTTGGTTCGCGTAGTTTCCGACGTCGAATTCTACGTAGTTTCTGACGTAGTATACCACGTCGTTTCCGGCGTAGTATGCTATATCCCAATTTCCGACCTAGTTTTATACGTAGCATACGACGTAGTGTACTACGTAGGTAACGATTTAGTATACTACGTCAGCCATGACGTCGTATAATACGACGGATCCTACGTAGTTTCCGACGTCGGAATTTTTAACAAGGGCACGATGACACTTAACCCTTTCTGTGCTCACATTATTTTTTTCATTTTTTTTTGTTTCTCCATTTTATACAAACTTTTATTTATATAATCAAAATATGTCGAATTGTAAGATTGTAAATCCAATAATGTATCAAATTTGGAATACAGAATTTAAAAATGTCCAAATTTAAAATGACCATTGAACAATTATGTTAATAGCAATTGAGACATTTGATAATTATCTGAATACGAAATTTACAATAAAGAATATTTTAAAAATACATTTTGAAGCGTCACAAATTAGTAATTTTTGAATTTGTAAAGAAAAATGATTGAACTTGCCAATTGTAATATTTTAAAATTTTACAAAAATGAAATAATTTGTTTAGTAGTATTAAAGTAGATACAAATAGAAAATTTAATAGTTTTCTAATAATTACATACTTGTACAGTCCGTCGGAAATTGTCAGTCCACCCATTTTTTAAGGTTTGAAAAACATCTTTAAACGTACAAAGTACAAATATTAAAATTTTGCTGTGTTTATTTTCTTAAAGAAGATAAAATTTTAAGGAAAATAAGGCTTGAGTGAAGTCATTTAGTCAATTTTTCTTTGAAATATGTTAAAAAATGTGGAATTTTTAATGTTTTAGAAAAATTGAAATTACTCTCGAAATAATATAGATTTTTTGATTTTTTAAAGTTTTTATGCTTGTTTTTAAGGAAATTTTCTGGAGAATGAGACTATTGCTTAGGCATTAATGTGCAATTTTTTTCCTAGCATATGCAAGGCTCGGAAGTTGGACCAAAAAATATAAAAAAATTATTGTTTATATCTTAATATCAAATACAGCTATATAAAATATATCAAGGTCATAATTTTCAATAACTTTCGGAAGGAAGTAATATAATATATATATATTGGAATTTTAAAAATTATTTTTATGTCAAAATAATGTCTTCAAAATTTTATAAATTTTTGGTCCAACTTTCGAGCTTTGCATATGCTAGGAAAAAAATTGTACATTAATGCTTAAACAACAATGTTATTCTCCAGTAAATTCCCTTTAAAACAAGCATAGGAACTTTAAAAAACCTTTATTGTTTCAAGAGTAATTTCAATTTTTGTAAAACATTAAAAATTCCACATTTTTTAACATATTTCAATGAAAAATTGACTAAATCACTTTACTCAGGCCTTATTTTCCTCAAAATTTTATCTACTTTAAGGAAATAAACACAGAAAAATTGTAATAATTATACTTTGTACTTTTAAAGACGTTTTTCAAACCTTAAAAAATAGGTGGACTGACAATTCCCGACGGTACTGTAATAGATATGTCAACATTTGTATTTTCCAATTTCAGAACGTTCGAAAAGTGATTCATCATTAAAAAACAATTTACCACTTAACCAATTTGTTAACTTAGCGTACAGTTTCCCAATACTGTAGTAAACAATTTTTAAAATGTATAAACTTTAATCAATTTATCATACTCCAATATATAATTGTTAACAAAAACAGAAATTAGATTTTATGAACACCTAGAACTGTCAACTTAACTGAAAGCTGAAAGAATGCTGTGTTGTTATATCTGCTACTTCTTGTTTGGCAAAAACGATAAGTATAATGACTTGAAAATTATATTTTCAAGAAAGTATCTTTGCCTACCTGAAGCTAAATTATCTCTTCCTTCATCTCTTCCTTTCTCTCGCCCTCAAGGCCGTAGGCAGACAAAATTTTCGGGGGGCTGCTGTCAAGAAACAGTCAAGACGATGACCTTTTTTTCTTTTCTTTTTTAACTTGAACAGCTGTCAAAAATATTTGGGGGGGAGGTGTTCAAGCACCCCTAGCACCCCTAACACCCCCCCTGGCTACGACCTTGCTCGCCCTCTTTTATTGTGTTCAGTAGAAAAATTTATAATACAAACGACATAAGAAAACAATATTTTATACCTATTTAGTTGTAAATGCTGAATTCATGTTTATGGGTGTTAATTATCCTATTTATTTTTCTCTTTTGAAGTAACACGCGTAATCCCAAATGTGAGCCGAACTTACCCGAGCGAGCAAAATCATAATATTTATGGGGGTAGAAGGGGTCAAAAAGTGACATAGAGGAATCTTCTTGAATCTCTTTAACCTTTTACTTACCCACAACCAAGCAGGTTTGTTCTTTTTTCATTTATGAATATTTACCATACACGGTGTGCCTAGAGCGACTTTAATTAAAAGTGTTTTGTATATATGGGATTTTTTTATTGTTTCTAGTTCTCTAATACACTACAAATTTTTTAAGACCAAAAACTCTATTATCCGTTGGGCGCTTTTTAAAAAAAGTTAATTTTAATTTTTAATTTTTACAAATTTTGAATTTATTCATTTTTAACTTCTCTAAAACTGAAAAAATATTCTAGAAATTATAATTAATTAATATTAATTATACAACCACGGTGTTAGCTCAGTTGGTTAAGGTCCTGGAATCGACGGTCGCCCCAAGTCAAGCGTCAAGCTTGCTTGGTTCGCGCCCCGGGGAGCCTGGGATTTTTTCCGGCTGTGAAATAACTTCAGTGGAAGGTAAAGACGTCGAGGTATAATGATATGCACTGTCGGTAATCGACCTATGCAGATCACTAGAACTCGACTGTCGATAAACCGGTTGTATTCAGGTGAGGTTTTTCTACAGTTTTCCCTCTCCACTGACGAGAAAACCCAATATACCGGGTGGTCCAGGCAAATGCGAGTACTCCTAAATTCAAGCCGTTCTGTAGACGCAAAAACACTTAAAGAATATATACAAAAAAAGTACAATTCTAGGAACTCCCTACGGGGGACACTCATTGGGCCAGTAATAAAAATTTATTAATTTTTAAACACATTTTTTATACTTTTTAAAAATTCATTCATTAATCAAAAAGTTGAACGTTTTATTGACATCACGTAATGTTTGTTGTAAGCGTCGATATTCAATTGTTAGTTAACCTTCAGTTACCAATTAACCAATGTCTAAATGTTAACAACGTGTTGGTAACAGTAAGAGATCGGTTAACAAAACTGTTAACAACATGTTGAAAGTGAGACATTGGTTAATTGGTAACTAAAGGTTAACTAACAATTGAATATCGACGCTAACGAATAACATCAGGTGATGTTCAATAAAACGTTCAACTTTTTGATTAATGAATGCATTTTTAAAAAGTATAAAAAAATGTGTTTAAAAAATAATAAATTTTAATTATATTGACTTTTTTTAATACATATAGGGCAGAGGGCTCCAAGTTGGACTATCTTTTGATTTATTGCTGTAGAATCCAAACAAAATAAAATATTTTAAAATGTTTTAAACCGGATAAAAGTACAATTTATAAGGTAACTTATGGCCACAAGGATAAAATTTTTTTTTGAACATAAACAATTTTTAAAGCATTTTTTCTAATTGTTAAAATTTTCGATTAAAAAAAAAGTGTCCCTAAGATAGGCGCCTTCTTAAAAGTCTTTGAAAATTGTAGTAAATAAAAAATTAACATCGTGTAACAATTCTTAAACTAATTTTTAATCATTTTACGGAATTTATCAAAAAATAACATTTCAAAACTTCAATTTAATAGCTTAACAGTAAAAAGTAATAAAATATCGAAAAATATCGATATATCAAATTCTTTAACGATAAAATCCCATTTTATGGTGGAAAATAAACAATTTTAATTAATTGGCTCAAAAAATTATTGAAAAAAGCGTAAAATCGAAAATATGCGTATAAATACATTGAGATTTGATTCATATTTGAGAAAAATTAATTTCTAGAATATTTTTTTAGTTTTAGAGAAGCTGAAAATGAATAAATTCAAAATTTGTAAAATTTAAAAATTAAAATTCAATTTTCTCAAAAAGCGCTTGATGGATAATTGAGTTTTTGGCCTTAAAAAATTTGCAGTTGACAGAGAACTAGAAACAATAAAAAAATCCCATATACAGAAACACTTTTAATTAAAGTCGCTCTAGACACACTGTGCATATTCTATGATATGTTTCGTATAATATTTTTATTTATTTAACAATTAAATATTATCTATCCTAAATAACAATACTGTATGATATAAATCTGTTTTTAAATGCAAATACTATTCGTTAAAAAATAACTTTCCGGGTAAATATCAGATAAAAAAGATCTAAAAAGCGTCCTCTGTGAGTTAAAAAAATTAGTAAACGTCTGAAATATGAAAAAAATAAATTATTCCTAGAAATATAAACTGCTAAAACAATCAAAAGATTATTAAAATTGCAGACGAAAATATTTGTGACATTTTTTTAATGAAGGAAGCCAAAAGCGAAATGCTTCTAGGAGAGTTTAATGAAAAGTTGTTTTAGAGAAGAAGCGGCGCATCGGCGAAATTATATGTGTCGCGCTAACAAATTGGTTATTTTAATTTCTTTTTAAATCAGTTTTTTTTAAACTTTGGCTAAATTCAATAAACTTTCTGATCCTTCCATGAACAACTTCTTTATGATTCTTCCATGAATATGACAAAAAACCACATAACATAGAAAGAACAACTTCTTTATGATTTTTCCATGAATATGACAAAAACTACGCAACATAGAAAATATTAAAAAAATTGTTTAAAATTTCAAAATTTTAATAAATAAATAAATAAATAAATAATAATAAATGTTTAATTTTTTTTTTCAAATTGTTTTCATTTAAATTTATCTTTTCCAACAACAGTTAATACACGGAAAAAGTGATTTAGCTGCTGCTGCCAACCAAATGTAGCCGACACTTACTTACTCCCCACAGCTAAATGTTAGCTAAGGCGCACGGTGGGTCCGAACCAAGGTCAACCCAAAGGTTGAAGCACTTAAAATTTTCTTGTGAATTTCTATTCTATTATATCTCCTGAGTAATTTAAGACCAAAAAGAAAAAAATCCTTAGACACATTTTTGAGAAAATCGAATTTTTGTATTTTTTAAGTTAAAAACATTGCTACCCTGCAATAACTTTAAGACAAAAGTTTTTTAACATCAAATTTTTTGAAATTTTTATTTCTACATTATCTACTAAGTAATTTAAAACAAAAGTAGGGGAGAGTAGTCAGAGTTGGATATAGTTTTGACTTTTCTCTATAACTTCTCTTGTAGGCCGAATTTTGCGATGTCTATTATATTATTGGAAAGTTCTACTAAAATGCAATGTTTTTGTTAAACATTGCAAAAAATTTGTACCAACAGTTTCGAAGTTATAGGCAATTAAAAAAAAAGGTAGTCAAAGTTGAACATGGTAGTCAGAGTTGGGTCACTGTAGAAAATCAATGAAATATGAAAATAAATGATTGGAAATTACAATATCTTTGCCTTCGCATGATAGAATGGCAGTCAAATACATTTGGAAATGACAAAAGGAAACATGAAACTGGAATAAATCATATTTCCTCTTGTATCGTGAAATTGATCTAAAAGTGAAAAAGTATTACGAAAAATTTGAATTTTCTTTCTTTCCAATAGAAATGAAGTTTTTGACACCTTTTTAAGTTAACAAATTCATTTTCATTGCAAACATGCTTCAGAATTGCAAAATTTTGGGTGTACCAACCTTGACTCAAGCGTCGTTTAGCTTCATATCACACACACACACACCATGAACGCTTTATACAAACACCAAATTACGTTCCACATTTTTGTATAACATCTTAATTTTATATAAATCACAATTAACCAAAAGTAAACAACATAATTGTTATTTTGACAGAAACAAATAATTTCTACTCACAAAATTTGTCTGGTAGTACACGACAAAAAATGTCCGTGGCTACCCAACGGTGATATATTTTGGTAAATTTGCTATAAAAAGTAAAAAACTCTAAATTAACAAAAACAATATTAACAAATTTCATAGTCCGTAAGTATATGTATGTATTTCTGCAAAGACAGAAAAATACATTTGATGTTGTTACATAAAAAATTGACCTTAAATGTGATCTTAAGCTCTTAGAAGGCCATTGATTTGAAAACAGAGAACATTTAAATTAGATGATTTACTATTCTAACTAATGATAATATACTCCACTTTTTAAATTATATTTTAAGATCATGTGGAACGACACAAACGTGGTGTTAAATTTAAAAAGTATACAGTTTATTGTATTTCACGAGAGTTCAGGGCTACCCGCTGTCCGAGGCTATCCGACTCTTCCGAAACTATGTCTAAAAAAACAATGATTTAATCAGCGTTTATTTTAAATACTGTTTTCAATCTTTCGCTAATCTCTATAGTTTAACAAACAAATAAATAATTATTACTAAAACAATTTTAATTCGATTTTTTACTTTTAATAAAATTAATGCGCGGTAAAAAAATAAAATTATAGTCGAATATTAATTTATTTAAGAAGTAGTGTCTTCAACAAACAATAGTATAAAAAATCAACTTTCCACTAAATTTATTCAATTAACCTTTTTCTCTTTTGGTTTTAAATTACTCAAAAAATAATAGTTTTAATTAAATTTACAAGAAAATTTGAATAGCTTAGATTTTTGGGTTGAAGTTATTGCTGAGTAGCTCAGTGTTTTTAGCATAAAAAAGTACGCTGTAGTAGCTAACAGGTGTAGATCCCAGAGCTAAACATAGTTATTTGTTCTAGGGTCATCTACACCTTTTTAGTTATGGTATCTACAAATATTAGGAACCACAGCTAACTAATGAAAAATTGTTTTCAACAATTTAGATTGTTTAAACAAATAGGTACAATAAATATTTAATAAACAAATTTCCTGTCAATCGTTACTGAAGAACAACAACAAATTTAGCAGTCACTTATTTAGTCACCACAGCTAAATATTAGCTAAGGCAGCTCATAATTTTGCTATGTCTGCTAAAAGTACGCTGTGGTAGCTAACAGGTGCAGATCCCATAGCTAAACATAGTTATTTGTCCTTGGGACAGCCTAACCTTTTTAGTTATGGTATCTACAACTATTAGGGACCTCATCAAACTTTTAGCTGTCTTAGCAAATATTTTAGCTGTCTTAGTTGATATTTAGCTGTGGTGACTAAATAAGTATCAACTAAATTTTTAGCTTCTACAGACGCTGCGCCTACAGGAAGAGAGAAAGATGCATTAGGTAGCTTAAAGATTGAGCGAGATAGTTAGCTATTTTTGTAGACGCTTAAAGGCGTAAGTTCAGGGGGCTTAGAAGAATACGGCAGAATAGACCAATCAGATAGTTGCCCATATTAGAAAGCAAGTTCTGATTGGTTTGTTCAATTTCCTTTGTCCCCGAAATCGAGAAAGACAAAATACAGCTTGTTATTATGAGGCGCCCATGTGCCAACCCCTGCATGTGTGATGTCTATATCATTTCGAATAATTAGATGCAACAACGCAATTACATCTATACACATATGCATAAGTAATTGTCATGTCCGAAGACTATTTTGGAGTAAAATTATAAGGTAAGTTTTAATCTTATAAAATGAAGTAGGTTCCCTACTAAATCGTGTCCGGCAATCGATTTCGAAATTATTAATAATAAAACTAAAGTCCGTTTTTTGTCCGGTCACCTCCAAAAACTGTCCGACACAAAATTTAAAATCCGCTTTAAGTCTGGTTTTATATAGAATTAGTCCAAAAGTCCATTTAGAAATTATTTAAAGTAAAAGTAAAGTCCCTTTTTTGACTGGTCAAGTACGGCAACTGTCAGGCACAAAAATCACAATCTGCTTTAAGTCTGGTTTTATTTAGATTAAGTCCAGCAGTAAATTTCGAATCTATTTCTAGTCTAAGTGAAATCGGATTCTAGTCCGTTCACATCCGGCAGTTGTCCGGCATAAATTTTAAATCCGTTTAAAGTCTGGTTTATATGAAATTAGTCCTGCAGTCAATTCTGAAATTATTTATAGTCTAAGTAAAATCCGATTCTAGTGCTTTTACATACGGCAGTTGTCCAGCATAAATTTTTAAACCGTTTTAAGACTGGCTTTATCTAAAATTAGTGCGGTAGTCAATTCCGAAATACTTTATAGTCTAAGTGAAATCCGATTCTAGACCGTCCACATCCAAAAGTTGTCCGGCATAAATTTAGAATCCGTTTTAAGTCTAGTTTTGTCTAGAGTTACTCCAGCAGTTAAATCCGAAATTATTTCTATACTAAGTAAAATCCGATTCTAGTCGGTTAACAACCGGCATTTGTTCGGCATAAATTTTAAAACCGTTTTAAGTCTGGCTTCATCTGGAATTAGTCCAGCAGTTAATTGCGAAATTATTTATAGTCTAAGTGAAAAACAATTCTAGTCATTTTACATCCGGCAGCTGTCCGGCATAAATTTTAAATCCGTTTTAGGACTGGCTTTCTCTGAATATAGTGCAACAGTCAATTCCGAAATTCTTTTTAGTCTAAGTGAAATCCGATTCTAGTCCGTTAACATCCGAAATTAATGTTAAATCGGTTTTAAGACTTATTTTATCTGTAATTAGTGCGGCAGTCAATTTCGAAATTATTAATTGTCTAAGTGAAATTTAATTTTAGTCTGTTCATATCCAGCAGTTGTCCGGCATAAAATTAAAATCCGTTTTAAGTCTGGTTTTATCTGGAATTACTCCAGCAGTTAATTCCGTAATTATTTACAGTCTAAGTAAAATCCGAATCTAGTCGGTTCACAACTGGCAGTTGTCCGGCATAAATTTTTAATCCTGTTTAAGTCTGGCTTTATCTGGAATTCGTGCGGCAGTCAATTTCAAAAATATTTATAGTCTGAGTGGAATCCGATTCTAGTCCCATCACGTCCGGCAGTTGTCCGGCATAAACTTTAAATCCGTTTTAAGTCTGGTTTTATCTGGAATTACTCCAACAGTTAATTCCGAAATTCTTTATTGTCTAAGAAAAATTTAATTTTAGTCCGTTCACATCCGGCAGGATTCCGGCATAAATTTTAAATCTGTTTAAATTCTGATTTATTTGGAAATTCGTCCTGCAGTTAATTCCAAAATTATTCATAGTCTAAATAAAATCCGAATCTTGTTTGTTCACATCTGGTAGTTGTCCGGCATAACTTTAAAATCCCTTGGAAGTCTGGTTTTATCTGGAATTATTCCAGCAGTTAATTCCTCAATTATTTATAGACTAAGTAAAATCCGATTCTAGTCGGTTCACAACCGTCAGTTAGTCCGGTATAAATTTTAAATTCGTTATAAGTCTGGGTTTAACTGGAAATTGTCCAGCAGTTAAATGCGAAATTATTGATAGTCTAAGAGAAATCCGATTCTAGTCGGTTTACATCCGGCAGTTGTCCGGCATAAATTTTAAATCCGTAATATGTATAGTTTTATCTGGAATTAGTCCAAAAGTCCATTTAGAAGTTATATTTATTAAAAGTGAAGTCCGTCTTCGGACTGGTCAAGTGCGGCAACTGTCCGGCACAAATTTCAAAATCTACTTTAAATCTGGTAGTATCTGGATTCAGTCCTGCAGTCAATTTCGAAAATATTTGTTGTAGAAGTAAAATTCAATTTTAGTCCGTTCGTATCCGGCAGTTGTCCGGCATTAACTTTGAATTTGTTTATCGTCTGCTTTTAGCTGGAAATAGTCTGACAGTCAATGCCAAAATTATTTATAGCCTAAGTAAAATCAGATTCTAGTCGATTCACAACCGTCAGTTGTCCGGCATAAATTTTAAATTCGTTTTAAGTCTGGGTTTAACTGGAAATAGTCTGGCTGTCAATTCCGAAATTATTTATTGTCTATGTGAAATCCGAATCTTGTTTGTTCACGTCTGGCAGTTGTCCGGCATAAATTTTAAATCCGTTTTAAGTCTGGCTTTATCTGGAATAAGACCAGCAGTTAATTGCGAAATTATTGATAGTCTAAGAGAAATCCGATTCTAGTCGGTATACATCCGGCAGTTGTCCGGCATAAATTTTAAATCCGTAATATGTATAGTTTTATTTGGAATTAGTCCAAAAGTCCATTTAGAAGTTATATTTAGTAAAAGTGAAGTCCGTCTTCGGACTGGTCAAGTGCGGCAACTGTCCGGCACAAATTTCAAAATCTACTTTAAATCTGGTAGTATCTGGATTCAGTCCTGCAGTCAATTTCGAAAATATTTGTTGTAGAAGTAAAATTCAATTTTAGTCCGTTTGTATCCGGCAGTTGTCCGGCATTAACTTTGAATTTGTTTATCGTCTGCTTTTAGCTGGAAATAGTCTGACAGTCAATACCAAAATTATTTATAGCCTAAGTAAAATCAGATTCTAGTCGATTCACAACCGTCAGTTGTCCGGCATAAATTTTAAATTCGTTTTAAATCTGGGTTTAACTGGAAATAGTCTGACTGTCAATTCCGAAATTATTTATTGTCTATGTGAAATCCGAATCTTGTTTGTTCACGTCTGGCAGTTGTCCGGCATAAATTTTAAATCTGTTTTAGGACTGGCTTTATCTGAAATTAGTGCGGCAGTCAATTCCGAAATTCTTTTTAGTCTAAGTGAAATACGATTCTAGTCCGTTAACATCCGAAATTAATGTTAAATCGGTTTTAAGACTGATTTTATCTGTAATTTGTGCGGCAGTCCATTTGAAAATTATTAATATTATAAGTGACATTTAATTTAAGTCTGTTCATATCCGGAAGTTTTCCGGCATAAACTTAAAATCCGTTTTAAATCTGGCTTTATCTGAAATTAGTCCGGCAGTCAACTCCAAAATTATGTATAGTCTAATTATATCCGATTCAAGGACGGTTACATCCGTCATTAGTGTTAAATCCGTTTTAAGACTGAATTTATCAGTAATTATTGCGGCCGTTAATTTTGAAATTATTTATAGTCTAAGTGAAATCTGATTCTAGTCCTTTTACATACGGCAGTTGTCAGGCATAAATTTTTAATCCGTTTTAGGTTTGGCTTTATCTGGAATTAGTCTGGCAGTCAATTTCAAAATTATATATAGTCTAATTATATCCGATTCAAGGCCGGTTACATCCGGCATTAGTGTTAAATCCGTTTTAAAACTGATTTTATCTGTAATTATTGCGGACGTTAATTTTGAAATTATTTATAGTCTAAGTAAAATCCGAATCAAGAACTTTTACATACGGCAGTTTTCCGGCTTAGATTTTTAACCCGTTTTAAGTCTGGCTTTATTTGGAAGTAGTCCGGCAGTCAATTCCGAAATTATTTATAGTCTAAGTGGAATCCGATTCTAGTCCGTTCACATCCGGCAGTTGTCCGGCATAAATTTTAAATCCGTCTTAAGTCAGGCTTTATCTAGAATTAGTGCGGCAGTCATGTCCGAACTGATTTATAGTCTCAGTAAAATTCGATTCTAGTCCGTTAACATCCGGCATTAATGTTAAAACCGTTTTAAGTCTGGCTTTATCTGGAACAAGTCTGGCAGTCAATTCCGAAATTTTATATTGTCTTTGTAAAATCCAAAACTTGTATGTTTACTTCTTGCAGTTGTTGTTATAAATTTTAAATCCGTTTTAAATCTGGCTTTATCTGGAATTAGTGCGGCAGTCAATTCCGAAATTATTTATAGTCAAAATAAAATCCAAATCTTGTTTGTTCACATCTGGCGGTTGTCCGGCATAAAATTTAAATCCTTTATAAGTCTCGCTTTATCTGAAATTAGTCCGGCAGTTAAATCCGAAATTCTTTATAGTCAAATTGAAGTTCAAATTTAGTCCGTTTATATCCGGCAGTGGTCCGGAGTATATATTAAATCCGTATAAAGTCTGGTTTTATCTGCAAATAGTCTGGCAGTCAATTCTGAAATTATTTGTAGTCTTAGCAAAATCCTAATCTTATTTGTTCACATCTGGCAGTTGTCTGGCATAAATTTTTCAATAACTTAGTCAAGAATTTTGGAAAAATATTAAAAATTTTAGGAATTACGTCACTTTGAATTTTTTACCCTTTATTTTTTTAAATTCTTTTCATTTAAAGAGTTTTTAACCAATTTTAATGAAATTTATAGGGTGTATATAGAAAACTATAAGGTTTTAAATAAATTTGAAGGAGATTTAAAAACTTCGAAAATTCATGCAGAAAAACACAAAAAAAAATTGTAAACCTTTTTTTCTATGTGTGCTAATTCATATTTTTTATTTCCGTCACAAAATAGTGAAACCTTTTTTTTTTACCTTTATTTAAAAAAAAAAATTGATGGAGGGTCTCTTAGTTCTGGAGATATCGGCAAAAGAGTATTACGCTTCACGTCTTCTATCCTATGAGCATAAAGATTTTTGAGTTTTATTTGTTTTTTAAAATATTGTAAACGAATAAACTACAATAATTTATTTCTGACTATTATCTATGAATATTCTAAGAAATAAAAAAATATTTATGAATAAATAACCAATCATGTCTTACAGTTTTTTGTGTTACTGTTGACAAAGAAAAATTTGTAATATACATTTTTTATTGTTTCACAATTGTTAGACTATTAATTCAGATCGTCAAATTTATCACCTTCAATTGCATTTAAATTTCTGTCTTATTTGCGGTGAAATTAATTGAATGAAAACTACTTTTAAACTTTTTGACACTACCATTGGTTATTTATTCATAAATATTTATTTATTTCGTAGAATATTCATAGATAGTAGTCAGGAATAAATTATTGTAGTTTATTCATTTACAATATTTTAAAAAACAAATAAAACTCAAAAATCGTTAAGCTCATAGGATAGAAGACGTGAAGCGTAATACTATTTTGCCGATATCTCGAGAACTAAAAGACCCTCCATCAATTTTTTTTTGTAAATAAAGGTAAAATAAAAAGCTTTCATTATTTTGTGACGATAATAAAAAATATTAATTAGCACACATAGAAAAAAGGTTTAAAATATTTTTTTGTGTTTTTCTGCAGGAATTTTCAAAGTTTTTAAATCTACTTGAAATTTATTTAAAATCTTATAGTTTTCTATATACACCCTATAAACTTCATTGAAATCGGTTAAAAACTTTTTAAATGACAAGAATTTAAAAAAATAAAGGGTAAAAAATTCAAAGTGACGCATCCGTTTTAAGTCAGGCTTTATCTGAAATTAGCCCGGCAGTCAATTCCGAAATGTAAAATTTAAAACTTGTATGTTTACCTCTGGCAGTTGTCCGGCATAAATTTTAAATCTAGTTTTATCTGGAATTAGTCCGGCAGTCAATTTCAAAATTATGTATAGTCTAATAAATCCGCTCCAAATCCGTTAATATCCGGCATTAATTTTAAATCCGTTTTAAGTCTGGCTTTATCTGAAATTAGTCCGGCAGTCAATTCCGAAATGTAAAATTTAAAACTTGTATGTTTACCTCTGGCAGTTGTCCGGCATAAATTTTAAATCTGGTTTTATCTGGAATTAGTCCGGCAGTCAATTTCAAAATTATGTATAGTCTAATAAATCCGCTCCAAATCCGTTAATATCCGGCATTAATTTTAAATCCGTTTTAAGACTGATTTTATTTGTAATTTTTGCGGCAGTTAATTTTAAAATGATTGAAATTCTAAGTGATATCCGAATCTAGCCCTGTTACATACGGCAGTCGTCCGGCATAAATTTTTAATCCGTTTTAAATCTGGCTTTATTTGGAAGTAGTCCTGAAGTCCATTCCGAAATTATTTATAGTCTAAGTAAAATCCGAATCTTTTTTTCACATCCGTCAGTAGTCCGGTATGAATTTAAAATCCGTCTTAAGTCTGGTTTTATCTAGAATTACTGCGGCAGTTAATTCCGAAATTATTTATAGTCTAAGTAAAATCCGATTCTAGTCGGTTTACATCCGGCAGTTATCCGACATAAATTTTAAATCCGTTTTAAATCTGGTTTTATCTGGAATTAGTCAGGCAGTCAATACCGAAATTTTATATAGTCTATGTAGAATCCAAAACTTGTATGTTTAGCTCTGGCAGTTGTCCGGCGTAAATTTTAAATCCGTTTTAAGTTTGGGTTGAACTGGAATTAGTCTGGCAGTCAATTCCGAAATTATTTATTGTCTATGAGAAATCCGATTCAAGGAGTACGTAAGGCAAGAATGGGAGAGGTTGTTTTAGTGCGGTATTACCACAGCACGTTGCTGAATCCCACACGAACAAGTGCGTAAAGGCATTTTTTCCTCTCCTAAACTTGTTTTAAAAAAAAAAAAAATAACAATAATAATAATAGTAGTTCTCGACCACCGCTTAAGAACATCGGCGGCTATGGGCGAGGACAACAGTGCAAGAAACATGAAAAACGTCTCGAGTAAGTGGATCACGCTGTTGCTAACCTTCCAGGATGGAGGGAGCAGAAACGGATGGAGTAAGTAAAGTAAGAATGGGAGAGGTTGTTTTAGTGCTGTATTGACACAGCACGTGGTTGAGTTCCACACGTACAAGTGCCTAAAAGCATTTTTTCCTCTCCTAAACTTGTTTTGTAAAAAAAAAAAAATAGTAGTAGTAGTGATAGAAGTAATAGTTAAACAATAATTCGTAGCGCTAATAATAATAATCCAACTGGTTATTATTTGCATTTATTAAAAACATAACGTCCTAGAAAACAATATGGTGGAAAGCAGACAGAAGAAAAGGTAGAGATGGTAATGGATGCGACATAATCGTTTTTGCAAACAAAAGGTGACGTAGCTTACATGCGGAGCAGGTTATAACTTGTCTATGCTTGGTGGCCCTTTGCGGGCGCTTTACTCCAGCGGGGAAAAACTTTGCAGGGAGCACCGGCGCAAGACGCTTCGTGGCATCTCCGGGGAAGAAAACTTGTGGGGAGTTCTGTCAGTTCCAAAACGCGTGGCTGAAAAATTTGACGCGAGTAAAAGGTTCTCAAACGGCAGATCCGTGTAGAGGTTCTCGTTCTAGCCTACGCATTTGTTTGTGTGTTTGACATGTTACACTTTTACATACGGCAGTTGTCCGGCATATATTTTAAATCCGTTTTAAGTCTGGCCTTATCTGGAATTAGTAGGCAAGT
This sequence comes from Ganaspis brasiliensis, assembly GCA_037103525.1. Classification (NCBI taxonomy): domain Eukaryota; kingdom Metazoa; phylum Arthropoda; class Insecta; order Hymenoptera; family Figitidae; genus Ganaspis; species Ganaspis brasiliensis. Next base: position 202,493 of record JAZKLR010000536.1, on the reverse strand, counting down.
CAATTCCGAAATTATTTATAGTCTGAGTGAAATTCAATTTTAGTCGGTTCATATCCGGCAGTTGTCCGTCATGAATTTTAAATCTGTTTGAATTCTGGTTTTATCTGGAATTAGTCCAGCAATCAACTATAAAATTATGTATAGTCTAAGTGCCCACACAGCACCGGAAATTCCCTGAATTTTCCCTGAATATCCGTCTACATTTCTCGAATATTCGAACCTAATATTCAAGGAAGTTTCGAGGAAGTAGTAAAATGTCCGCCTAGAAAAATATTGGGCGCGGAATTTCCCTGAAAATGTATTTCTAATTTTCAGGGAATTTCCGCATCTAACATTCCTTTAATATTCAGGGAAAGTTAAAAAAAAATTTCCAAAATTTTTTTTGATCTGGTAGTTGATCAAAAATATATGATATTCAACATCCGTAGGATTCTAGAACATTAAAAACTACTGCGCAGCCGTAAGTGTCATAGAAACCAAGTTCGACCAGTGCGCATCATGTACAGTGAATATACGAATACCATGAATATTAAAGGAATGTTAGATGCGGAAATTCCCTGAAAATTAGAAATACATTTTCAGGGAAATTGCGCGCCCAATATTTTTCCAGGCGGACATTTTACTACTTCCTCGAAACTTCCTTGAATATTAGGTTCGAATATTCGAGAAATGTAGACGGATATTCAGGGAAAATTCAGAGAATTTCCGGTGCTGTGTGGGTGAAATCCGATTCTAGTCCGTTCACCTCCGGCAGTTGTCCGGCATTAATTTTATATCCGTTTTTAGTCTGGCTTTATCTGAAATTAGTGCTGCAGTCAATTTTGAAATAATTTATAGTCTACGTGAAATATAATCTAGTCTTTTTACATACAGCAGTTGTCTGGCATACATTGTTAATCCGTTTTAAGTCTGGCTTTATCTGGAATTAGTGCGGCAGTCAATTCCGAAATTATTTATAGTCTGAGTGAAACCCGATTCTAGTCCGTTAACATCCGGCAGTTGTCCGGCATAAATTTAAAACCCGTTTTAAGTCTGGTTTTATTTGGAATTAGTCTGGCAGTTAATTCCGAAATTATTGGTAGTCTAAGTGAAATCCGATTCTAGTCCGTTTCATACGGCAGTTCTCCTGCATACATTTTTAATCTGTTTTATGTCTGGTTTTATCCAGGATTAGGCCGGCAGTCAAATCCGAAATTCTTTATAGTCTAAGTGAAATCCGATTCTAGTCGGTTTACATCCGGCAGTTGTCCGACATAAATTTTATATCCGTTTTAAGTCTTGTTTTATCTGGAATTAGTCTGGCAGTTAATTCCGAAATAATTTATAGTCTAAGTGAAATTTAATTTTAGTCCGTTCATATCGGGCAGTTTTCCTACATAAATTTTAAATCCGTTTAAATTCTGGTTTTATTAGGAATTTTATCCGGCAGTCAATTCTGAAATTATTCATAATCTATGTAAAAGTTTCTCAACCTACGACGGCCTAATTGAGAAAATCCGAAAGTATGCAGAAAAAATTGCAACGATGCAATTAACGGATAAATTGCGCCAAAAGGATTCAAAGAAAAACCGTTCTGCGTGCGGTAAAAATCATCTTTACGCAATTGAAACATCTTCAACGCAAACTGATGAAAATCCACAATCCGATCTGCAAACGGAAGCTAAACCGGAAAATAAAAATAAACAGGTTAAAAACGTTAAAAAAACAAATTAAACAAGCACCGGAAACCGATTTAAATAAAATTGAGATTTATAAACGGCAAATAGATAGTTTACAGCAAAAGCTACACCGTGAAAAACCGAAACACGACAAACGCGATGACGTTAAGGCTGCTACCCATCAGCCCCCCACTCCTCCACCCAACCGTGGGTCGCGCCGCCGTTCCACTTCTAGATCTTTGCGCTCCTCTGGCTCTGCCTCGTTGCAGAAGGGGGGAGAAAGACGTAGATCGGCCACGCGAAATAATCGTGAGCCCGTCAACAATCAACAACGGAACAACGGCCATGGCAACGGCAATAGAGGAGGTTATAACAATCGTTATAACAACAGGTATAACAATCGTGGTCGTGGAAATAGAAACAATTGGGGCGGTAACAATCGTGGTTACAATTATAACTGTGATTATTATCAGCAAGCCCCCAATTTTCCTCAACATTGCCAACCATGCTGTCAGTGCAATGCAAATGCGCGGCGGCCTTTTTCAGCGCCGCACGCGCGCCCTTTGCAGCCAATGCAACAGTGGAACGGAAATTACGACCGTGATTTTCCTCCCAATTTCGGTCAAAACGCGCCTAATTCGTTTCCGCCAAAAAACGACAGGGACGCCAGGAGAGATTAGATCTCCCTGGCGAGATTCAATTTAATCCGGACAAACATTTTAACCGTAACGAGAACGTAGATAATACCTTTGATTTAAATAAATTTTCCGACGTAAGTAAAAATAATTTTTTTGACAATCGTGTAATTCCTAGCAGCAGCCATAACGCGCCAAATTCAACATGTGTTCCTCAAATCGCATCAACGCTAAATAAAGCGCATGCAAGTAGGAACTACACCAGTGATTATGATAGCGAATATGACGACGCGCACTATTCTGAATCCGAGACGGAGTACTCCGACTCTGAGGAGGAACTTCCCCCCACTGAATCTTTTGACTCGGTAAGGTTAGGCATCTCTTCCATCACGTCGTTGCCTGCGGCAAATACAACTCACTGCTATTCAGCAGTAGTTAAAAAACCAACAGGCATGTTACAAAAAGGGCGCGCACCATTCTTACCGCCAAACAAACGGATCACGATTACCACGCAAATTAAAATCGCTAATAGACAAATCACGGGACTCCTGGATACTGGAAGTGATCGTACTTTCATATCAGGAGAATTATTCGACCAAATAAAAGAATTTAAAAACGGTTAACCAATTAAAGAATCGATTACACGCGCCGGCGTACAACTCGCTCAACGCGATCACGTAGCCGCACCTCGTTATTCCGTAAAATTTGATACTCAAGTAACCGATTGCTACGGTGAATTATGGTTTGCAGTCCTAGACGGACTAAGCACGCTTTAATATTAGGCATGGACTTTATAACCCTTTGGGAAGTCGTTATAGACGCTATAAAGTGTTATTGGTTCATAAAGGACTCTAGCGTTCAGCTCCGATTGAGTTGCGCAATTATTACGCGCTACTCAACGAACTCAATGCAGTTAATAGAGCTAACGCCAGACCAACGGAAAAATCTAGATCAATTCATCGGTAACAAATTATTGAATTCTAGCACGGGAACCGGAGTCACCGATTTGACAACACATGTCATCGAGTTGACTGACCCAAATCCGTTTAAGTTAAAACCGTACCACCGAAGCGCGGAAGCAAATAAAATTATTAACGAGCAGGTCGACAAATATTTAGAGAAAGGCTTTATTATTAAAAGTAATGGTCGTTACGCAAGTCCCGTAGTCTTAACGTATAGGAAAGATAGCAGACCAAGAGTTTGCATAGATTATAGGAAATTAAATTCAATCACAAAAAAATCGGCTTATCCATTGCCACACATCGATAGTATTCTAGATGCCTTATCTGAGGCCAATGTCATAAGCACGATCGATCTAACCGACGCGTTTCACCACATACCGATCGACCCGAAGTCACGTGAGTGCACCGCCTTCGTGATCCCCGGTCGTGGTCAATTCGAATGTCTCCGAATGCCTTTCGGCCTTACGAACGCGCTGGCCACCTTTCAAGCTCTGACCGACCGATTAAAGGAAAAATTTATCGAACATATACGGAAAAATAATCTACCCGAACGATACATCGACCAAGTTCACGCGTATCTAGATGATTGGATAATCATCTCCAGGACGTTTGAAGAGCACATCTTGTTGTTGGACATTGTGTTCACGATCTTGCAAGAGGCAGGCTTATCAATCAACAGAGATAAATCACACTTTGCGAAAACCTCTGTCGAATATTTAGGATTCCTCCTAGATAAAGATGACCTTAAACCAAATCCTAAACGCGTAGAACCGATTCTCGAACGTCCTAGTCCACGCAATCGAAAAGAGTTGCGCCAATTCAACGGTTCCGTCAATTGGTACCACAGACACTTACGCAACATTGCGCGCGTGCAAGGTCCGCTAAATAAACTAGCGAGTCCTAAAGTACCGTGGGAATGCACCGATGAACACGAGACTGCGTACAAGGAGGTAAAAGAGTTACTGAAGAGTGCTCTCACTCTAGTTGCGCCCTGAACTGACTTGCCGTTCCTTCTTTATACGGACGCAAGCGACACCGGTATTTGCGCGATCCTGACGCAACTGGACGAAAATCGTGAGCATCTTATCACATGCCTAAGCAGACCATTGAGAGGTGCAGAGTTAAATTACACGACCACCGAAAAGGAATGTTTGGCTGTGATCCATTCAAGTTTAATTTGGCTAAAAGAGGTTAAAGACCCTAGAGGAAGGCTTGCGAGATGGGCCTTAGAGCTATCTGCTAATAGAGCCACTATTGTACATCGTAAAGGAACTTCTAACGAAGCACCTGATACTTTGTCACGCCACTACGAGAACGCTCCTCAGGACGCGCCTCTCGAGAATCTTAACCTTGTTCGTAACCAATCGTGGTACGAAACCATGGTACAAAAAGTTTCCGAAAGCCCGACAGCTCACGAGCGTTATAGGTTAGATCGTAATAATGAATTATATTATTACAAGCCCAATCAAATAAAAGAAAGTATCGGCGATAACAACGCCTGGAAGAAAGTCCTACGAGAAGACGAAATACTTCCTATGATAACGAAGTATCATAACTCCCCACAGCTCGCGTACCAAGGTATTAACAAAACTTACCTCGTAATCCTTGACTTATATTATTGGCCTGGAATGCGCGAGGATGTTAGGCGGTACGTTAACGATTGCGAGACGTGTCTGAGGTGCAAACCAGATAACTCTCTTCCGCAAGGATTAATGTATCCGCGTAAAATGAGAGAACCCTGGGAAACGGTATCCCTCGACATTATGGGCCCTCTTCCACGATCAAAAACGGGTAAACGTGAACGTTTTAGTCTGTGAGGACACGTACACCCGGTATATCGAATGCTTCGCGCTCTCTAAGGCAGACGGTCCGAAAATTGTTAAGTCTCTCAATACTCTCGTGAATCGATGGGGAACGCCTAAGATTTTCTTAACAGACAACGGCACGGAATTCGTAAACCGTAATATCACCAAATTTCTGACAGAAATCGGCTCTGTACAACGAACGACACCGGTATACCACCCCCAATCCAATCCTGTAGAACGCGTAAATCGAAACTTAAAAACGATGATCGCTAGTTTACTAGGTGCAGATCAGCGCGAGTGGGACTCCCCTTTGGAGGAAGTGCAGTTCGCATATAATACCACGGTACACTTTTCCTTAGGTGTAACTCCGGCTTTCCTTAACTTAACGCGCGAACCTAGACGTAATGGTGAAAAGACAACTGACGTCATCACTGTCGAGACTGTTGACGAGACTGCCAGTGGTTGGCTGGAACGCGTCAAACGTATAGACGCGCTTCGTAAGAAAGTAGAGGATTTAATGGCAAAAGCTGGTAAGAAACAAAGTCGAATTTATAATAAAAACCGAAAAATGATGTTTTATTCGAAATTGGAGATTACGTATTATATCCAAACAATACATTGTCAAACGCTGCTCTCGGGTATAGCTCTAAGCTGGCTCCGCGTTACAAAGGACCAGCAGTGGTTCTAGAAAAAGTATCTCCCTCAGTATTCATTATTGGTGACATGCATGGTAAGAAAATAGGCAAATATCACGTAAACGATTTAAAGCCTGCAAGAAAAAATCTTAGGTCGTGAACTACATTGTAAATTTCTTTTACAGATCATGGGTTCATACGAACTCCAGAAGGCTCATCGTTCGACCTCTCGAACCCGACTTTCGGCCAAGAGTCAACAGGACTGGTTATCCTTAAAAAAGGCGAATTCGAGTCACTTCTCGCTACTCAGCGTGAAACCGATGCGCGTCTTGCCAAGGCGCTTCAACACATTGCAGACCTCGAATCTGCACCACTCACTCCAAGATCTTCGGTCTCCGTGAAGAGCTCTGACACGTCTCCAGAACCAGGACGAGTTACGTCAGAGCCAGAGCGAGTTACGCAAGGCTCAGAGCAAAGTCCAGGAACTTCAAAAGACGCTCGAAGAGTTTCAATACGACTGGAACTCCTTGCTGAAGAGCCTCCAAAATTTGGAGCACAAAGCAGACCTCTGTACGCGCTACAAGAACCTTTTCACCCAAAAGATTGCCGAAGTGTTCCTCGCCATGGCCGAACTGAGAGAGGCGAACCTCAGAATCCGAGTCCCTCCTGGATGCGTAAATTGCGGTATCACTGGGCACAGCCACCGTTCTTGCCCAAAACCTTATAACGGCAAGTTCTGCCAGAATTGCACGTGCGGGGAGTTCTCTACCAAGGATTGCTTCTGGCCCCACTTCGCAAAGGGACCACCTTACATTCCTGAGGACAAAAGGTGTTCACACTGCTGGAATCCGAGAAACCTGCCGGATGCCAACTGCATCGATTGCCGTAAGCGCATGATCCAAGCCGGCATAATAAAGCGCAACGAGCTTGCGCAAGAATTGGAGAATCGCCAACGCTCCAAAGAAAATTCCATAATTGAACGGGTCAGAAGGACGAATCAGTTAACAGCGCCATTGACCACCCTGTTGTCTCAGGTAGAAAAACCGGGTGTCGAGCAGCCAAAAGACAGAAATGGACCATCTACATCAACTCCCTCAAGACAGGTAGATCGCTCTCTTCTCGGAGTCGAATCTTCTGAAGAAGTGACAGTGCTCGTAGATCTCGTGGATGAGTAATTCCGTGCTCAGCTGACAATTTTGTAAAACTTTAAGTTTTGTTTTGCGCGTTATGGCGCCATCTCTATTTTAAGCTAACGCAAGAGTAGCTCTATGCCAAGTCGGCCATTTTTGTAAAACGTTAAGTTTTTTTTTGGCGCGCTGTTGCGCCTTTTTATGTCAAACTAGTTTACGTCACTTTTAGACTCAACGAGTGACTCAATCTGCTCAAAATCTTCCATATTTTTTTTGGTTATTTTGCACCGTTGTGCCATGTTATTATAAGTACTAAATAAGAGTATCCGCCTCGTAGCGCGGTACGTTTACGATTATTTTGCAATTCATCTGTTTAATTTGTATTAGCACCTTTGCGCCCGCTATCGCTTTTTAAAAAAAAAGCATTTGTGATTCAGGCCCATTGTGCTTAATAGTATTAATGTACATTTTGTTTTGGCGCCATTGCGCCCGTTTTTGAATTACAAATATATACTATTTTCCATACAAAATAAATAATTTTATTTGTTAAACTAAAGTTCGTAAAACTTATTTTAGAGTTAGTTAAGGCGCTAAAATACTTATTCAGAGAGAGCGATTGCAACCATCCCTTATTCTAGAAACTGAAGTTTATTTGGCTACTAAAGCTTTAATTTTACATTTTGATTTCTTTCTCTATTATTTGCTTAAATTTTACTATTAATTTCCAATACAGTGAATTAAATTCCAACAGGCCAAATGTGTGGATCTAAGCCGGAGCAGGACTCGGGGCGAACCAGGAGCGAATCCGGAGAGTAACGGCGCTTTAGAAGGGGGGAATTGTAACGATCCCTATCGTTTTAAGAATTACAATCGCCGTCTCCCTCCCATTTCGTTTTTTTGATATTAGCACACTTGAATTCAAATTCAAACAGAATTTACCGCGCCCGATTATTGCTGCTAGGTGGCGCGCGCGTCTGACTTAGCAGACGACTGAACACCTGCTGCCAGCCGCATCAGATTGAGGTATCTCATCTGAACCGGTAAGTCGTCCTTTGTCTTGGCTCCACTCTTCTGGATTCTCTTTTTTGGCCTTTTGGACTGATGGCTGCAGTCGCTTCGTTCTTTCACGTGCTGAGAGTCAATTTCATGGTTTGTGCCCCCCACGCTAGTCGAACCCGTGTCTTTATTAGTAAGATCTTATTTCCTCAAAATTTTACTAAATAAATTAGAATCTCGCGGCCAGGTGGTCACAAGTTGACAGGCATAAATATAAAAATCCGTTTTAAGTCTGGTTTTATCTAGAATTAGTCTGGCAGTTAATTCCGAAATTCTTTAAAGTCTAAGTGAAATCCGATTCTAGTCGGTTTAAATCCGGCAGTTGTCCAACATAAATTGAAATTCCGTTTTAAGTCTGGTTTTACCTGGAATTAGTCCAGCAGTCAATTCCGAAATTATGTATAGTCTAAGTGAAATCAGATTCTAGTCCGTTAACATCCGGAAGTTGTCCGGCATAAATTTTAAATCCGTTTTAAGTCTGGTTTTACCTGGAATTAGTCCGGCAGTCAACTCCAAAATTATTTATAGTCTAAGTAAAAACCGATTATAATCTGTTCACATCTGGTAGTTGTCCGGCATAAATTTTAAATCCGTTTCAAGTCTAGTTTAGTCTGAAATTTGTGTGGCAGTCATGTATAAAATTATTTATAGTCTGAGTGAAATCCGTTTGTCATCAGTTCACATCCGAAAATTAACCCAACCAAATTAAAAATTCGTTTTAAGTCTAGTTTTATCTGGAACTACTCCGGCAGTCAATTCCGAAATTATTTATGGTTTAAGTGAAATCCGATTCTAGTCCGGTCACATCCGGCATTTGTCCGGCATAAATTTTAAATCCGTTTTAAGTCTGATTTTATCTGGAATTAGTCCGGAACTAAATTCCGAAATTATTTATAGTCTAAGTGAAATCCGATTCTAGTCTATTCACATCTGGCAATTATCCGGCATAAATTTTAAATCCGTTATAAGTCTGGTTTTATCTGGAATTAGTCCAGCAGTCAATTCCGAAATTATTTATGGTTTAAGTGAAATCCGATTCTAGTCCGGTCACATCCGGCATTTGTCCGGCATAAATTTTAAATCCGTTTCAAGTCTAGTTTAGTCTGAAATTTGTGTGGCAGTCATGTATAAAATTATTTATAGTCTGATTGAAATCCGTTTGTCGTTAGTTCACATCCGGCAGTTGTCCAATATAAATTTAAAATCCGTTTCTAGTCTGGGTTAAACTGAAATTAGTCTGGCAGTCCATTCCAAAATTATTAATTATCTGTGTAAAATCCACTTCTAGTCTGTGCATAGCCGGCAGTTGCCTGACATAAATTTTAAATCCGTTTTAAGTCTGGTTTTCTCTGGAATTACTCCAGCAGTTAATTCCGAAATTATTTATAGTCTAAGTAAAATCTGATTCTAGTCGGTTTACATCCGGCAGTTGTCCGACATAAATTTTAAATTCGTTTTAAATCTGGTTTTATCTGGAATTAGTCCAGCAGTTAATTCCGAATTTTTTTATAGTCTAAGTAAAATATGATTCCAGTCGGTTTACATCCAGCAGTCGTCCTACATAAATTTCAAATCCGTTTTAAATCTGGTTTTATCTGGAATTAGTCCAGCAGTCAATTTCCAAAATTATGAATAGTCTTATTGAATCCGATTCAAGTCCGTTAACATTCAGCGTAAAAGTTAAATCCGTTTTAAAATTGATATTGTCTGTAATGATTGCGGCAGTCAATTTTAAAATTATTTTAAGTCTAAGTGCAATCCGATTCTAGTCGGTTTACATCCGGCAGTTGTCCGACATAAATTTTAAATACTGTTTAAAGTCTGGTTTTATCTGGAATTAGTCCAGCAGTCATTTCCAAAATTCTGTATAGTCTAATTAAATCCAATTCAAGTTCGTTTACATCCGGCAGTAGTGTTAAATCCGTTTTAAGACTGAGTTTATCTGTAATTATTGCGGCAGTCAATTTTGAAATAATTTATAGTCTAATTGAAATCTAATATAGTCCTTTTACATACGGCAATATTACGACATGAATTTAAAATCCGTCTTAAGTCTGGTTTTATCTAGATTTACTCCGGCAGTTAATTCCAAAATTATATAAGGTCTAAGTAAAATCCGATTCTAGTCCGTTAACATCCGGCATTAATGTTAAATCCGTTTTAAGTCTGGCTTTATCTAGAATTAGTGCGGCAGTCAGTTCCGAAATTATTTATAGTCTTAGTAAAATTAGATTCTAGTCTGTTTAAATCCGGCAGTTGTCTGGCAGAAATTTAAAATCCGTTTTAAGTCTAGTATTACCTGGAATTACTTCAGCAGTTAATTTCGAAATTATTTATAGTCTTAGTAAAATCCAATTCTAGTCTAGTTGTCCGGCATAAAATTTAAATCCGTTTTAAGTCTAACTGTATATGGAATGAGTGCGACAGCTGTTTCCAAAATTATCTATAGTTTAGGTTAAAACCGATTCTAGTCGGTTTACATCCGGCAGTTGTCCGACATAAATTTTAAATCCGTTTTAAGTCTGGTTTTATCTGGAATTTGTCCAGCAGTTTATTCCGAAATTATTTATAGTCTAATTAAATCCAATTCAAGTTCGTTTACATCCAGCATTAGTGTTAAATCCGTTTTAAGGCTGAGTTTATCTGAAATTATTGCGGCAGGCAAATTTTGAAATAATTTATTGTCTAAGTGAAATCTAATGTAGTCCTTTTACATACGGCAGTTGTCCGGCATAAATTTAAAATCCGTTTTAAGTCTGGCCTTATCTGGAATTAGTGCGGCTGTCAATTCCGAAATTATTTATAGTCTAAGTGATATCCGATTCTAGTCGGTTTACATCCGGCAGTTGTTCGACATAAATTTTAAATCCGTTTTAAGTCTGGCTTTATCTGGAATTAGTGCGGCAGGCAATTCCGAAATTATGTATAGTCTAAGTAAAATCCGATTCTAGTCCGTTCACATCCGGCAGTTGTCCAGCAGAAATTTAAAATCCGTTTTAAGTCTTGCTTTATCTGGAATTAGTGCGGCTGTCAATTCCGAAATTTTATATAGTCTAAGTGAAATCCGATTCTAGTCCGTTCACATCTGGCAGTTGTCCAGCATAAATTTAAAATCCGTTTTAAGTCTGGCCTTATCTGGAATTAGTGCGGCTGTCAATTCCAAATTATTTATAGTCTAAGTGATATCCGATTCTAGTCCGTTCACATCCGGCAGTTGTACGGCATAAATTTATAATCCGTTTTAAGTCTGGCTTTATCTGGAATTAGTGCGGCTGTCAATTCCGAAATTAATTATAATCTAAGTAAAATCCGATTCTATTCGGTTTATATCCGGCAGTTGTCCGACATAAATTTTAAATTCGTTTTAAGTTTTGTTTTTATGTGGAATTAGTCCAGCAGTCAACTTCAAAATTATGTATCATCTGAGTGAAACCAGATTCTAGTTCGTTTAAATCCGGCAGTAGTCCGGCATGAATTTAAAATCCGTCTTTAGTCTGGTTTTATCTAGAATTACTTTAACAGTTAATTCTAAAATTATTTATAGTTTAAGTAAAATCCGATTCTAGTCCGTTAACATCCAGCATAAATTTTTAATCCGTTTTAAGTCTGGCTTTATCTGGAATAAATTCGGCAGTCAATTGCGAAATTATTTATAGTCTGAGTGAAATCAGATTCTAGTCCGTTCACATCCGGCAGTTGTCCGGCATTAAATTTAAATCAGTTTTAAGTCTGCTTGGTGGCCGTATTATAAACACGTGTTGTAGTTATATTACTATTTTTTGACTAAATACCGGTGTTTTTGTACGTTTTGTGCTGTTTGGCTATTATGTTCAGTGCCGGTTTCGTTTCTGAATTGATCTTATGCATAGGGTTGATACCTTATGCTTCTTGTCTACTTATTATTAGACATTTTGTGCTATGCGAGGTCCTTAACCTCAAAGTCTGAACTCTGCTTTAAATTATTACATTGATCACGATGTCGACGAAGAAAAATATTTCTGCCCTATCTGCAACAAGGCCGCAACTACTACCGCTGTGTACTGTCCAATATGTGAATCTGCTTATCACCCTAGTTGAAGAGTAAGACTACTGTACTTGAAAACGGTGAATTTGCAAAGTGCTGTACTCCCCGTCCTCTTACGCCAATAGTCAAAGATGCACCTTTAGTAACCTTCTCATTACCAACAACGTCGACAGCAACCGAATACTCGATGTCACCTGCTGATGTTCGTCAAACAATAAAAGTCGATCTCTCTGTACATATGACTTCTATTGTCAATATTATAAAAGGTTTGTCTGATGAGCTGACGGCTAAGCTCGAGTTCGTAACAAAGAGAATCGAGGTACACGAGGAAAGGGTCGAGGGGCTTTCTACAAGAATGTCATCAGTAGAAGATACTGTGATTGCTCTGAAAGCACAGATTGATAATATTAAGACCCCTGGAATGAATGACGATAAGTGTTTGATTGAGCTTGAGAATAGGATTAAGAAGAAAAATAATGTAATTTTATTTGGTGTTCCCGAGCTTGTCAGTCATTCCTCTTCTCAGGGCGATATCTCTGTCGATGTAAATACATAGGTGTCTGGCATGCTTGATGGTGTGGTTTCCCCCTCTCGACTTTCAAATATTGAGATTACTAGACTGGGTTTACCTTCGCAGATTCGCAAGGGCCCGCGACCTATCAGACTGACATTCAACTCTCAAAATCATGCTCACGCTTTCCACCGAGAATTCCTTTCTGTCAAAAAGAAATCGGAGAAACAGAATGTGAAAACATGTTGGATTGTTTTCGACAAGACTAAACGACAGTTGATGGAACTGAACGAGTTGAAGAAGGAGTTGAGTCATCGTCTACAATCGGAAGAAGTGGGGATTAAAATAGTTTATCGCCGGGGATGGCCTGTCATCGCACAAGTGGGCACAGATACACCGATATCTGTGGTGTGAGTGCGTGTGTGAACCAACGTGCGTCAGCCTCTGTCGCACATGATGCTCTCTCTTTAAGTAGTCAGCGCAGTAGCAGGATCTCTTCTGAGAAATCAAAGTTCTCTGTCTTTTATCAAAATGTGAGAGGTTTGCGCACAAAATTAAAACTGTTATGTTTGTATCTACCACTTTTATTCTTTAATATTTATGTTTTTACTGAGACATGGTTACATAAAGATATTGTAAATTCAGAGTTGGGTTTTCGCGAATATGACATTTTTAGGTGTGACAGGAATGTCAACACCAGTTCTCGTCTTCTAGAAGGCGGGTACTGGTTGCAACGAGAGAAGCACTTAAATGTACGCAAATTTTTTCTAATCACACTTCAATTGAACATGTTTTTATAAGTTTCAAATTTTTTTCTCAACACATAGTTTTAGGCGCTTTTTATATTCCGCCAAATAGTTCGATTCGACTTTACTATGATGTTTGTCAAATTATTGATGAATTTTACAGCAGATTTCCTACCTCGAAATACATAATCATGGGTGATTCTAATTTACCGTACGTTATATGAAATGATAATCCCGAGAATTCACCTACTTTTCTTCCTGGTACCTCGCGAATGAGAATACAAACTTTTGATGTTTTACGTGATACACTTGACTATTTCATTTACGACAGATAAATTTTATTAAAAATTCTCATAACTCAACTCTGGATCTCATTTTTGTTAATTTTTTAAATTTTAGTATTGAATTATCAAGTGATGAGTTGCTTCCGGGTGGATAATTATCATCCGCCTCTGGTGTTTGAGTACTCGCATATTAACATCACGGATTCTTCATATGTTGATATTCCAAAAAATATCCGATATGATTTTGCCAATGCTGATATTTCATCAATAAACACCTATCTTAATTCTATTGATTGGATATCTGAGTTTTCTGAATTGCAAGTTAATGATGCTGTCGATATTTTTTCTTTTTAATTAAATACTGTAATTAATTTGTTTACCCCACTGAGAGTGACTCATCACCCTAGGTTTCCACCTTGGTTCAATGGTGAATTGAGGCATTTGGTGCAAGCGAAAAAAATTGCTCACATAAATTATAAAAACTCTAGAACTGTGTCTGATTACAACATATTTTCATCTTTGCGCAGTGACTGTAAGGCTTTATCAAAATGATGTTATAATGATTACGTTCATAGAGCTGAATCCCGATTAATCTCCGATCCTAAGCACTTTTGGACATTTGTTAACCAATTGCGTAAAGAAAATAGAGTGCCTAGTTCAATGTTTTTAGGGTTCCGTACACAAAGTGTCCAAACGGAACCCTTATGTTTTCACTCGTTTGTCCGTCGCCCAAACCCATTACCCCCCCCCCCCCTAGCGGACAAACTATTTGAGATAGAGAGTTGAAATTTGGTACACTGATGTATTTTCACGTGTAGATTACAGGAAAAATATAGTGAACATGATTGAACGTGATGTTCATAGCGTTGTCAAGGAAATAACAAAATTTTTTAAAAAAATGCATTAAAATGCCTATTTACCCCCCCCCCCCCTTATCTCCTAAACTATTTGACCTAGAGCATTGAAATTTGGTACACATATGTATTTTCGCGAGTAGAGTTCAGGAAAAATATAGAGAACATGATTGGAGGTAATGGTCATAGCGTTGTCAAGGAAAAACTTTAAAAAAAAAAAAAAAACGTGTCCCCCCCCCCCTTATCTTCGAAGCCATTTGACCTAGAGGTTTGAAATTTGGTATATCTAGGTATTTTTACGTGAAGATTACAGGAAAAATATAGCGAACGTTGCTGGACTTAATTTTCAAAAGTTATTAATGAAAAGTTGAAAAATGACAAAAAACCCCTATGCTAGAGCTCAGCGTATTTATTCTGAAAGGTTGGGAATTGGTTAAAAATGTGTAATTTTATGCAGAATTTTTTATAAAACCATAAAAATTGTGGTTTAAATTTATTATCATAACATTTTTTCCAAAAAACTGAAATTTTACCAAAAAAAAATTTTTTTCTTCTAAACAGCTACAATATTTTATAGTTTCAGATTATTTTTTTGTATAAAATGTTTATGTTTATGTTTAAATTACTTTAAAAGTTAAAAAATAAAAAAAAATTAAAAAAAAAATTTTTTTTTGCTTCAAAATTTAAAATTATATAAAAAAGCTTAGTCTATTTAATTGGAAATTTTTAATCTTATAAAAATCATTAAGTTTATACTTAAATTTCTTTAAAAATAAAAAAAATTATTTTAATTTATCATTATTTAAATTATTATTCAAATAATCTCTGACTCATATAATTGAAAAAAATTAGAGCGGTACGGAACCCTTCGACTTGGTACGAGTGTAACTCGTACTTGCCCGATATTTTTTAATAATAAAACTGCCAACAATGATACTGACATTTGTCGATTGTTCTTAATGTATTTTAACTCTGTGTACGATAATGAGACGTATGAAACGAGTGGCATACATGTTGTGCTGTGGTTCTGTCGATCTTAACACATTTAGTATTACTGATCAGCAAGTTTTTAGAAAAATTGTAAATCTAGATTCCAACACTGGTCCTGGCTCTGATAATATTGCAATCTCTTTTATTAAATCCTGTTACTCGTCATTAGTTACGCCTCTGTCTTTATTGTTTAATATGTCTCTCTCGCAGTGTATATTTCCAAAAATCTGGAAGACAGCCATTATCATTCCAGTGCATAAGAAAAATGACAAGAACAATATAAGTAATTATAGACCTATCTCATTGCTTAATGGTTTCTCAAAAATTATCGAAAGTATTGTCTATGATAACATTTACAGGGCCTTTTTTCTCTACTGATAGACGAGCAGCACGGTTTCGTTAGGGGTAGATCGGTGAACACCAATCTTGCCGTGTTTAGTAAGAGCTTAATTTGCAATCTTGAAAAGCGTCTCCAAGTTGATGCTATCTACACTGATCTGGAGAAAGCTTCTGACAGAATCAATCATAAAATACTCTTAACCAAGCTTAAACTTCTTGGAGTCGGTTCTAGTTTGCTGTCTTGGCTTGCAGATTATTTATCAGATAGACCTCAATTTGTAAGAGTTCGTAACTCGTATTCGAGCGAATTTATAGCGCCCTCGGGGGTTCCACAGGGTTCTAACCTTGGCCCGTTACTATTTATACTGTCCATAAATGATGTTATGTTTGTTTTTAAATTTGCAAAAATTTTATTATATGCTGATGATTTAAAAATGTATCAGGTTATCCATAGTCAATATGATTGTTTTTTACTACAGTTTGATTTAAACAGTTTATTTAACTGGTGTGTCGTGAATGGAATGCCACTGAATGTCTCTAAATGTTCCTGTATTTCTTTTTCTAAAAAGTCAGTGACGTTTCACCACGATTATACCTTAAATGGTATTTCATTTATTCGTGTTTCTAATATAAGCGACCTTGGTATCACTTTTTGTAATGACCTATCGTTTAACTTGCATATTTCTAACGTGGTTAACAAGGCTGTTAAAACTCTAGGTTTTATAAAGAGAAATACGCACAATTTTAGAAGTTTGACTGCCCTTAGGGTTCTGTATTTTTCGTTCGTTTGTTCTACGTTAGAGTTTGGATCTGTGATCTGGTGCCCTTTTTACAGCGTCCATACTCTTAGACTGGAAAGGGTTCAGAACCGCTTTTTAAGATTTGCTGCCCTCCAATTACATTTACAGTTTGATGTTTTAAATCATGACTACTCATGATCTTTTATTTTTGTACAAAACAATAAATGGCTTTATTAACAGTCCCCCGGTACTGTCTTGCGTTAACTTTTCTGCTCCACAGAGATCATTACGACATCCACAGCCTTTTCATGTTATTTTTCACAGAACAAATTTTGGAAAAAACTCAATATTTAATAGACTCTGTGTTAAGGCAAATTATTATTCCAATGAATTAAATTTTTTTAACGGTAGACTCAACACTTTATATCGGTCACCCGAAACTGTATATTTGGTCGTTGGTAATATAGATATATTTCGACTAATATAAAATCGACCACAATTCACTGCAGCTAATATTATAATATATTTGTAATTTAATTAAAGGGTTTTCTGAACCCCTATATATGTATTAAATAAATAAAAAATAAATAAACAAAATAAATAAAAAAAAGGCTGGTTTTATCTGGAATTAGTCTGGCACTTAATTCCGAAATTATTAATAGTCTGAGCGAAATCCGATTCTAGATCGTACACATCCGGCAGTAGTCCAGCATGAATTTAAAATCCGTCTTAAGTCTGGTTTTATCAAGAATTACTCCGGCAGTTAATTCCGAAATAATTTATAATTTAAGTAAAATCCGATTCTAGTCGGTTAACATCCGGCAGTTGTCCGACATAAATTTTAAATTCGTTTTAAGTCTGGTTTATCTGGAATTAGTCCAGCAGTTAACTCCAAAATTATGTATAGACTAAGTGAAATCCGATTCTAGTCCGTTCAAATCCGGCAGTTGTCTGGCAGAAATTTTAAATCCGTTTTAAAATTGATTTTATCTGTAATTATTGCGGCAGTCAATTTTCAAATTATTTTTAGTCTACGTGAAATATAATCTAGTCTTTTTACATACAGCAGTTGTCTGGCATACATTGTTAATCCGTTTTAAGTCTGGCTTTATCTGGAATTAGTGCGGCAGTCAATTCCGAAATTATTTATAATCTGAGTGAAACCCGATTCTAGTCCGTTAACATCCGGCAGTTGTCCGGCATAAATTTAAAACCCGTTTTAAGTCTGGTTTTATCTGGAATTAGTCTGGCAGTTAATTCCGAAATTATGTATAGTCTATGTAAAATCCAAAACTTGTATGTTCACCTCTGGCACTTGTCCGGCATAATATTTAATCGGTTTTAAGCCTGGTTCTCTCTGGAATTAGTACAGCAGTCAATTCCGAAATTATTTACAGTCTAAGTGAAATCCGATTCCAGTCCGTTCACAGCCGGCAATTGTCCGGCATAAATTTTAAATCCGTTTTAAGTCTGGCTCTATCTGGAGTAAGTGCGGCAGTCCATTCCAAAATTATTTATAGTCAGAGTGAAATCCGATTCTAGTTCGTTCACCTCTGTCAGTTGTCTGCCATAATATTTAATCGGTTTTAAGCCTGGTTCTCTCTGGAATTAGTACAGCAGTCAATTCCAAAATTATTTATAGTCTCAGTGAAATCAGATTCTAGTCCGTTTACATCCAGAAGTTGTCTGGCATAAATTTAAAATCCGTTTTAAGTCTAACTTTATCTGGAATGAGTGCGACAGCTATTTCCAAAATTATGTATAGTGTAAGTGAAAACCGATTATAGTCGGTTTACATCCGGCAGTTGTCCGACATAAATTTTAAATCCGTTTTAAGTCTGGTTTTATCTGGAATTTGTCCAGCAGTTTATTCCGAAATTATTTATAGTCTAATTAAATCCGATTCAAGTCCGTTTACATCCGGCATTAGTATTAAATACGTTTTAAGACTGATTTAATCTGTAATTATTGCAGCAGTCAATTTTGAAATAATTTATTGTCTAAGTGAAATCTAATGTAGTCCTTTTACATACGGCAGTTGTCCGGCATACATTGTTAATCCGTTTTAAGTCTGGCTTTACCTAGAAATTGTGGGGCAGTCAATTTCGAAATTATTTATAGTCTAAGTGAAATCCGATTCTAGTCCGCTCAAATCCGGCAGTTGTCCGGCAAAAATTTGAAATGCGTTTTAGGTCTGGCTATATCTAGAATTAGTGCGGCTTTCCATTCTGAAATTATATATAGTCTAAGCGAAATCCGATTCTAGTCCGTTCACATCCGTCAGTTGTCCGGCATAAATTTAAAATCCGTTTTAAGTCTGGCTTTATCTGGAATTAGTGCGGCTGTCCATTCCGAAATTATATATAGTCTAAGCGAAATCCGATTCTAGTCCGTTCACATCCGGCAGTTGTCCAGCATAAATTTAAAATCCATTTTAAGTCTGGCTCTATCTGGCATTAAAGCGGCTATAAATTCCGAAATTAATTATAATCTAAGTAAAATGCGATTCTAGTCGGTTTACATCCGACAGTTGTCCGACATAAATTTTAAATTCGTTTTAAGTCTTATTTTTATCTGGAATTAGTCCAGCAGTCAACTTCAAAATTATGTATCGTCTGAGTGAAACCCGATTATAGTTTGTTTACATCCAGCAGTAGGCCGGCATGAATTTAAAATCCGTCTTAAGTCTGGTTTTACATAAAATTACTCCGGCAGTTAATTCCGAAATTATTTATAATTCAAGTAAAATCCGATTCTAGTCCGTTAACATCCAGCATTATTGTTATATCCGTTTTAAGTCTGGCTTTATCTGGAATTAGTGCGGCAGTCAATTTCGAAATTACTGATAGTCTGAGCAAAATCAGATTGTAGTCGGTTTACATCCGGCAGTTGTCCGGCATAAATTTAAAACCCGTTTTAAGTCTGGTTTTATCTGGAATTAGTCTGGCAGTTAATTCCGAAATTATGTATAGTCTATGTAAAATCCAAAACTTGTATGTTCACCTCTGGCAGTTGTCCGGCATAATATTTAATCGGTTTTAAGCCTGGTTGTCTCTGGAATTAGCACAGCAGGCAATTTCGAAATTATTTACAGTCTAAGTGAAATCCGATTCCAGTCCGTTCACAGCCGGCAGTTGTCCGGCATTATTTTTTAATCCGTTTTAAGTCTGGCTCTATCTGGAGTAAGTGCGGCAGTCCATTCCAAAATTATTTATAGTCAGAGTGAAATCCGATTCTAGTTCGTTCACCTCTGTCAGTTGTCTGCCATAATATTTAATCGGTTTTAAGCCTGGTTCTCTCTGGAATTAGTACAGCAGTCAATTCCAAAATTATTTATAGTCTCAGTGAAATCAGATTCTAGTCCGTTTACATCCAGAAGTTGTCTGGCATAAATTTAAAATCCGTTTTAAGTCTAACTTTATCTGTAATTATTGCAGCAGTCAATTTTGAAATAATTTATTGTCTAAGTGAAATCTAATGTAGTCCTTTTACATACGGCAGTTGTCCGGCATACATTGTTAATCCGTTTTAAGTCTGGCTTTACCTAGAAATTGTGGGGCAGTCAATTTCGAAATAATTTATAGTCTAAGTGAAATCCGATTCTAGTCCGCTCAAATCCGGCAGTTGTCCGGCAAAAATTTGAAATGCGTTTTCAGTCCGGCTATATCTAGAATTAGTGCGGCTGTCCATTCTGAAATTATATATAGTCTAAGCGAAATCCGATTCTAGTCCGTTCACATCCGGCAGTTGTCCGGCATAAATTTAAAATCCGTTTTAAGTCTGGCTTTATCTGGAATTAGTGCGGCTGTCAATTCCGAAATTATTTATAGTCTAATTGATATCCGCTTCGAGTTCGTCCACATCCGGTTGTTGTCCGGCATAAATTTAAAATCCGTTTTAAGTCTAGTTTTATCTGGAATTAGTGCGGCTGTCAATTCCGAAATTATTTATAGTCTTATTGATATCCGATTCTAGTGTGTTCACATCTGGCAGTTGTCCGGCATAAATTTTAAATCCGTTTTAAATCAGGCTTTATCTGGAATTAGTGCTGCAGTCAATTTCAAAATTATTCATAGTCTAAGTAAAATCCGATTCTAGTCCGCTCAAATCCGGCAGTTGTCCGGCAAAAATTTGAAATGCGTTTTAGGTCTGGCTATATCTAGAATTAGTGCGGCTTTCCATTCTGAAATTATATATAGTCTAAGCGAAATCCGATTCTAGTCCGTTCACATCCGTCAGTTGTCCGGCATAAATTTAAAATCCGTTTTAAGTCTGGCTTTATCTGGAATTAGTGCGGCTGTCCATTCCGAAATTATATATAGTCTAAGCGAAATCCGATTCTAGTCCGTTCACATCCGGCAGTTGTCCAGCATAAATTTAAAATCCATTTTAAGTCTGGCTCTATCTGGCATTAAAGCGGCTATAAATTCCGAAATTAATTATAATCTAAGTAAAATGCGATTCTAGTCGGTTTACATCCGACAGTTGTCCGACATAAATTTTAAATTCGTTTTAAGTCTTATTTTTATCTGGAATTAGTCCAGCAGTCAACTTCAAAATTATGTATCGTCTGAGTGAAACCCGATTATAGTTTGTTTACATCCAGCAGTAGGCCGGCATGAATTTAAAATCCGTCTTAAGTCTGGTTTTACATAAAATTACTCCGGCAGTTAATTCCGAAATTATTTATAATTCAAGTAAAATCCGATTCTAGTCCGTTAACATCCAGCATTATTGTTATATCCGTTTTAAGTCTGGCTTTATCTGGAATTAGTGCGGCAGTCAATTTCGAAATTACTGATATTCTGAGCAAAATCAGATTGTAGTCGGTTTACATCTGGCAGTTGTCCGGCATAAATTTAAAACCCGTTTTAAGTCTGGTTTTATCTGGAATTAGTCTGTCAGTTAATTCCGAAATTATGTATAGTCTATGTAAAATCCAAAACTTGTATGTTCACCTCTGGCAGTTGTCCGGCATAATATTTAATCGGTTTTAAGCCTGGTTCTCTCTGGAATTAGCACAGCAGGCAATTTCGAAATTATTTACAGTCTAAGTGAAATCCGATTCTAGTCCGTTCACAGCCGGCAGTTGTCCGGCATTAATTTTAAATCCGTTTTAAGTCTGGCTCTATCTGGAGTAAGTGCGGCAGTCCATTCCAAAATTATTTATAGTCAGAGTGAAATCCGATTCTAGTTCGTTCACCTCTGTCAGTTGTCTGCCATAATATTTAATCGGTTTTAAGCCTGGTTCTCTCTGGAATTAGTACAGCAGTCAATTCCAAAATTATTTATAGTCTCAGTGAAATCAGATTCTAGTCCGTTTACATCCAGAAGTTGTCTGGCATAAATTTAAAATCCGTTTTAAGTCTAACTTTATCTGGAATGAGTGCGACAGCTATTTCCAAAATTATTTATAGTGTAAGTGAAAACCGATTCTAGTCGGTTTACATCCAGCAGTTGTGCGACATAAATTTTAAATACGTTTTAAGTCTGGTTTTATCTGGAATTTGTCCAGCAGTTAATTCCGAAATTATTTATAGTCTAATTAAATCCGATTCAAGTCCGTTTACATCCGGCATTTGTGTTAAATCCATTCCGAAATTATATATAGTCTAAGCGAAATCCGATTCTAGTCCGTTCACATCCGGCAGTTGTCCGGCATAAATTTAAAATCCGTTTTAAGTCTGGCTTTATCTGGAATTAGTGCGGCTGTCAATTCCGAAATTATTTATAGTCTAATTGATATCCGCTTCTAGTCCGTTCACATCCGGCAGTTGTCCGGCATAAATTTAAAATCCGTTTAAAGTCTGGCTTTATCTGAAATTAGTGCGGCAGGCAATTCTAATTAAAGGAAATTAGAAATCTGAATTGTTGTTATCATTCGTTTATGTTTATTGGATGGTGACATCTAAAAAGATTTGCAATGGATCTTTGAAAAATAGAAAATTTTTTTGCTTTTAATTATAGGAAGTCGGAAACTAGTTGCATTAAAAATAATTCAATTTCTGAATGCTTTTCTATTACTTTCCCTTCAAAAGAACAATTTAATGAGGTAACCGTTAAAAATAAAATAATAGAAACTAATTCAAAATCTGAATTATTTTTAATGCACTACTTTTAGACCTCCTATTTGAAAGCAATCGAATTTCCAATTTATCTGAAATCCCTTGTCAAGCGTTTTATTTTTCTTCACCGAAGAAATATTTTTGCATTAAAATCAATTATGTTTCTGAATTTTCGTTACTTGAATTGGCTCGCTGCATTTTCTAAGAACATCTCCATCTTTTTAACTATTTTCCATTTTTCCCTTTTTACCGGAATACGGAAAAGTTCTGGCATATCTTTTACAATCCAGAAAGAGTCAAGTGAATGGCGAGGAGTCCGGTGATGTTTGGATATAATCCAGTACTAGTTTTTAAATCCAGAAAGAGTCCTGTTTAGTGCAAAAATATTCCTGCATTCTTTTTGCGATCCGGAAAGAAGTTAGACAAATATTCTTGAGGACGTTTATCCATGTCGTGATGTGTTGTTTTAATGAAAATGATAATAAATAAAAGTAACATTTGGACAAAAAAAAACAGATTACATAAAACGGATTTCAGTTTGACTAGTAATAATTTCGGAATTGACTGCCGTACAATTTTCTGATGTGAACGTACGAAAAACGAATTTTAGTTAGACTATAAATAAATTAGGAATTAAGTACCGGATAAATTCCGGACTGAACCAGACTTAAATCGGATTGTGAAATTTGTACCTGACAGTTTCCGGACGTGACCGGACTAAAAACGGACTTCACTTTAACTAAAAATAGTATCTAAATGGATTGTCGGACTAATTCCAAATAAAATGCGACTTAAAATGGATTGTAAAGTTTGTGCCGGATAGTTGCCAAACTTGAGCGGTCTAAAAACGGATTTCACTTAGACTACAAATAGATTCCGAATCAATTTTTTAATTGCAGTAAAATTCAAAGGACCGGCAAAAATATCTGATATAAGCGGGAATTCGATATATAGGGTCCGATATACGTAGGTCCTACTGTATTTTCTATATCTCCCTTGTTAACGAGTAATAAAGTAAACTCTATCGGGATTTAAAAACGAGTGCCCGATTATGTCCGTACTTTGCCGTACTCTATTAGAATTATGAAAAAAATGCTGGATTATTTTCATACTAAACCAGACGCTATCCGAATGTGAAAGCTATTGCCGGGTTATTTTCATACTTAACCAGACTCTTTCCGGATTTAAAACGTGTGCCGGAATATATCCGTACTGTGCCGGACTCTTTCCGGATTGTAAAACGAATGTCGGATTATTTTCGTACATACTCCGGGTTCTATTTGGAATTAAGAATTAGTGACGGATTATATCCGTACTTTACCGGACACTTTCCGGATTTAATCCACAGATAACATGTATGTTTGATTTAACAAGTTGAAGATAGAAGCTCGTATAGCTTAGTCGGTTTAGGTTCTGCGTGCGTGCGTAACATCCCGTGTTCGATTGATCTCATGCGTGCGATTTTTCTGCTTTATTATAAATGTTGTATATAATCGTTGTAATAAATGTATGAATATTTGTGTAACCAGATTAGTTGCGGACTCTACCGGACTACATCCAGATTTAACCAACACTTAGAATCGGATTTGGTCCGGACTGTACCAGACTTCATTCGGATTTAAACAACGTTTCGGACCAGATTTGTTCCGGACTGTACCGGACTACATTCGGATTTAAACAACGCTCCGGACTAGATTTGTTTCGGACTGTACCGGACTACTTTCGGATTTAAACAACACTTCGGACTAGATTTGTTCCAGACCGTACCGGACTATATCCGGATTGTATACGGCCGGATTTATTTCGGATAAGACCGGACTAAATTCCGTGCCAAAATTCTACGTTAAATCGGACTCTTTTGGACTAATTCCAGATCTGGAATTAATCCTGACTTGTCCGGAATTTTGTCTGTAATTCGTCCGGAATTCATCCGGATTTCGTCCGAATTTTTTAGTAGGGCTTTGCATGGGGAAAAAACTTTTTTTCGTAGATTTCCTGTAAAATCGTTGAAAATTAATATTTTTTGATTGGACTACTCTGTTTCTCTTCATAAATGTTTAAAGAATAATATTCAATTTTTAACATATCAAATTTGTTAAAGTAAATACTTTTTACAGGACCCAAACAAACAAAAAAAACCGAAGTAGGTTATTATTTAATAATAACCTACTTATTAATCAATTTCTAGGAAACTTCGTATCAGGGGATTTTGGGGGTCCCTGATTGCAAATATGAAGTCAGATTTCAAAAATTCAAAATGGCGGATCCAATATGGTGGCCATGGAAATTTTAAAATTAATCATTTTTTATGAAACTTGGTATCAATGGGTTTTTGGGGACCTTAATTATAAATCTGAAGTCAGATTTCAAAAATTCAAAGTGCTGGATCCAATATGGCGGGCATAATGTTGAACAGGTGAGAATTATGTCCATTTTATGGACATTTCGCTTCCAAGTGAGCAAAATAATTTGCTTCCTCATAGAGGAAGCAAGAAATTAATAATACATAAGTTGATTGGGGAAGTTGTTAAAAAAAGAAGAATTTGAAATGCAAAAAAAAGTAAAAACATGAATTATTTTACAAATTCTTGACCAATTATAAACTTTATATATGCCAATCGATTCGTTTTGAGATAATGAATATGATTTTTGTATTTATTAAATTGTATTTTTATTATAAAATTTTTTTTTTGTCAAAAAACGATTTTTTTCGATGAAAAAAGGTGCTGAAAAAAATTTGGTTGGGTATTTTCAAAAATCCTTGTGCCAAAATTTAAATATTTATGAGCTTAATATTTCATCCAAATTTTATTAGAAGCTGTTAAAGCATTCTCGAGATATCTTGAACACAATAAACGCTATACACACCCACACATACATACACACATACATCTGGACATTTGCTTAGGAATGAAAATTTACGCTTTTTAGATAAAAATAAGCCAATTTTTGGGTCCTTAGTTACAAATCTGAAATTGAAAATCCAAACGGGACCTCGCTGCTAATTAGAAATAGGAAGGTTAGTATTTATTAGCTAGATAAGTTTTAATCACAAATGAGATGACACAATGTGTCTCTAAAGCACAAATTTTGTTAGCTACTGGGGTATGATATTACATAATTAAGTTTCATAAAAAAGTATTAATTTTTTAAACATTACAGTGCCGCTCAAAAGTATTTGCCCACCATACGGCATGCAAGGGATTTACAGAAAGTTTTGTATCTTCATTAATAATAAAGGTAAATCCTTCATCAAATATTTATTTTAAAGTTTAAGTATTTGACTTGAAATGACATCTAAACAAAATTAAAAAAAAATTTTTTTTTGTTGTTTAACTGCTTAAATTAAAAAAAAAAAGTTTTCACTTTTTTTAAAAAATTTTAAATTGATACCATTTTTTAAGAAATCATTACATTTTAATTCCACAAATGTCATTTGAAAGCATTTTTTGTCACCTTTAAAACGATTTTTTAGAAATTGCTCTACGATAATTTTTAAGAAAGATATGATCATTTGTTTATAAAAATAGCCCCTTTTTTCAATTGTTGGTAACTTGAGAACAACTGACTTTTGGAAAAAATTGTTAAGGAAAAAAATGTGCCTTTTTGTCTATACAATTAGGAAAAAATTATTTGAACATTAAAAAAAAAAATTTTTTATCTATATGTTTTGGCCATGTATATGTTGTCCGTCTTAAAATATATTATACATTAGGAAAAATTGAATAAATTTTTTTTTTTTTAAAATGTTCAAATATTTTTTTCCTAATTCCACGTACAAAAAGACACATTTTTTTCCTTAACAATTTTTTCCAAAAGTCAGTTGTTCTCAAGTTACCAACAATTGAAAAAAGGGGCTATTTTTATAAACAAATGATCATATCTTTCTTAAAAATTATCGTAGAGCAATTTCTAAAAAATCGTTTTAAAGGTGACAAAAAATGCTTTCAAATGACATTTGTGGAATTAAAATGTGATGATTTCTTAAAAAATGGTATTAATTTAAAATTTTTTTAAAAAAAGTGAAAACTTTTTTTTTTTAATTTAAGCAGTTAAACAATAAAAAAAATTTTTTTTTAATTTTGTTAAGGTGTCATTTCAAGTGAAATACTTAAACTTTCAAATAAATATTTGATGAAGGATTTATCTTCCATTTTGAATTTTTGAAGGATGACTTCAAATTTGTAATCAGGAACCTCAAAAACATTTGAAACCATGATTAGCAGTTTAAATTTATCGTTTTTTTTCAGAATTATTATTTTTTGCTAATAATAACCTACTTTGGTTTTTTTTTGGTCAACTTTTGGGTCGTGTAGAAAAATAGTTAACTTAAAAAATTTCATATGTTAAAAATTGTAAATTATTCTTTGAACATTTATGAAGAAAAGCAGAGTAGGCCAAAGAAAAATTTTAATTTTCAACGGTTTCACAAGAAATCTACGAAAAAAAGTTGTTTCCCCATGCAAAATACATGCAAAATTTCAATAGGCTACTGGCATCACTACATATTAATTTAAAAAAAAAATACGTATTTATTTTTTTTCAATTTGTGAAAAAATGAAACCCGGAAATGGACAAAATTCCAAAATATCCTTTTTAACGGCCACCCTAATATACATATATGCACATAAGCATAAGTGTTTGTCATGTCCGAAGTTTATTTCGGAGTAAAATTAGAATTTTTTCTTTTTGTAATTTATACAAAAAGAAAAAACAAAAAAATTTATTGTTGCCAAAATTTGACAATGTATTGTTGATTGTTGACTCGTTACTATGTAACTAAGTGGTAAATTCAGAGGTATGAAAAGAATTGTGAAACATAGTCCGTAATAGCAAGGTGCATTCACAAAATATATTTTAATGATTCATTTATGAATAGGGGTTCGAGTCCTCTAAAAATTGTTGCAAGGTGCATTCATACTCGTGAATCCCAGAAGTATATTTATTTGTGAATAGGGGTTCGAGTCCTCTTAAAATTCGGTATAATTTGTGCAATTTTCTTATCACTTTTTACAATTCTCTTTTGGCACAAGAAATTTTCTTTATTTTACAGAAAGTGAGAATATTTATTTAAGAAGCTAATGTGCAATTTTCAAATCGTGATAAATATTAATTTTATATAGTTTTAAGTATTATGCAACTTAAAATTAATGTCTAATTCAAATGAAAATAATACTGATTCTCCACATTTAACTCGTTCAAGTATAAAAGAAAATCCAAAATTATCCTTAAATTCTGGTATTCCTAATATCAAATCAAAACAATTTAATAGTACACCAAGGTATTCTAAAACAAACCCAAATCTTAATGTCACACAAAAAGAAAAAGAATCCGATTCAGGATTCATTTCAACTTAACTTTTTGACAGTGACGACACTTCTAATAGTGATAATAGTGGTAACGAAGAACTTACGGCGGAAAAGACTTTAATTGAAAGTCATTTAATTAATTTAGAGGAATTCGGGTTTATTAACAATCAGTCTGAATTAAATAAAACTTTAATAGAGGAAATTGACGATAATTTTGAAAATCAATCTTAACCTAATCCCGACATATATTCTAATAATTCTGAAATTTCATTTAATCAAGAAAATATGGCTTTACCGAATAACCAGCAAGTTTCTTTACGCGACGCTTTAGAAACAATTCCATTATTCGATGGAAAAAATATATCATTATCGATATTCATTGAGGGTTGTGTAGAAGAAAAATCAATGCTTCCAGAAAATGTGGACGTAGAAAAGAATTTAGTAAAATTAATTCGGGGTCGAATTTTAGGCGAGGCAAGGAAAATAATTTTATGGCATAGTTTTAACGCAGTACAAGAATTAGCAGAAAGACTAAAAACAGTTTACGCACCCGCAAAATCAGTATATCAGTTACAAGGAGAGTTAGGGGCAATGTATATGTGGGAACATGAAAACGTAGTATCTTATGGTTCGAGAATTGCTGAAGCAGCAGAAAGAATTTTAGATGCGCATAGAATTAATAACGAAAATAAAGTAGACGAAACATTTAAAATAGGACTAGAAGAAACCATTGTTAATTGTTTCACGCGAGGACTTTGACCGGAATTAGAATTACGTGTACGAAAATTACTGTCACGCAATGAATTAAGAAAAAATTTGCAAAAAACCGAAACTGAAAATCCTTTTAGAAATAATAAAGAATTCGCTAAAACAATAAAAATAAACGTTGCTCAAGATGAAATTATAACTTTTTTACTATGTGGTAAGAAGGGACATTTTGCAGTCAATTGTTTTCAATTCAATAAACTAATTGATCAAAATAAAGGAAATTTTTCAAATTCTAGAAGACAACCAAATTTTTCAAATCAAAATCAATTTATTAATCAGAATCGAAGCCAACCATTAAATAGGTTCCAAATTCAGCATCAAAATTATTATAAAACTCCACTGCAAAATCAATACCAAAAACAAAATCAAAACCAGTATAGAAGTCCACCACAAAATCTATTCAGAAATTCTTATCAAAATCAATATCAAAACTCATATCAAAACAGATATCAGAATCACCAAGTAGAACGAGTACAACAAGGACCAAAGACAAATAGAAATAATCCATCAATTAATCCTAACAATAGAAATCGAAATTTGTCCTGCAATTATTGCAAAAAACCAGGACATGTTATTAGCGAATGTAGAAGAAGAATGTATAACAATAGCCAACAATTATTAAAGTATAAATCCAGTTTATACTTTAGGACAGATGAAACTTAATATTTTTGGCATTCCTACAATTTTTAATTTATTATCTAATGATGTACCAATTGAACACGACGGTATTCTAGGAACAGAATTTTTCGTTCACAATAAAGTAAAAATAAATTACGAAGGAAGACATTTAGAAATGAATAATCAAAAATTTAACTCTGATTCAAATGATTATTTTACAATACCAGCAAGATCAGTATATAATATCCATGTTAAAATTTCAAACAAAGATAAAGAGATAGGTTTAATCCCCAAACAATCGCTAGCAGAAGGTGTTTATTTAGGTAACGCAGTAGTAGCAAATACAGAAGGAAAAGCATATTTAAAGGTCTTTAACACGCGCAACGAGCCTATAAACATACCTATTCTTAACATAGAACTAGAAGATTTTAAAGAATTAAAAAATGAAAACATAAAAGGAATTTTAAAAACAATCAAAATATTGAAATTTAAGAAGTAACTAACGTATTTACAAACTATGAAAAATTAGGAAAATTGTTTAATATCACAGGAACAGATAGAGTTGAAAAATTGAAAAAGTTGCTTCGTTTAGACCATTTAAATAAGGAAGAACTAAAACATGTTATAAAGTTAGTCAATAAATATTTTGACAGATTTCACATCCCTGGAGAAGACTTAGAAGCAACAGAATTTATTAAACATAGAATTATTACTACAGATGACACACCTATTATAACAAAACAATATAGATTTCCACCTATTTACAAAGAAGAAATGACACGTCAGGTAAACGAATTATTAGAAAAAGAAATTATTAAACCTTCTGATTCACCATACAACACACCTATTTGGATAGTACCAAAAAAAGACGACTCTCAAGAAAATAAAAAATGTCGGTTAGTTTTAGACTTTAGAAAATTAAACGAACGCACAGTAAGACAATTTTATCCTTTGACAAATATAATCGATTTGTTAGATCAATTATCAAACGCTCAATATTTTTCCGTTTTCGACTTAGCTTCCGGTTTTCATCAGATTAAAATGGATCGGAGAGACTCGCATAAAACAGCATTTTCAACGCCGTATGGGCATTATGAATTCGACAGAATGCCATTGGCCTTAAAAAATTCGCCAAGTACTTTTCAAATACTAATCGATCAGGTATTATTAGGTTGACAGGGAATCGAATTATTTGTTTATTTAGATGACGTGGTTATCTACGCAGATTCTTTAGAAGATTCTTTAGACTGATAAACAAGAAACAGCATTTAATACTTTGAAAAATAAACTTTGTAAAGAACCACTGTTAAAAAGACCAGATTTTTTTCAACGATTTATTTTAACGACAGACGCGTCAGGTTTTGCAATAGAAGGAATATTATCACAGGGAAAAGTAGGCAAAGATCAACCAGTTTCATATACTTCGCGAACCTTAAGTAAAACAGAAAGAAAATACGACACGTATGAAAAAGAAGCATTAGCAATTATTTATAGCGTTCAACATTTTCGACCATATCTACATGGAAGAAAATTTACTTGAGTCACGGATCACAAACCTTTGGTTTGGTTCCAAAATTCAAAAGATCCATGCTCAAGAGTTATGAGATGGAAATTGAAATTAGATTTAATGTAATTTACAAAGCAGGTAAAACAAACGTCAATGCAGACACTTTGTCCAGAAATCCAATAGACGAAAATCCTGAGGAAGCTAATAACGAACAAAAATTCCAAAATATAAATCAAGAAAATATTATTGAAATCGAAACAAATATTCAAGAAGATAATCAAGCATACACTCAAAGAAGTGTCCAAGAAAAATCTGAACAAGGTGTTCATCTTATAGAAGAAGAAATATCTCAAGATAGAGTTTCAAGCACAAATTCGGATCAAGTAAAACTTCTCCAATCTTTGATGAAATGTATTTTTAATAATAAAAAATTATTTTTAGAAAACAAATCGGAGATAGAAAAATTTCTCCACTTTATGATATACAAGAAGCAATTTATACTCGAGGACAATGATTCCTATTCTATTTCGGAGATAGGCAAAAATCTCCAATCAATTTCAAAAATAATATTTCAGGGAAATGAATCCTACGAAAATTCGGAGAAAATACAATTTCTCGAATCAATTATGAAATCTTTATCAAATTCAGGTAATGAAATTCTATTTCAGGAAAATTATTCCTCTCTACATAAGGAGATAATTAATCTCTTTCTTTTATTTATAAAAATTTTATCAGGTACAAGGAAACAAAATACATTGCCTAATGTCTGCAATGTCGTCACAAGACAACAAATGAAAAAGAAAGAAACAATAAACAAAAATCAAGAAATTAAACAAATCGAAATCTTGGAAAAATCAAGTAATAATGAAGAAAAGAAGAAGAAACGAGGAAGGCCAAAAAAAGAAATTCGCATTAATACCTCTCCTTTGAAGAAGAAAGGAGATAGACCAAAAAAATTACTGTTAAATAAGGAAGGTAATAAACAAATTCAAAAGAAAAATAAATTCTATAATAAAGCCTATTCTGACGAAGATATGTCAGATCCTGCATACATGAATCAAAAAACTCAAAAGGAAAAAGAATACGATAAAGAAGTTTAGTCTGACGAGGTTACGTCAGATGTAAGAAATAAGAAACAAATCCAAACAAAAAGAAAATCTAATAATGAAGTCTATTCTGACGAGGTTATGTCAGATCCAGGAAATAAAAAAACAAAAATCTCAAAAAGAAGAAATTGATCTTGGTTATGATAATACAGATTCGGAATCATTTGAAGAAGAAATTACATTTAAAGAAAATAAAAACTGTACAAATCTCAATCTCAAGAAAGAAAAATATATTATTGATTGTACGGACCAATTACCAATGCGTAAAGATAATTTCGCATATTTTATTTCAGTTGATGGACAACCAAGAGATAACGGTTCCCGATCATTAGCGAAACGAGAAAAATTATCTAATTTTGGTAAACTTCAATTGGGTACAGCTGAAAAAATAAAAAAGGCATGTATTTTCACATAGCCCTTCCAATAGAAAACGAGGTAAAAGACAATATTTCTGACACAGTAAAAATTATTGAAACATCAATTATTTCTTTAAAAAATATGTCAGAAAAACTTAATTTATAATCATTAAGTATCGCAAAAACTTCTCAAATTAATAATGTAAATTGGAAAGAAATTTTATCAAAATTTAAATCAATTTTTGAAAACTCGGTTGTGAAAATAATAATATGTAACGGAATTACGAAATATAACGGATACACCAGGCACATCATTTGAAAAAATTGCAAAGGACATTGTTGGTTCACTTCCGAAAACTGAATCAGGTAATGAATATATATTAACAATCCAAGATATTCTTACTAAATATTTGTTAGCAATAGCACTTCTAAATCATCAAGCTAGTACAATAGCTGATGCATTCATTAAAAAGTTTATTTGTATTTATGGATCTCCTAAAGGTGTTTTGACAGATCAAGGGACGGATTTTTGAGCAATTTAATGAAACGTTTAGCAAAAAGATTTAGAATACGACAATTTAAAACAACTGCCTTTCATCCTCAATCGAACGGCTCAATTGAGAGATCACACCATATTTTAGGGGAGTATTTAAAACAATTTATAAATAAAAATGAAGAATGGGACGATTGGTTAGAACTTGCTATGTTTTCTTATAATACAGGTGTACACGAAGGTACCAAATGTACACCGTACGAATTAATATTTGGAAAATTGGCACTATTGCCATCTAGTGATCCGCTATTAGAACATGAAAAACTGGAAACTTATGATCAATATTTAACTGATTTAAAAAAAATCGAAAATTTACTATCATAAAAAATGCAATCCACAAAATTTTAAAGTAGGGGATGAAGTTTTCTTACTTCAAGGGGGAAAAATTCACAAATTTGCCAATCAATATTCAGGACCACACAAAGTATTTGAAATTTTAAATAAAGAAAATATTAAAATACAAATAAAAAATAAACAAAAAATAGTTCATATAAATAGACTTAAACTGTCACGTATTATACTAGAAAAATAAGTAAAAACTCATAACATAAACAGATACTAAATTTCACATAAATCTGACAAACGAAACATTTAAAGAATTGCATTTACAGCTGACAAACATAACATAAAGCAAATAATAACCCTCATTTAAATTTTCCTTCAACTTACAAATCTAATCCAATTAAAAAAGTGTCATTTTTGTGATTATCATAAGAATAACATTTTTCATAAATTAATATGAAATAATAAGTGTACTTTTAATAATACAAGTTATGTGTTCTAGGTAATGGACTTCAGATTAAAAATGATATATTTACTTTATGAATAACACCTCATAGACAGCAACTGCAGAAAACGAAATCGGAATAACTTAAAGTAAAGTAAAAAGAAAAAAAATCGAATCCTCTAGCCACGGTGTTTTATCAAAACCCTAAAAACTCGAGGTTCACCGGAAACTCGAGAGGACTAATAATTTCTTTCGGGCCTATCTTATCAAACTTCTATGTTTATTTTTCTAAGAGCGCAAGAAAAATGAATGAATGTGATTAAGAAAAACAAATATAATTATTTTTCTTTTTCTACTATACGCACATATAAATTCAATTTAATAATTAAAATAACAAAAATTGATACAGAAACAAAAACTTTCTTAGAAAAATGAAATTAAATGTGCTTAACAGTTAATTACTTACTTTACAAAAATGTTCAAATTTAAATCCTGTGTAATTAAACTTAGTACATTAACAGAAAATCTTTGAAAAAATTGACATATGCAAAATACATTTAACTTTGAACATGATTAACAAATGAAAACAAAATATTAGTAAATTTCAAATGAGATACTTATTTTCAATATTATTAACAAAGAATAATAAAAATAAAAAAAGGATTTGTCACAAACAATCATCAATTGAATGTACCAGTAAGAATGGAAAGCTTTTAATCAAATACTATTTTATTACATTCTATGTTAACTACTAAACTCAGAAAATTGCGAGTATGAATGAAATCAAGAATTCCATAAATCATTTTTCAATGCATGAGGATGAATTAAAATTTTATATTACTAAGTTAAATAATAAAATTATGTAAAAATCACAAAAATTGAATTTTGCAAGTATAAATGAAATTCTCATTAGGAATCTTATCAAATATTGCAAACACATAGTAGTCACAAAATTGAATAGCTAAAAATGTTCAAATTCTTATATTGTATAAATACTATAAAATATGTAAACAAATATCAAATAATATAGGTAACAAAAATATTGCATGCATCAGTATGAATCAAAATTCTATGAACTTATTAAAACGAGTAATAAAAATCAACAGATGTACACGATCATAACATCTCCCTTACCAAAATGAGCATTTTATAAAAAAAATTCGAGCATGTATTAATTCTCTCTCATGCTCGAACTGAGGGGGGAGGTGTTACGTCCGTAACTTATATTATTGTATATTATTATTACAACATCATATGTATTACAAATTAATCATATATTTTAAAATGTAAAGAGGGTCATAGAAAGTGTCATAATTACAATCTTTTGGAAGAAGTAAGATAACAATTACAAAAGACAATACGGCGCCCGAAATACGATAGATCAACGGGGCAACCTGTGCAACGGCGGGACAAGAGGATTCCCATAGGAGACCTTAAGTACGGTGAAGAAAGAGGCGTAAGAAAAAACGTAGAGAAGCGGCAAGCATTGCAGTGCGGTACAAGGGGGAATTTCACCAAACATAGACGATATAGAAGTTCGAGAATCAAGGGGGGAAAGAGACGTAAGAAAAAACTTAGAGAAGCGGCAAGCATAGCAGGTCGGTAAAAGGGGCATATCACCAAATATGGACGATAGACAACTACGAAAATCAAGTTGGAAAAGAGACGAAGAAAATACATGAAGAAGGTGAATTCAAGTTTGATATAAAAAGAGATCTAACAGTCGCATCGGACAGTAGTAGTTTACAGTTTTAAGTATTAGTAGTAGTTAGAAAAACAGTCAGAAAACAGTAAGAAATCAGTGAGTAAAAAGTTAGTAGAAAAGTCAGTTTTGGAGAATCAGTTTTAATTCGTCAGTCAAATTTATTCGTTTACCCTAGTTTGTCAAACACTCAATTTTGCCCATTGAACGAGTTAAACTCAGTGGTTATTCCAGTGTTAAACCAGTCTGAATTCTACTCAAGTTATTAACTGTGAACTTAATCTTTTCCGAACCAACCTAACCATTAATTCCGAATACAGGAATTAATAAACGAAAAGAGACCAGAAACTTATCGTGTCAAACTAAGAGACTAAAAAGTTCAAATCAGTGTTTTATTTGGAGGTGCATCCAGTCAACATCTTATCCTCTAATTTGAAGAGCAACCCACGAAGAATCCACGTCTAGTTCTGCCACCAATCTGTTTGGAGTCTTATCAACTCTGCAGCACATTATCGAGTCATCAACCTCGAGATTTACGCCGAATAAACCTCCACTAGTTCGACTCAAGGCCTACATAGTTATATTTTTCTTCCAAAAGTAAGACCCAATTAATTGATATTTATATATTTGTGTAACCTTGTTTTTCCTTTTTATTTTATATAATAAATAAATATTCACAAAACGTATTAGCTTCTCATTGTCTTGTCCTCATCCCAAATTAAGATAATTAATTTGAACCTAATTTAAAAGGAGGAATTTAGGGTATATTTGGAGAGACTTCTGTCTAAAAACGTAACACAAGGTAAACTAATTTTAACAAATTTGTAAATATATGTAGTTAAAATTGAGTGGCCAAAATTGATTTCAAGTAAAAGTGTTCACATAACCTAAATTTTAAAAATTTGTTAAAATTGATTTAATTGTTTATGGAGTGAAATAAATTGATCCATAACAGATAAAGAATAAGAGGAACCTATTTATGCAAAATAATTGTTTATTTTACATGTTCTTTGTTTATTTATATTCTTTGAAAAAATTTAATTTATTTCTATTCCGTCATTAAATAAAACATTGCTGTCAATAGATTTTTATAGCCATAAAGTTTCAAAATTTTCTTTCATAATTAGTATAATCAAGGCATCATACCATGTTTTTCTTTGCTCAATTCGCTCGGTCCTAGGAGACGAAAAACACATTTAGAGCTCAAAGATGGTTAGTTCACACCCTTTTTTTTGGTAAAAACATACATTAAGCTTACGAAATCTAAAATTTCTTCACAATGTTCGCCTTTCAACCAATCACGGTTTTCAAAACTGCCTTGTAGCTAAAAGTTATGTCAAATAGAGGTTGTCTAATCCCTGAGCTCCAATCAAATACCGTAAACCTGAAATACCGTAAACCAAATATTCTCAAATATTTTATAAAATTACTTTTATTGGATAGCATGTATTACCTCCAAAACCTAATTGACTGAACTTATAATTAAACAAACTTATAATTGCCCGAAATTAAATTATCCGAATTCGTAATTCTCTTAATTTGCATTTCTCAGAATTTGTAATTAACAATTGCATTTGTCCTAACTTTTAACTTCCCGAATTTGTATTTGTTATACAGTAATCCCTCGATAGTCGTGACAACCTATGAAATTTTTCCACCCTTTTAACCTCGATAGTCGTACGCCGCAGAAGTCACGCCTCTTGGACGATTTCAGGAACGTATGCTTTATAAATTTCTCCCGGAGATAGACGACAATTATAGAACTATTTTTTAAGAATTGACATTATAGTATTAATAATAATTAAAATAATTATTAAATAGATCTAAACATTTGAGTAAATTGGAGCTTCTGTGTATAAAATTTGAATGCAATTTAAATTAAAAAAATTTTAAAGAGTTTAAAAATTTTGATTTAATAAAAACTGTGGATCAATTTAATTTCGAATAGTTTGAAATCTGATTCATTTAAATAAAATTTGTTCTTAAAATTCAAACATGTTACTAAATATCTGAATTTAATAAATAATACTTTCTGGTTGTTTAGAGTAAATATCTTAAATATTGTGTTTTGGTTAACTCAGTGTCGGACTAACACATTTTGCCGCCCTAGGCAGTTATTAAAAATTGCCGCCCTTCTAGACATACCTTTACTTTATTTTTTATTTTTTTTATTGTTTTTAGTGTGGCTTATCGAAATCTGCCGCCCCTGAAAATGTGCCGCCCTAGGCAGCTGCCTACATTGCCTATCTAGTTAGTCCGCCACTGGGTTAACTGTCGCTCTTTCAGAAAATATAATTTAAACTCTTCATTTTTAGAAATTAATTTTGCTAACGAGTATATTAAATTCTTGAATATTATTGTAATTATGTTTCTTATTTGACGTTTGAGGATATTGAATTTGTAAATCGTAAAGTTCCTTTGAAGTTCACTTAAATTTATTTAATTTCATTTTCTGAGTTAAAAATACCTTAATGTACCTTTTAATTTGTGTAAACAGATAAATAACTTTTTTGAAAACAAATATTTATTGTATTTAATTTGGTTGGGGCCCGCCTACAAAGCATACGACTATCGAGGGTCACGACTATCGAGTGTCACGACTATCGAGGGATTACTGTAATTTAAAAAATTACTTAACTCGCATTTGCGATTTGCATTTCTTAAAATTTTTAACTTCTCGAAATCGTATTTTATTTATTTATTGAAGTTCCTAGGGCTGAAGTATTTGTTGGTACTTCTTAACTCCAAACTTGTGGTTGCCTGAACTTTGACATCACTAAGACTGCATTTTTCAAAACATTCAATTACTAGAAATTGCATTTGTCCGAACACTAAATTTGCATTT
This sequence comes from Ganaspis brasiliensis, assembly GCA_037103525.1. Classification (NCBI taxonomy): domain Eukaryota; kingdom Metazoa; phylum Arthropoda; class Insecta; order Hymenoptera; family Figitidae; genus Ganaspis; species Ganaspis brasiliensis. The sequence goes on along the minus strand of JAZKLR010000536.1, from coordinate 164,568 downwards.
TTTCCAATCTTTGAAATCACCAAACTCATATTTAGCAAAATATTAAACTACCTACATTTAGAACTGTAAAAAATTCTAAATCCCTTAATTTCCATTTGTCCGAACTTTAAAATAACCAAACTTACATTCGTCAAAATTTTGAAACACCCGAATTTGCATTAGTCCGAACTTTGAAAACACTGAATTCACGTTTGGTTGAATTTTAAAATATCCGAATTTGCATTTAACTGAACTTTTAAATGACCGAACTTGCATTTATTTGAACTTTCAAATCACCAAACTTGCATTTGTCATATATTACATCGATCTATTTTCCATAAAATTTTTTTTATTTTTACTCTTTTTTATAAATGCTATTTTTTTCTTCCGATTTGCTTACAATTTATTTTTGACAATTGTCGAAAAAAAGGAAACTGTGAAAAATTAATATTTACTCAACATTTAAGGAAGCTCAAGTTAAACAGACATTTCTATTGATCGTTTAGGTAATTCTAACGATTTTCGTGACAAAATATAAATTAGAATTCAGAAAAATAGTAATGTAATTATTACAACCCTATCTCCGTTACATTATACTCTATAAGCTGTCCTTCATTCATTCATATGTTAAAATGACACCATGACATGGCGCACAATTAATGTAAAGTAGAGTATAAAGATTTTCGTAACAAAATTAAATTAATATAATTTTTTAAATTGTATTATTTGATTTAATTATTAGGTAAGAAATTAATTGTTTTTATAATAAAATATTTCTAGAAAAATAATGAAAAAGAAAATTAAAATATATTATTATTTAATGAATCATCAAAAGAATTTAATATAAACGATAATTTGGTCACTGAAAATGTATTTCCTTGCAATGAAAAAAAAAGTGTTATAGTGCACTCGCAAAATGGTGTAGTTTTCAACGAGCGCCTGAAATGGTAAGGTTTACAACCCAAGCGACGAAATATAACGTAATTTTGATCAAATACCAGATCAACAAAAAGAATTATCCAAAACGTTTGTATTAAAGGATACTGTTCAGGAACCTGCATGAAAAAATTTATATTATGCGTTTATTTGCGGGAACCTGTGAAGGATCGTTGTTTCAAATTCCGTAAAGGGATCGTGTCAGGATCCTCCAAGGAATTATTGCAGGACCTTTAAGGATCCTTAATGGATTTGTCAGGATCCCTAAAGGGACATTTAAAGTTCCTTTAAGGTTCATTACACGATCCTTAAAAGTTCCTTTAGAGGAATTTTTAACTAGGATGTATTATAGTATTACTTAAATATTGTTTTATTTTTTTAAATATTTAGAATTAATAAAAATTAAAAAATAAATTAAGGGGGTGGACGCCGTTTCTTATTTTGCACAGCGCGCTAATAGTCCTAAAACAGGCCCTATTGGGTAGTTACCTGCGGTAACTTGCTGGAAACTTCCCTGATATACAGCAATGTCCGCGGTTGGACGTTAAGGCGCATCTAGTGCTGCCAAAACTACTCTCGGTCTCGTATCGTATCGTCTCGGTTTTTCGATACGATACCAAACCGAGACCAGTCTTCATCAAACCGAGACGATACCGATACTACTAAAAAAAGACGCCGAGACTCTCGAAGAGACTTTAAGGAATTAGATAATAAGTTAAAAATTGAAGCATTACGGAAACAATGTATTTTTTAATCAAATCCTGAACTAAACGAGACCAAAACTATCTATCTTAGCTTTATTTTAGTTTTTGATCCCTAAGTCTTAATACCTTCTGTAGTTTGATGACGTTAATTAATTAATTTCTATTAATTTATAGTTGTTTTTTACCAAAAATTTACTAAAGCAACTTTTACTGAAGCAAATGAGCAACAAGTTTTTATCAATAATTAAATTTTTTAATTTAATACATAAAAAAGAGAGAAATTTTTACTAATTTTAATTAGTGACAAATTATTCATTATTTTAGATTTAGAAAGAGATGCATAAATTAATCTTTTCCAAATTATTGAGTGTTACGTTGTAAGAAATGTTAACTTATTTACAGTTATGTAAAAACTAAACATTTTATTAGGAGTGACTGGGGTAAATTCGGTCACTTTTGGTCAGATAGGTAAAAATCTAGAAAAATATTCTCTAAATCCAAGTTAATTTATATCATTCGAAAGCTTATTATTTCTACTTTCAAAATAAAAAAGAGTTTTTGATTTATCTTTTTTATCCTTACTTGTAGATAATTTTTAATTCACATATACCAAATTTCAAAATCACAATTTTCCAGGGTAAATCCGGTCACCCCTCGTGGTAAATTCGGTCCTTTAATTTTTTTCAAGAATTTAGGGAAACCCTGACCATTTTATTTTTAAAATTTTAAAATTCGCCTTATTCCTGTCTTAAGTATGATCTAATTTTGATTCTATGATTGATAAATTAAGAGTTCTATAAACAATAAATATTGGTTTATTAAATAATAAATATAGGTTTCATAAAATACAACTATGGATTCAAAAAATGTTATATTTTATTAAGAGAATGTAAAAAGTGAAATGTAGTTACTATTTTGGATCTAACAAGTTATAAATTTTATTATTGGTAAAATGTAATACGTGAAATGTGATTGGCTTTAACCCGATGTCACGTGACCGACTTCACCCCGAATGTATTTCTCACATTTTAAAATAATTTGAATTAAATCTTTATAAAACCAAATTAAACTATATATGTACTTCGTAAAAGGGCATTCAAAAGCATCAAAAAAAGTTATCCAAATAAATTAATACTCAAAAATCATTATCAAAAAACGTAAAAATCCGAAAAACGTTTTTTTTATCTGACACCTCTAAAAACACTTAACCGCCTCTGATTCCATGTTGAATTCATATAACCAAACAAAAGTTCGTTAACATAAGTTGAATGTTAAGTACTTTTCACAGTACCAATATCACATTCTTAAGTTAAATTTATAGCGTCAAATCGCTAGTGACCGATTTTACCCCGTGACCGGATTTACCCCGGTCTCCCCTATATTTTGTTAATTAATATTTTTCACAAATTTAAAAGTCTTGCCAGAAGCAATTAACAATAATTTTTAATAAATTTAAGGTTTCAAAATCCGTTTTTGAAGAAAAGTATCTGTTTGAGACAAAAACTGTATTTCCGGACTCACAATGGTTATTTAATTAATATCACTTCAATTCAATAAATGTTTATATATTTTCAACAAAATTGAAATAATAAAAAGAGACATTTACTAAGATCAAATTTAATTGACAAATTTCATTCATTTAGACTAGGGTTGACGTGTTTATCGAATCACTGCCCAATTATGACTAAAGTATTTAGAAACGATCGAAGAACAATAACTGCGGAAAGGTCAAGTAATCGTTAGAGAAGTTTGGAATTTAATGAAATTAAATAATATCATAGACTTTCAAAATTTAACTAAAAGAAGATTGATAAAAACAATTAAAATTAATAAAATCAACATAATTTTAGACATTCCGCCCGCCTCGTTTAGAGGAAACGAAATTAAAAAAAATTTCAATTCAAGAGTCAGAAAGTTTTTTACTGTCTTTAACACTGAACACCTTACACAGTTTAACAATTGGCCGAACCAACTGACCAAGTTGTTGAATGTACCGCCATCTGGACAAACGATTGATTGGAAGATGATCAAGAGAAGGTTTAGGAACAGCATTCAAGGGTTGGCCAATCAAAAAATGCCCTGGAGTCAAGACTTCCAAGTCGCCAGGATCGTCAGATATTGCTTGAAGTGGGCGAGAGTTTAAACAGGCTTCCACCTGAGAGAGCAATGTAGACATTTCTTCAAAGGTAAGTGTCGAGTCACTAACGGTGCGTCTCAGATGAAATTTCACAGACTTCACAGCAGACTCCCATAAGCCTCCGAAATGTGGGGCAGCTGGCGGATTAAATCGCCACTTAGTTTTTAAATCTGCTAGAGAGGCAGATAAATCTTGGAATTCAAGAGATGCTGACGAAAAAAGATTCTGAAGATCCTTGTCTGCGCCGATGAACGTTCTACCCTGATCACTGTGTAGGGTCAAACAGATTCCTCTGCGAGAGATGAAATGACGAAAGGCAGCTAAAAATGCATTTGAAGTACAATCAGAAACAACCTCTAAATGAACTGCTATCGTAGAAAAGCACACGAATACGGAAATCCAACCTTTATAGAATCGATGACCTCTTCCTCTAGTTGTACGTAACTGAACAAGACCAGCGTAATCCACACCAGTATGAGAAAAAGGTCGAGATTCAGTTACTTGATGTGTGGGTAAGTCACTCATCATCTGTTGAAGCGGTTTGGCCTTAAAGCAAAGACATTTAACGCATTGATGGATCAACTTTTTGATCTCAATTCGACCTCGAAGTATCCAATATTCCTGCCTCAATGTATTGAGTGTAAGTTGAACTCCTACATGAAGACAACGTTGATGACTATCCCGAATCAGAAGAGTAGTAAAAAAGGATCCCGAAGGTAGAATCATACGATGCTTTTCATCATTGTTCAGACTTGAATGTTTAAGGCGTCCTCCGACTCTTAGAATATTTATGGAATCCAAAAATGTGACAAGGATAGTAGTCTGCTTTTCGACGAGATAGGAACTTTTCTTTTTAAATTGGAAATCTTAGCAGAGAAATGAACAGTCTGCTCATGCTTTATCCAAAAATCCCTTGAATGTTGCAACTCTTGAGGTGCCAACACTACAGAAGAACTAGACTGTCGTTTACGAAGACGAAAAGCAAAACGAAAACAATAAGCAGTAACTCTGAGAAGTTTCCCAAGAGACGAATAACGTTGTAAAAAATTTGTAAATTCAACATCAACTACATGTAATGTAAATTGTGGATTTTTTAATTCCAGAGTGGTTTCAAATACGTCTGAAGATACAGGCGCCGGACAAAAAGTTACGTCTGTTAAAAGGGTGGACCATTCCACCAAAGAGTATGAGTTAACAAATTTCGAGGTGAAAGGCCACGGGTAGCACAATTTGCTGGATTGTTTGAAGTAGCAACATGATGTCAAACAGCAGTTGGAACGAGTGTCTGAATGGCTGAGACTCGATTTGACAAAACGTTGGCCAGCACGATGGTTGTATGCTAATCCAAGCTAAGACAACTGTAGAATCGGTCCACAAATGAACAGGTAATTGAAGACTCAAAGAATTGAGTGTATAACTAACCAACTCAGAAAGAAGAAGAGCCCCATTTAATTCAAGACGAGGAATTTAAACTTTCTTTAAAGGGGCTACTCTGGTCTTAGACGTAATAAGACAAACAAAAATTTGAGTATCATCCAATTTAGAGCGAAGATAAACAACCGCTGAATAAGCAAACTCTGAGGCGTCAGAGAACCCATGAAGTTCATAACAACCATCAGACTGATAAAATCTGACCCATCTAGGAATATGAATCTCAGAAATACTAGAAAGACCAGAATAAAATGACACCCATTGTTCAGAATAATCAGTGGGAAGAGGATCATCCCATGATAACTTTAACAACCAAAGTGATTGGATAAAGATTTTTGCAATAATGATAACTGGAGCAAGAAGGCCCAGAGGATCATAAAGTTGAGCAATAAGACTTGTTACCAATCTTTTTGTAATAATCGATGGTAAAAAAAGCAATTTAATTGGAAAAACAAAAACATCGTCTTGTGGTTGCCACTTTAAGCCAAGAATCAATAAAGATGTTTGTGGCTTCCAAGAACGATCAGTAGAAGGAGTATGAAACTCTTTCGGGATAAGATCCAATAAATCAGCACTGTTGGAAGAAATTTTGCGTAACGGAAAACCGCCTGCCAAGCACAACTGTCTTAATTGAGTTTGAAGAATATCTGCAAGGAATACGTCATCTTCTCCTGCTAAGATGTCATCCACGTAAATGTCCTGTAATAATAGTGATAAAGCTAGGGGAAATCTTTGTCTTTCATTATTTGCTAGCTGTCGAATTGTACGAAAAGCCAAAAATGGTGAGCAACTTAAGCCATAAGTTACAGTTTTCAGACGAAAAATCTTCATTGGATCATTAGGACTTATTCTCCAAAGAATGCGCTGCCAATCTTGATCTTCTGGATGAATTCGGATCTGCCGAAACATCTTTTTAATATCAGCAGCAAACACAATACAATGAAGTCGCCTTCGCATAAGGACATCTGCTAAATTATGTTGTAACCTTGGATCAGGATGTAATAGATCATTAAGGACGATTCCTTGATCTGTTTTCTGAGATCCATTAAAAACTACTCTCAGCTTCGTGGTTAAACTAGAGTCTCTTATTACTCCATGGTGTGGAAGATAAAAACTGTTATAGTGATTAGGAGTTGTACTATCGATAAGTTCCATATGATCCAAACTTTCATACTCCCTTAAAAATTCGGAGTACGCATTAAAAAAATAACCATTTCTCGGCTTTTTCCAGTTATTTTATTCAATTATAAAAAATAGACTTTAAATTGTAATTCAATTGTTTAATTCTACAAATATTTTCTTCAATTCTAATTTATTTTCTTTAAATTCCAATTATATGTATTTTCTTTACTATTCAAAAAATCAATAAGTTTCTTTAATCTATCTATCTATATTAATAAAATCAGAGTTTTGTCTGTACATTGCTTAGAACTTTAAATTTCATGCATAATTTTTCGTTTTAAGCATCAAGGAATTCAAATATACCCATAAAAAATTTCATGTATGTATGTATGTATGTATGTATGTATGTATGTATGTCACAGAACCTTTGTTCGCGCATCACTTAGAAACAGCTAAACCGTTTGAAACCAAATTTGGCAAAGTGTTAGGTCTTGACCCAAGTTAGGTTTATAAACTTACAGACTTAAAAAATATTGATAAGAAAGGAAGATATACATTTTTTTCAAAAAATTCAAAAAATCGAAAATTTTTAAATTATGCATTTTTTTACGAATTGCTGATAAACTTTCTATAATTGAGTATTACCTGTTATTTCGTCATATTTTAGAATAATTTGACAAAAAATATCGTATCACTGAGATATATAAGTATAAAATTGGTTTCTGGATCAAAAAAATTGAAAAACCTTTTTTTTTTTTATATTACTGACTTTGTGTAGATGGCTTTTAATCTTTTTGCATTAATTTTGTTATGTTCCTTACAACACATTTTGCAATAAATTTAAAGAAATAAATTAATAAAAATAATTTTAGATGACACAATGCAAAAAAAATGTTGAATCTGAATTTTTTGGGTCAAAAAAATAAAAATCAGAAAATCTAATAGATTAAATTTAAATCCTTTTTAACCTACATCCCATTTAACCTAAAAAGCATTCTGCCTAAACCCCATTTAACATAATAAATCTTATTTAACCTAAATTATATTTAACCAAAATCCCATTTAAACTAAAATGCATTCAGTCTAAAACACATTAAACCTAAAACTTATTTAACCTAAATCCCATTTAAACTAAAAAGCATTCTGCCTAAAACCCACTAAACATAATAAATCTTATTTAACCTAATTTTTATTTAGCCTAAATCCCATTAAACCTAAAATGCATTAAGCCTAAATCACATTTAACCTAAAGCTCATTCAACCTAAACTGCATTCAGCCTATGACCCATTAAATCCAAAAAGGCATTCAGCCTAAAACTATTTATCCTAAATCCCGTTTAGCCTAAATTTTACATTATAAATTTCGTTCAATGGGATTTAGGCCAAATTTTTTTAAGCTATATGCATTTTAGGTAAAACAGAATTTAGGCTGATTGCATTTTAGGTTAAATTGGATTTAGGCGGAATGCATTTTTGGTGAAATGGGATTTAGGATGAATGCATTTGAGATTAAATAGAATTTAGGCTAAATGCATTTTAGGTTAAAAGGGTTTTAGAATAAAAGCATTTTTGTTTAGATGGGATTTAGGCTGATTGCATTTTAGGTTAAATGGGGTTTATGATGTTTCCATGTTAGGTTAAATGAGATTGAGGATGAATGCATATGAGGTTAAAAGGGATTTAGGTTGAATACAATTGAAGTTAAATAGGAATTAGTTTAAATAAGAGTTAGGTTAAATGGTATTCAGGTTAAATAATATTTAGGTTAAATGGGATTTATACTGAATCCATTTTAGGTTAAATGAGATGTAGGATAAATGCTTTTGGGGATAAATGGGGTTTAATCTGTGAATGCATTTTAGGTTAAATGGGATTTAGGATGTATTCATTTTAGGTTTAATGGGATTAAAGTTAAATGGGTTTTAGGCTGAATGCATTTTAGTTTAAGTGGGATTTAGGCTGAATGCATTTTAGGTTAAATGGGTTCCTTGCTAAATGCATTTTACGTTAAAGGGGATTTAGGCTTAATACAATTTAGGGTAAATGGGATTAGGCTGAATGCATTTTAGGCAAGATGGTTTTAGGCAGAATGGGATTCAGGCTAATTTGGTTCTAGGTTTTTCTCGAAAAATATTTATTTTGATGAAAAAAAAAGTTTAAAACATGATATGCGTATTTTTATCAGATCAACAACTTGGCAAAGTTGAGGCAAAGTAAAAATGCCTTGCTTTAACTTTGCCAATATTGCTGAAACATCCGGTGCTGTTCGGGTATGTGCTAAGGGGAAGTATATCTATAATAAAATATATTAGAATTTAATAACTTTTGGAAGAGAAGTATGTTGCTTCTAGAAAATTATTTTTTAAATCATTTCTGTCAGAAAATACTTAGTGGCAAAAAATACTTTCTGTCAGAAAATCATTTTTGTCAAAAAATACTATCTGTAAGAAAATACTTTTTAACAAAAAATTCTGTCTGTCAGAAAATACTTTTTGTAAAAAAAATACTGTTGATGGCACGGTACTAGAAAGCTAGTTGTTCAATAATTTAGTTCAATTTTCTAACCAATTCTTCAATTTTTAATTCGGTTCTTTAGTTTTCAAATATTTTTTCTTATATTCAATAATTCTCGCCTTTTTTTAATAACTTTTTTAAATTTTTAATTATAATCTTTAAATTTCAATTACATTTTTCAATTTTCAGTGATTTTCTTGAATTTCAAATTATTTTCTTCGATTTTCAATCCAATCATTCAATTTACAATTATTTCCCACAATTATTCCTACAATTTCCTTAATTTTTTAATTTGAAATTATTTTAGTTTCATATTTATATAGTTTTAAACAACCAACAACAGTGAAAAGATTCTGGCCCTTGCTGTGCGTTCATTTTGTTATTTCCAATAGGGTACTCTTGAATTTTTATCAGAACATATTATTAATGATTAAAAATATAATTAATTAATAATTTATGGTTATACTTGAATTTGAAAACCAATATTTCAAAGACATTCTAACTAAAAAACAGCTACGGGATTAAATAATTATTTTAACAAATTTACAATTATATTAAAATCAAATTAACCATAGTTCATATGTACGTAAGTTCATGGGGTGTTTGAATTCCGTACTTTTCTGATTATTTTGTTACGTAAAATTCAATTTTTTATTTATATTTTTTACCATCCACCTGACACCACCCACCCCTTGATCAGGGGTGGCGGCCGCCCCCCCTGCTCCATCCGATTGGGCGTCACTGAATAATCAGATAACGAATGAGTGTACCTCTTTACCTAGTCCTTTGCTCATCCCCTTTTACGCTATTTTGCTGTCTCTCTTTGTTGACAAGAATTAAATATTAATTGAAACTTTCAATTATTTTAACCACTAAATTAAATCACTAAATAACAAAGTCACAAAATTTACAATAGACACGATAGTTTCGTTAAAGTCAATAAAACATGAAATTTAATTAGTCTTTAAGTTCATCTACAATTTTTAAAATTTAAACTATTCAATTAATCACCAATTAAAATTACTTCAATCCGGCTCGAAGGACCATAAATGTTTGAGACAAAAACTGTATTTCCGGACTCACAATGGTTATTTAATTAAAAACACTTCAATTCAATAAATGTTCATATATTTTCAACAAAATTAAAATAATAAAAAGAGACATTTACTAAGTTCAAATCTAATTGACAAATTTCATTCATTTAGACTCGGGTTGACGTGTTTATCGAATCACTGCCCAATTATGACTAAAGTATTTAGAAACGATCGAAGAACAATAACTGCAGAAAGGTCAAGTAATCGTTAGAGAAGTTTGGAATTTAATGAAATTAAATAATATCATAGACTTTCAAAATTTAACTAAAAGAAGATTGATAAAAACAATTAGAATTAATAAAATAAACATAACTTTAGACAGTAGCATTGCTAAATTACCAGATAAAAATTCATGATAGTCGAAATGTTGCAACAAATTTTTATCAATAATTAAATTTTTTAATTTAATACATAAAAAAAGAGAGATATTTTTAATAATATTAATTATTGACAAATTATTCATTAATTTCAAGCTTGAGTCCGTAAATGGTCTACTTCACTATAGAATTTACTTTTATGGTGAATCAGACTATTTACGGACCAATGCTAATTTAGATTTAGAAAGGGATGCATTAATTAAACTTTTTCTAGTTATTGAGTGTTGCGTTGTAAGAAATGTTAACTTATTTACAGTTATGTAAAAACTAAACATTTTTATTATATTTTTTTAATTAATATTTTTGACAAACTAAAAAGTCTCGCCAGAAGCAATTAACAATAATTTTTAATAAATTTAAGGTTTAAAAATCCGCTTTTGAAGAAAAATAGCATTGCTAAATTACCAGATAAAAATTTATGGTACTCGAAATGTTGGCATTTTCTAATTTCTATGTTTTTTATTTCTTTGGATCAAGAAGTCATGCACCAGAGAAAACATTTTATTTTCTTTTAGAAAATGTGTGCCGCAAAAATTTAAGTACATAAGTAAATAATTTAACTTTTACTTTTTATTAAAACACTTACTTTAACTTTACTCCAAATTACATGTTATTTTGTCAAGTAGAACCTAAAATAGATTGATTGAAATTTTTCGAGACTCCGAGACTTCGAGACCAAGACCGAGACTATACTTGTCGATACCGATACCGATACCGAGACCTAAAATTTTAATATTTGACAAGACTGAGACGATACCACACGACAAAGCAAAATATGTGACGCGTCGCGAAGAAAATCACCTAAGAAGCTAAACGGCAATTTTACAGGAGAGTGAAAAGAAGCGGCGTGCGCGCCATTGGATTCTGTACAAACCGCTGATGCTCAAGTCTTAAATACGTGAAAAATATCCAATGAAAATGTTTTCTGACTTTAGATACTGAAAAAGCAACATATAATTAACCTAATTTTATCAAAATCCGAAAATCGATTTTTCCCTTCTTAGGTGCTTTTCTTCGCGTCGCGTCACATATAAAGTTCTCTTTATCTTTTAAACCTTTTTAAACCATCATTTTATCTGCAAATAGATTAAATAATTTTTGGAAACTTCAGGCTAGCTTCCTGAAAACTTTCCGTTGAAACTTCCTGGGAAATTGCCGTGGTAACTTTCAAGAAGTTTCCACGAGATGTTTTTAGTAAGTTTCCACTTGAAGTTTCCAGGAAGCTACCAAGGATAGTTTTCAAACGCGGACATTGCCATATATCAGAGAAGTCTCCAGGAAATTCCCACTGGTAACTTTCCAAATTGTCACTGGTAACTTCTAGGAAACTTCCTGGAAAATTTGGTGGCGTCTGGGTATTTAGTTAAAATTTTAATTTCTTTAAACTCTGAAATTGAATAAAGTATAGAGTGGAAAAAGAGCTGTTTTGTGGGCAAAATAGCCTCGGTTGACGATATGTATATTCAATAATTTACACAAAAACAAAAAGTTTACTAAAATTTGTTTAACTTGTGATTTAACTTGTTCCGTGTACAAGTAATTAATATAATTAAATAAAAAATGCTTTATTACAATAATGAAGGTTATAGAAGTAAAAGATGTTCACCTATTTTTCCTGCAGGGTGAATAGGTGTGCCTAGAACGACTTTAATTAAAACTGTTTTGTATATGAGGTTTTTTTATTGTTCAAGTTCCCTAACATACTACAAACTCTTTGAGACCAAAAACTTGATTATCCGGTAGGCACTTTTTGAAAAAAGTGAAATTTATTTTTTACATTTTATAAATTTTCAATTTTTTTGATCATGTGTATATTTTTAGTGTTGTAAGCTATAAAATATTTCCCTTACACGCCAGAAATATTTTTAGATTAAAAATATAAAAATTCTATATGCGATTTTTGAAAAAAATAATTTAAAAAATGTCTTAAACATTGATTTTTTACAATCAAGTGTAATATGTTAAACGAGGCTGTTTCAGAATTTTAGATTTGATGTATCAATTTAAATGTATCACAATTTTTGGAGTAAATAAAAAAACTGCCCTGACAATGGCTACCAAACGAAATATTGTCGGGAAATTTTAATTTTAGTCTTTTCAAATTATTTAAAATACAAAATCCAGATCCTAATTGGCAAAATAATTGTTAACATCATCATATTCCGATGACAACTAAGAATAAATAATAAATCAAAATTCTTTTTCTTTCTTTTTTTTAATAAACAATTGTTTAACACTTAAATATAGAGACCATTATATTCAGAAATGTCATTTCTTCCTTAATAACGAGAAATTAAAAATAATGTGTTTCATGGAATTTGCTGGAAATTTCATGAATTTTCCAGATATAGGGTAACCGGTACAATTATTGCCCCCCCCCCCTTCAGTGATTAGCCATTTTGTTAAAATATGAGTAATAAGATATAATTTTAAATAAATCGCTTTATAAATTGATAGTACAAGTTTAAAGACACAAGATAAAACAATATTTGTCTTATATACAAACATATTTTTAATTTTTGAGGCGCCCAATCATTGTAAATTTTAGTTTTTTAAGGGGGCCAATCATTGTACCGATTACCCTACAATAAAAACTTATGTATTTGCAATACCGGTCCATCAAAGTAAATTGTTAATGTTTGTAATTTCGGTTTATTGATTAATTAACTACCGATCTGCCCTATTGAATTTATTTATCTACCGATTAAATTATTGTTTATTTAATAATTAAAGCTATTGTTATCTCTTTTTTTGCTTGTTTCATTGATTAAGTTGAAAAGCTCATTAGCCTGCTCTTGGTATTTTGTTTTATTTCTGGATTTTAAAGAGGATTTAAGATGTCGGTCACAGATGACTTACCGGAAGTGAACACTAGAGAGGAATTAGATGAATGGCTTGGATGTTTGAAACCAGAAGAGATAGGCGAGTGGATTAAACGTTTTGAGTTGGTGGATAAGGGTATGCGTAGGAACAAATTTAAAAGACTGAAGCAAGTCTTTTCGGCTATTTTCGCATTTTCTTTGAAAAGCTCCTGTGCTAGTTCGGTAACGTTGCATTTGAGTTCCCACTACATATCAAAATTCTCCGAAGAAACTAATTTCACCAAATCCCAACCTGGGCCCTTATCACGTAATTTTGAAAACGAAACCGAAAACGAAAACGAAAACGCAAGTACGATTTTCAAATTTTTTGTGAAATGTCAGTTTGCCTTTATGATCATTATGATCATTGTTTATAATTTGAAATCGTCACTATTTTGGGGTTAAAAGAATTTTACAAGATTATAAAATTAACCACTTCGGCGGTATGACGCCAAAATTGGCGTCATGCGTGAAGTGTCACAGAGCTGTAAAAAATTAGCAAAATGGCGTCATGACTATTTCTCGATTATTAATGTCTTTTGTGATTTTTTATGTTTGTAAACATAGTATTCTTATATTTTAAGATTCGGTGATTAGGAATAAAAATCTAAAAATTCAATTTTTTAATGTCTTTATTGTTTTTTAGCAAGTTGCATATAGACGATTTGCAATAATTTTCGCGAATGGCGATATATATTTATTTAGTTATTGTCCTTGATTTTCAGTTTATTTTTTTTAAAAAACTTATTTTTGGCAACAAATATGTTGTCTCAGGATGACCCAGAGGGGGTCATTTGTATGTGGGGGGTGATTTGCACCCACGTGAAAATTAAAATCAAAAAATTGAAAACTTATTTTTGTCAATCGGGGGAAGGGGCAGCGGGAGCATTTCTATGTGGGGGTAGTTAATGCTGGACGCTATATTTGCTGACAAAATAGGTTTTTAATTTTTTGATTTTAATTTTCACGTGGGTGCAAGTCACCCCCTTCATTGAAATGACCCCCGACGGATCTTCCTAAAACGGGATAATTTTTGACAAAAATAATTTTTTAATTTTTTGATTTTAATTTTCACGTGGGTGCAAGTCCCCCTACCCACATAAAAATGACCCCCGGTGGGTCATCCTGAGACGACATATTTGTTGTCAAAAATAAGTTTTTAATTTTTTGATTTTAATTTTCACGTGGGTGCAAATCACCCCCCGCATAAAAATGACCCCCAGCGGATCATCCTGAAACGGGACATTTGTTGACAAAAATAAGTTTTCAATTTTTTGAATTTAAATTTCACGTGGGTGCTAGTTGCAACCTCCACATACAAATGACCCCCGCTGGGTCCTCCTGAGACGATATATTTGTTACAAAAATTTTTAAAGAAAATAAACCAAAAATAAAAGATAATAACTGAATAAACGTATGACGCCATTCGCGAAAATTATTGAAAATCGTCAATATTTAACTTGCTAAAAAACAATGAAAACATCAAAAAATTAAATTTTTAGTATTATATTCGTGATCACCGAATTCTAAACTTTAAGAATACTATGTTTACATACATAAAAAATCACAACAGATATTATTAATCGAGAAATAGTCATGACGCCATTTTGAATCATTTTTACCGTTCCGGGACACTTCACGCATGACGCCAATTTCGGCGTCATACCGCCGAAGTGGTTAATTTTTTAAACTTTTGAAATTCTATTAACCCCAAAATAGTGACAATTTCATAATACAAACAATGATCATAATAATCACAAAGGCAAACTGACATTTCACAAAAAAATTTGAAAATCGTACTTGCGTTTCCGTTTTTGTTTTCGGTTTCGTTTTCAAAATTACGTGATAGGACCCCTGCTGAAGAAGTTGCTACTTCAGCTGTGGGCACCCAACCGGCACAGCCTGAGGCAAAAAGAAATCTTGGGACTAACAAGGACAAGAATCCTTCTTAAAAGAAGGGCCCCCCTAAGCCTGAGTATGGTCAGCAGTCTCCTGCTGATAAGCCCCTACAAAAATCGATTTCCGAAGCTGTAAATACGGCAATTTCCTAATTGATCTGCCGCAGTTGCGAACAACCTGGACATTACCAGAGATCACCACTTCTCAAAAGTCAGAGACCGTTATCGACCATTCTTCCGAGTCGAGTCAAGTTGAAATTAACGAAACTAATTTAGTCGAACAAGTGAGCTCTATTTCTGATTCACTTGGTTTTACGGGAGTCTCAATGCCGACTAATCTTGAGTTCGATTCCTTGCTAAAAAGAGCTTTTCCGGAAAGAAATAATAATGATTCTGACTCGGAGCCTGACTGCAGAAATCTCATCTCAAAATTCCGATTGTCTTCCAGAGTGACCTTCCGCCTGTGATTGATGTTTTTAAGGCGGGGCATCAGACTTCCTCCCAGAGTGACGCAGTTTTACCGATTGCCACTGCTCCAGTTGTTAACAGCACAAGTGATTCGGTTTTAGATGCTGGGTCAAACCATAACTAAAATATCAAAGATGTCCCTTATATATTCGATTTTGATAAACCTTGGTGAAAGTGCATAAAAATACATACAGAAGAAAATTCTAAAAACGATTTTTTAAATTTTTTGGATATATATGAGTTTCAAAATTTTTTTCAAAATGTTTAAAACGTCATAACTTTACCAATAATTATTTGATTTTATTGATTTTTTTAAAGTTTACTTATTATTTGGCAACATTTAAAAACAAATGATGACCCAAAATTTTTTTTTATTTAACATTAAAAAAATAAGAAAAAACTTTAAATAAATTTTTTGTTCAAAAGCGTTTTTTTGTCTTTCGAATATCGATTTTTCAATTCCTTATGATTTCACGAGTATTAAAAAAAAAGAAATTGATGAATTTGCTGTAACTTTCGGAGATATTGCACTTTTTGTCCTTGCGCACAGCTGCGCTGAAAGTATCTTACCACACGGAAAGAAATATTTTGCATTTTTAGCATGAGAACACTTCATGCTCTTTCTGTAAAGGCGTTTGCTTACCTATAAAAGTAAAAATTTATGCATTTTAAGTATTAAGTGCTACCATAGAAAAAATGTATGGTAGACTTACTCTTAGTCTAAAATCATTTTACATAAAACGCAAAGGTATTTTACTCAAAAAGTAAGACACATCGTTTTACGAAAATAGCAAAGAGACTTAAAGACTTAGTCGGTGAGTCCGCTGGAACCAGTGATTTGTCTCCGCCTATTTACCCTCTCCAACCGTTTGACATATGTGTGAGTTGAGTCCGTGTCTGTGTTTTGTTGTTGTAATCTTGTGCGCGCATCAATATTTCTGATTCGATTTTGTTGGATTTTAATGATTTTCTTTGGTAAGTATTAAAAAAATTCAAAAATAAACTTAAGGCATATTATTAATGTTGTTTGAAACATGTTATAAGCAATTTCAACTTATTCTCTGGATTCATGTACGAAGTATATACTTGTAATATCAGTTAAAATATAAAACTATAATGTTGTTATTTGTTTTTGATTAAAAACTTAGATTTATTGAAATATTTATATATTCACTTCATTGTTTAAATAAGTAATAAAAACTTAACAAACCACTTAGAGCACGAGAATTCAACAAAGACGTCAGTGAATCGCACATTTTTGAGGTTATTTCTGCATAAGCTGTCACATTTTTAGACATTAATTACATTAATGATACAAATTGCTTTACTGTACTTTATTACGGCACTAAACATTCTTTTAAAAAATAAATTCAGCTCACAATTAGCAATGATTGTTTACAGTGTAATAATTTGTGTTTAAAAATGTAAAAAGGTTAACTTATAGTAAAAAAGCCTGACCAAAAAGTAATTCCTTTTAAATAAGTTGAAATTGCATATTACATGTTTCAAATAACATTAATAAAATGCTTTAAGTGTATTTTTTCATTTTTTTAATACTTATTAAAGAAAATCATTAAAATCCAACAAAATCGAATCAGAAATATTGATGCGCGCACAAGATTACAACAACAAAACACGGACACGGGCTCAACTCACACATATGTCAAACGGTTGGAGAGGGTAAATAGGCGGAGACAAATCACTGGTTCCAGCGGACTCACCGACTAAGTCTATAAGTCTCTTTGCTATTTTCGTAAAACGATGTTTCTTACTTTTTGAGTAAAATACCTTCGCGTTTTATGTAAAATTATTTTAGACTAAGAGTAAGTCTGCCATACATTTTTTCTATGGTAGCACTTAATACTTAAAATGCATAAATTTTTACTTTTATAGGTAAGCAAACGCCTTTACAGAAAGAGCATGAAGTGTTCTTATGCTAAAAATGCAAAATATTTCTTTCCGTGCACGTAGATGCAGTTGCGCCATACGTGCAAACAGGTATTAACATTCACCTACAGGCTGTAAATTTTAATTGAATTGGAATCTTTTTGGCAAATATTCAGCGACAAACGATAGACAATTTTCTACCCTAATTTTGTAATTATTAAGTAATTAAAGTTTTATAAATAAACAAATAACCTACAAAAATCTGAAGTTTTTTAAACATATGTATTTTTGAATAAATTAATATCGAAAATGACTGAATAACCAATAGATTAACTTAAACTCAACATTTCCAGGGAAAAATAATTTCAATTGCATGAATAATAATAATTATTAATAATTACTTTTATTTATTTTTTATTTATTTATTTATTTATCAAAAACGTGATCAGAGGCACAAGAATATTTTTTCGAAAAATACGAAAATTCCAATTTTTTGTTTTGCGGTCGCAAAAACTTTCAGAAAATTTTTCAAAATAAATTCTGAAATCTTAGAAAATCTTAAAACTGATAATTTTAATTTTTGCCTTCTTGCTTTAAATTTCAGCTAAATAAACTTAAAACATGTCATCTATTTTTTGAGTTATGAACTAAAACGTGGAGCTGTAAATTGTTGTTTTGCCGCGCTGATTTAGATGCCCGGAAAATTTGAAGTGTTTCCTTTAGGTTTGCGGCCTAAAATTAAAGATACAAGATTAAAAAAAAGATCTTGCGCCTCTGATCACGTTTTTGATGATACTGATCCTATTATAAATAACTTGTTTTTTTATCCTCTAATAGAGTTAATAATTAATAATTTTTAAAGATTTCTAGTAAAGAAAAGAAAATTTCTGAAAAAACTAATATTATGAAGAATAAGAAAGACAAAAAAATATTTGAACGCTTTTTAAAAAGCATGTCAAACCAAAAATTCTCAAAAATTTTAAAAATCGTTTTTGCAATTTTCTTCTGCACGTATTTTTATGAACTTTCACCAAGTTTCTAGGCATGGTTTGACCCTGCTGATAAACAAACGGAGCCTGAACAGAAACGGGTCAATGGAATAGTTAAATCTTCCGAGATAGCCAACCGAGTTAACATTACTGTGCAAGTAAACTGGATCCCCGTTGATGCCCTTATCGACAACGGGTCAGCTATAACTTTCATTTGAATTGAGATTGCTGACAGAATTATGATTTCTTACTGCTTGGTATCGGATACTTCTAGGTAGACCAAATTGATTTTAGCTAATGGCTCTGTAGACGACGTTTTAAGTTCTATGGTTCTGCCGATATTTGATGACAATGTCATGAAAGAGTGTGAGGTTAGAGTAGTTAATAATCTTAGTACTGAAATGATTCTTGGGTTAGATGTTCAAGGTAGTTTCGACATGTTTTCGGTTCTAAGTCGAAGCAGGTCTATGCCCCTGACGTTTCTGGAGAGCAACACCCCTCAGTCTTTTATTGATTAAAGAGGATAGTTTGTTCTGGTATTGTTAGTTTACAATCGTCAGAGAAGGACGAGCTTGATGCAATTTTAAAAAAGAAACTTCGACCTAAGGACAGTTAGGCGTGACGTTAGTTTCAGGGTGGGAGACTTAATGCTCCCTAGGCAACGTGTCTTATCCGATAAAGCCAAAGATATTTGAGGAAAATTGGTTCCAAGATACGAAGGTCCGTTTAAAGTTTCTCGTCGACTATTTCCGGTAGTTTATAATTTAGTGACCATACTAGGAAATTTCGAAGGTAAAAAGTACATTAGGTTCCTGATACCGTTTTTCTATCCTAATGCCAACTAAAGTTCCGGAAAAGTCTTTTTTTTTTGTTTACTCGGAATAACTTTTTTTTTGTTTCGCTACTAGCCAACTACCTCTTTTCCTTTCTTTTTGAATTTGAGACTGAACAACCCAGTCTATTTTTTTTGCTAGTTTGTAAAGTTGTCACACTGTTAACAAAAATTAATGAATAAATTTGTTTAACTGAATGTGATATACTTTTACTCATTCCTAACTTATTCAGTCGGAATTTGGAAATGTTTTGACTCTGTCTCACTCAAGGCTTTGTTTCACTGATTGCTCAGTAATGGTTTGATAAGTTATCAACCATTGTAAATAGTTATCATTTTCAGAATTCTAGAATGTTATATTAGGAAAAAAGGATGTTAAAATCGAGCACGATTTGTTTTGATGAACTGCAAGTGCTTCCCAGATATTCCGACCAAGTTCTTTGTTTTCTTCTTTTGTTTTGGTCACTAATGTTTGAAATGAGATCGAAGAGAGGCTTTCAACTCTTAGAGTGCGATCCCATGTGAGCAGAAAACGTAAACGGAAAGCAGAAAATCATGAGAGTAAAGTCAATGATATACGTCTGTCACTCTCACTCTCATGATTTTCTGCTTTCCGTTTACGTTTTCTGCTCACATGGGATCGCACCCTTAGTTCCCGGCAAGGCGGGGGATGTTGTGACGTGGTATTTTTCACGTCACAAAAATCGCGTTGATCTCTTATTGATTTTGGAACAGGAGTCGAAATACCTGGAAAAGAGCACTATAATAATTTCTTTTATTTGTTTATTAATTATGTTTATTTATTTTATGAGCAAATAAATTACTTAATGGACAAGAGGGGAAAACTTGGTCAGTAGTTTGAATTGAACTTTGCGCCGACCGCCAAAGGAAGACAGCTGTCGGAGCACCTGGATCGACAGTGGGTGCCTAGTTTTCAGAGTGCCACAGTGGTTCTAAAATTTTTGTATATTGGTTGTTTGGCACCATTTGTGGACTCTAACTTCAGAATTTGGGAGAGATAGTTTTTCTTATAGAAATTAATTGGTTTGAGAGTCTCTTCTCAAGTTGAAAAGTATTATTGCGGTGCACGAAATGGCATCTGCCGGGGCTTCTCAACAAACTGAAATTACATGATTGGCTGAAGGAATCGAAGTCAAGAAATGCTGACGGTTCTTCCTCATTCTTGTTCCGAATGTCATATAGTAAAATTAAAAGATGCATTGTCCTAAAATTTTATATTATACTTTAAATAGTTACTTGTTTCGTTAATTATTAAATACCGAAATATGGAAAACAGCTCCGTCGACTATCGTGAAGGAGGTAAGCCTTTCTTTTTTCACATAAAAGACTAGCCCAAAAGAGTAAGTTTTAAATATTTCAGTTTTTAGGTTAGAATCCCGGGATTAGCTTAAAGTTCAATTTTCAGTTAATTAAGTGCTTTTTCTTAGTTCTAAACTTTGGATTTTTATTGGATTAAATTTTTCTCGTTTAATTAATGTATTTCATGAAACTTGGTATATAGGGGTTTTTGAGGTTTCCGATTGCGAATCTAAAGTCTTTTTTCAAAAATCCAAAATGGCGGATCCAATATGGCGGTCAAAAATGAAAAATTTACATTTAATTTCATAAATTTTGGTATATAGGAGTTTTTGGGGGCTCCGATTGCGAATCTGAAGTCAATTTTTAAAAATTCAAGATGGCGGATCCAATATGGTGGTAAAAAATGAAACATTTACATTTAATTTCATGAAACTTGGTACATAAGAGGCGTTCTTGATCAACCTGACGAACATAGGTTAAACACAGGTTTAAAATAAACTTAAAAAAATTTACTTTCAAGTACCGAATGATGTTTTTTAAAATTCTATATGGTTGACTAAATATAACGGACAGTTTCATCCCTTATTAATTTTACTTACTTTCTTGTCCTTTAGATTTTTTACGGCCTGAGTAACAGGTGAAAATTATTTTTTGGATATCTAAAAATAATCAGATGTAATAACCGAACATAATGATAATTTGAATTATTAAAAAATGACTTCAGATTCGCAATTGGAGAACCGAAAACCCGTATATACCAAATTTTATGAAATTAAATGTAAATTTTTCATTCTTCACCGCTATATTGGATCCGCTTTATTGAATTTTAAAAAA
The DNA here is from genome assembly GCA_037103525.1 of Ganaspis brasiliensis. Classification (NCBI taxonomy): domain Eukaryota; kingdom Metazoa; phylum Arthropoda; class Insecta; order Hymenoptera; family Figitidae; genus Ganaspis; species Ganaspis brasiliensis. Next base: position 143,185 of record JAZKLR010000536.1, on the reverse strand, counting down.
TTGACTTTAGATTCGCAATCGGAGACCCCAAAAACCCGTATTTACCAAGTTTCATGAAATTAAATTGAAATTTTTTTTTGAGCCTCATTTTGAGTCCGCCATCATGAATTTTGGAAAAATGACTTCAGATTCGTTATCAGAGACCCCTAAAACCCCCGCGTACCAAGTTTCGTGAAAATTAAATAAAAAATTGAATTTTTGTCCGTCATATTGTATCCGCCATTTTGCATTTTTAAAAAATGACTTCAGATCCGTACTCAGGGACCCCAAAAACCCACGGATACAAAGTTTTATCAAGTTCGGCCTATCTTTAAAGATTTGGTACACTGGGCTAATATTTTACAAAAAAAAAGTCACTTCAGTTGCCATATTGGAGCCGCCATCTTGTATTTTCGTATATGTTTTTGCGAATATTTACAACTGAGAACTTAAAGACACGATATTTTAATGCTTTAACTTAATTTCTTTTCTTGTTCTACATGAAAATATTGATTAAAAAATCTCTTTTGAGATAAAAATACTGTTTTTTGTTAAATAATCGTTTATAACTTTTAACATGTTTGTTATAAATAAATTTTGAAATCAGACGCTTAAAGAGCGATAAATTTTATGTTAAAAATGGTTTGTTTTAAATTTTTAGAAAATTTTTTTATTGACATGAAGAAGCTTTAAAATTTTAATAAAATTTATGTCCTCTTGAGCGTTAATAGGTTAAACTTTATTTAGCCGCCCCCCCCCCCCTGATTTTAAAGTCTTAAGTCTCAACATATTAGTGGTTTTAAATATTCCGGTTATATTATGAATAATTGCTTAATCATGATCAGAGGTTAGGCAATTACCTCTACACACGTGGAAGAACTTCCTAAATGTCAATGAAAAGTATATTAACTTAAAATGTGACATTTCTTTATTTAACATTAAATTTTAATAAGTTTAACGAAGGTTCCAATTATTTCATTAATTCATTAAAGTTCACTTTGCTCATGGATCTAATTTTGTTTTTATCATATCATAAGACATAAAATATATTTTATCTCTATTTACAAGGTATTCAATTTCAATTAAATTCGGTGAAATAGTTTTAAAAAAAATTAGATTTTTAAATTTTTCCTTGCACCTCCATAACTTTAAAAATAATTAAGAAACGATAGAGAAAGACACAAAAATAAAGAGGTATGAAAAGAGAGAAAAAAGAGAGAAAAAGAAGCGATTAGAGAAAAGGAAAAATAAAAGACAGGTTAGAATAGAGCTAAAAGAAACTACAACCTAGAAGAAAAGAAAGAGTCAAAGAAAAAAGTTGAGAAATAAACAGCATAAGCTAAAATAGAGAAGAGAAGGAGAAAAAAGGAAAAAAAGAAGAGAGGAGAGGGTGAGAAAGTACAGAAGAGACGAAAATATATAGTGGAGAAAAGCGAGAAGTTAGGAAAAGGAGAAAAGAGGAAACTGAAAGGGGATGAGGTGGAAAGAGAGAAAGAAGAGCGATAGAAGTGGGAAGAGAGTCGAGAGAAGTAATAAAGACACAGAGAAAAAGACGAGAAGAAGAAAGAGACAAGCAAAGAGACGATATCTGAGATGAGGAAACAGAGAAAGCGAGAAGAGAAGAGTAAAGCGAGTAGAGAGAAAAGGAAACAGAGGAAAGAGAAGGAAGATGAGAAAATGGGAAGACAGAATATAGAAAAACACGAGAGCAGAGAAAATATAAAAGACAAAATAAAAAAGAGAAATGAGAAATGAGAAAAAAGAGAAAAAAGGGAAACATGTTAGAGCCTAACAAAGAAAAGCTGGAGAGAGTAAGTAGAATAGAGAAAGAAAAGAAAAAAGAGAGAAGTAGATAGAGTAGGAAAGGAGTGGAGAGTGAAGCGAGTAGAGAAAAAGAGAAGAGGGTGAGAGGATAGAGGATAAGAGGGAGATGAGAGAAAATAAAAGAAAAGAGAGAAGTAAGAAGAGAGACGAGTGTTGCGAGAATCATGAAGAGATAAGGTGGAAGGTGAAAAAAGAATACAGAAGATAAAACGAGAGTCATGTAAAGCGAGAAGGAAAAAATGAGTGGGACAGAGAGATAGAAGCGAAAAGAAAAACGAAAAGAAAATACACAGAAAAATAAACTAAAAAAGACTGGAAGCTAGAAGAGAGAAAAGAGAGAGGGAGAGAGAATAGAGAGAAGAAAGAAAATAGAATAAGCCCAGAGCCGAGAAAAGCGAGGATCGAAAAGGGAGACAAGAGAAAATAAATAATTAAGAAGAGAATACGGAATATACAAACCGATAAGACACAGAGAGATAAAAAGAAGAAATGAGAAATAAGAGAAGACAGATTGAGATATCGAGAGAGAGAAAGGAAAAATCCAAAAGAAGCTAGGACCTAGAAGAGAGAAGAGGTAAAGAGAAATAAAAAGAGCAGAGAGAGATAAAAGACGATAGCCGATAAATGGAAGGAGACGAAATAAAATAAATAAGTGAACTGCAGTATTTAAATTCTGAAAAAGTTGTGTTTCTTAAAAAAAAAAGTCCGACAAAAGAACAAAAGTTGTTCCCGATTTTATTGACCTTTAAATTATTGAAGAAAAGTAAAATTATTTGAATAGATGCAATTTTAAAAAATTAATAAAAAATGACGCACGAGAAATTCACCTAAATTAACAATAAAATAGATTTCATTAGTTAATATTTACAAAAAATGTTGTCAATAGTATTTCAAATACTGTTAAAAGTATTATAAATTTTGTTATAAGTAACAAGTTTTTGTTAGATTAAAAAAGATCGCAAGTCAAAATCTGTAAGTAATTACAGTGGAAAAATTTTATTTTTACGCAAAATATTTCTTGTTTTTCGAAAAACTTTTTTTACAAGTGTAATCATTACATTTTTGCTTTGAAGGTTTAATTAAACCGTTTTTAACAAATAACAGAAATTTATTATTCTGACTTTTTTGAAACGTAATCGGATAACTGGGGTACTTTATGACCCCAGACTTACCTTAACTGCGTACTGAAGAGAGACCGGCGTACACAATTCGCGCTCATCTACTAAAATCAACTGCCAGGTAACTAAATTGAATTATGGTTAGGGTCCCCAACTGAAATTGTCACTGTATGGGTCAGAAGCCTACTTTAAATTTTACGTGGGGTAACAAACGACCCCAGTTATCCGTTCTAGGGTTAAATAGGGGATAGTCGGGTAGCCCCGGAGACTTAAAATGTTTTAATCGTAAGCTGTAAAATAACAATTTTAAAATTAGTATTTAAGGTTTTTATAGTTATGATATCAATATATCAATAACTTTACAAAATAAATTCACAAAATAAATATACAGGGAATAAAAGTATAAAAAAATATTTCAAGGCAATAAGGGTAAAAAAAAGTTTCAACTAACTCCGTATATTAAGAAAATTGTTAATTATAACTTGTGTTGAGGCCTATGCCTATCATAAAATAACGACAATGAAAATCGATTAAGATAAATGGAAGGCCCCTGCCTTTTGATGGTGATTGGACACAATGAGAGGCCTTTGCCTCCATCCAAAGAAAGAAAGTAAAAGGCCCTTGCCTAATTACTACACTTCGTTTGTGAAAATGAGTCTTAGAAACCTTCTATTTGAAGGAACTGAGTCTTCTCAATACTTTCATGTTGATACACAAATAATTAATACTTTTCTTTGAGATAGTATCTTTCTTTTAGGTATAATCTGGACTAAGCAGGAGACTAACCACACCCCCTTTTTTTGGACCTGATCCCGATGGCCTGGACAGAAACCCTTTTTTTTTTTAGTAGTCAATTGTATATATATTTCGGTAGACGAACAATGTATAAGCTTGAAATTTCTCAATTAAACATTTTTTCATATAGACTTGGTTTTTTTTCTCTTTTATATTGTGAATACCTTCTCCTCTCGGATAAAAATAATGTTAAGTGTAACAAGTTGAGAAACATGCTTTGAACGTGTAATACCTATTTCACATCTATTTTTTAATCATTTTATATTCTTTTGCTATTAATTAAATATTGCTTTTTAATCCTTTACAATTCACAATTTATCAGACATTAACAATGATCCCCACTCATAGGATAAAAGTTTTTAACAAATAGTTCGATAATATATTTAAATATCTTTGCATTGAAAGAAAAATCTATTTGATTCTGTTAAGTAAACAATTTATGTGAAACATGGTTTGGAATTATTAGGAGACCATTGATATAAAAAAAGTGAACCTTTTCATTCGATCTTCTACTACCTAATCTAATTAATGATGATAGACAACACTTTTAAAATTACAATCTATCTTCTATATAAATAAAATCAACATTTTGTCTATACATTGCACCAAACCTAAAAATTTGTACATACTTTTTCGTTTAAAGTGATAAGGATTCCAAAAATGCAACAAAAAAAACTGTATGTCTGTCTGTCATCAATATTTTGTACGGGTATCACTCGAAAACGGCTTGACCGATTTCAGTGAAACTTGGCAGTTTATTACCCAGGTGCGAATTGCGGTCGGCTGCCAGAGTTGAATGGTCGGCCCCTGGTTGGCCCGACCGGAAATACCAAAGTTGGCCCGACCAGAAATACCTAAGTTGGGACAACCAAGCATGCCGACCTAACTTTGCCAACCAAATGCCGACGGTTAGCTATACTCTATCTCTTAAATGATATAATAAAATAATAATATAAATAAAAACTAAATGAAAACCAACACTAGAAGGTCGGCCTAATCTGGGGCTGATATTTGGGCCAACGGTCTGTGTTACTCTACTGTTTGGCTATGAGGTTCATTTGGTATTGTTCACTCATACCTCTGATCGGCTGGTGGTTAGCCTACTGGACTGCCATCTGGAAAACCTGGGTTCGAATCTTCATGACTAATGAAATTTTTCTGTTTCAGATTTTCATTAATGTTAAATTTCTACATTCTCATCTGATTATATTTGTATAACTAAATTTATAACATGTGAATTATGTAATTATGTGTCTTCATTAATAGAATAATTTGGTACAAGTAGTCTCCAGTTGTCCCAACCTCGGGCCAACCATGAGGTTGCACTTGAGATAGAAAGTTGGCCCAACTTTGGTTGCCGACGGTCGGCATCCAACGTCGGCCATGGTGATCATCTAACAGGTTGGCCCGACCTATGAGCTAAAGGTGGACCAACTTACTGCAGGGTTGGCCCAACCATGGGCCGACCGAAAATTCGCACCTGGGTAGAGACTTACTTAACTTAGATCTGTAAAAAATAAATTTTTAAAAAAATTCTTTTCAGCTGAGATATCTAACTCCCACAGCACCGAAAATTTCCTGAAAATTTATTAAAGATTTATTTGCAAACTTCGGAATATTTAGGTGAAAGCTTAGTGAAAATTGTGTAAAGATTTAAATGTCCCGATTAAATAAATGATTAGCGTAAAAGTTGACTGAAGATTTAAATTAAATTGTCGTGAAATTTTCGTCGCGAAAGTTTCCTGAACATTTAAATTACATTTTCGTGAAATTTTCGTCGCGAAAGTTTCCTGAACATTTAAATTACATTTTCGTGAAATGTTCGTCGTGAAAGTTGACTGAAGATTTAAATTAAATTTTCGTGAAATGTTTGTCGCAAAAGTTGATTCAACATTTAAATTAAATTTTCGTGAAATTTTCGTAGGGAATGTTGACTAAACATTTAAACTGAATTTTTGTGAAATGTTTGTCGCAAAAGTGGATTGAACATCTAAGTGATTATTTGCTAAATGTTGAGCGGAAAATTGACCGAATAAAAAAAATTATATTAAATAGAAGGGGAACAAGTCATTTAAACAGTAGTTAAATTAATATAAACACATTTATTGAATATTATTATTTAACATTTATTTTAGTTTTAATTTTCAGTAACAAAACAAAAGAAATGCAAGACACAGGAAATTGTAAGTTGAAAGATTGTAAGTATTAGATTAAGGATTTGTAAAACGTTACAGAATCTTCAAAATTGTATTCAATAAATGTGTTTATATTAATTTAATTACTGTTTAACTGACTTGTTCCCTTTTTATTTAATATAATTTTTTTTATTCGGTCAACTTTCCGCTCAACATTTAGCAAATAGGGGAAAGTCGGATAGCCCCGGACAGCGGGTAGCCCCAGACACTAGCTATTTCACGTATAATACTGCATTTTTATAATTGACACAAATTACAAACTGTGTATAATTCACTTGAGCTTACGTTTTTTAATATATTAATTCATTTTTTCATTTCTTCTTTTTGAAAATAAGTAATTTCTAAATTTAACCTTAAATTGTCTAGACAATTTAACAAATGTGTATCGTATTAAACGTCATATAAAAATTCTATTATATTTGGACTTTCTGTTCCTATTAAATAGATGTTTTAATTTATTTCTAAAAAATAATTTACGGTCATTATTTAAGACACAATTTATTCGCACTTTATCAAATTAAACAATTTAAATAAGCACTTTTATTTTCTCTGTCCGGTGACACCCGACAAGTTTTTGGATGCTTACATTTTACTACTCATATATGATCTCATTTTTCTCTCAATTAATGTGTTTATTTTATGATCGAATTTATTTCAAAGATGGACAGATGTCATGTCTTTGTCATAAGATGATTTAATTAATATTTCAAAAAAATTATACAAATTTGTTAACCAAAAGGCTTGGGTGTCCGGGGCTATCCGACTTTCCCCTATTCACTTAAATGTTCAATCCACTTTTGCGACAAACATTTCACAAAAATTCAGTTTAAATGTTTAGTCAACTTTCCCTACGAAAATTTCACGAAAATTTATATTTAAATGTTGAATCAACTTTTGCGACAAACATTTCACGAAAATTTAATTTAAATCTTCAGTCAACTTTTACGCTAAACATTTATTTAATCGGGACATTTAAATCTTTACACAATTTTCACTAAGCTTTGCACCTAAATATTCCGAAGTTTGCAAATAAATCTTTAATAAATTTTCAGGAAATTTTCTGTGCTGTGGGGGAAGAAACACACTTACATACTCACACATACATACATATATATATATACATAGTATTTTAGAAAAGGCAAGATTAGGCTCTTTTAAAGTGTACTAACAAATCAATAGTTACTATACGCGTATCTGATCCATAGCAACGGTTGCTATGGGAAATTTTATTCATAGAAACGGTTGCTATGGGAATTTTATCCATAGCAACAATTGCTATTGAAATGTTTTTCAAAGCAAAGGTTGATATTGGAATAGTTTTCAAGGCAAATTTGAATAGTTACCATAGTAACGGTTGCTATGGGAAAGTTTTTAATATCGAAGGTTGCTATAGAAATGTTTTCTATAGCAACGGTTGCTATGAGAATATTTTTCATTGCAACTTTTGAGATAGGAATATTCTGCATATCAACGGTTACTATAAGAATTTTTTCCATAGTAACCGTTGTTATGGGAATGTTTTATATAGCAAATATTGACATTGGAATATTATGCATGGGAGCGGTTGCTATGGGAGTGTTTTCCATAGCAACGGTTGGTATTGAAATTTTTTTCACAGCAAAGGTTGATATTAAAAAAGTTTTTAAGGCAAATTTGAATAGTTAGTATAGCAACGGTTGCTATGGGAATGCTTTTTATAGCAAATATTAATATTGAAATGTTTTTAATAGCGAAAGTTACTATAGAAATATTTTTCATAGCAACGGTTGCTATAGAAATGTTTTTTATAGTAAATATTGACATTGGAATATTCTGCATAGAGACGGTTGTTTTGAGAATGTTTTTTTTTTGTAACGGTTGCTATAAATATGTTCTCAATAGTGACCGTAGTTATAAGAATGTTTTACATAGCAAATATTGACTTTGGAATATTCTGTATGGCAACGGTTACTATGGGAATGTTCAACATAGCAACGGTTGTTATGGGGATATTTTAATTAGCAACGGTTGGTATTGGAATTTTTTTATAGTAGAGGTTGATATTGCAACAGTTTTTAAGGCAATTTCGAATAGTTACCATAGCAACGGTTACTAAGGGAATGTTTTCCTTAGCAACGGTTGCATTGGGAATGTTTTCCATAAGAAAAGTTGCTATGTATAAGTCTGTCCTTTTGTCTGTCTACAAGATTGTTGTTTTTAATGAAAAATTAATGTGTCTAATAAATTGCACTTTAAGTTGGTGTATTCTTTTTATATAAATTGTTGATTAAGATTTTATGCCCAAAATCTATGTTAATCTATATTATGTCCTCAATATTTAGTTCCACTATCACTTAGATACGGCTTGACCGATTGAAGTCAAATTTGGCAGGTTTTTAGGTATTAGCCTAACTTAAAATCTTAGTCTTATGAGATTAAAAAATATTAATATGTATGGGGGATATAACATTTTTTCGAAAAATCAGAAATTAAAATTTTTTTTTTTCATATATTTTTTTTAATCTATATCTATAAAATTAAAGTTTTGTCTCTACATTGCTCAGCCTTTAAAAAATTCATGTCTAATTTTTCATTTCAAGTTGCAAGAATTCCAAAAATGCCATAAAAAATGTTTGTCTGTCTGCCTGTCGGCACCAAAACTTTGTTCGGGCATCACGCGTGAACGACTCAACCGAATGAAGTAAAATTCGGTGTGAAATTGTCTATTAGTTCAACTAAGGATCTCCAATATAGAGACTTCAAAAATATTAATTAGAACCTAAGATATGCCTGCCACATAAGTACACATACACATGCACACATAAGCATTTTTTGATGTTTTACAAAAAATTTGTTTATTTCTGTATTCTTGTAGTTCGTTAATATTAGAATTCATTTTTAGACCCAAAATAAAAAAATTTTGGTTTTATACACTTCTGTTCACAAAATCTTTAAAATACCATAATATTTCTTGGTTTTTTGTTATTATATCTCATAAAATATTTAAAAATGTTTCTAAAAAAATAAAAAAGCGTGTTCAGGACAATGAAAATTGTCTATAGTTAAATTATTACTGAACAACACTAGTCTGATACTGAAACAAATATTATACCTTTTGTATTTTTATTTAAAAACAGTTTCTACTTTTTATGACCTGTATTAGTTTAAAAGCAATTCAATTTATTACAGCACTCCAACCCCTGTACCCCTGTTAAAAGAATTTAACTTATTATGGCACTTCAACCCCTCTTTTATCCGTTTAAATAATGTTGAAGTTAAAAAAAAGTAAACATGTGAATTTTAAAAATCTTTTTTTGCACAATATCCTATTATTTATTGCAAAATAATATTGAGTCATAGAACAAGTTGAATATTCAATTACGTATGACAATATTTTTTTCGTTAATAATAGCACCCTAATTTTCGGGTAGTTTCCTGGAAGTTTCCCATAGTAAAGTTGGAAGTTTACAACGGAAGTCTCCAGCAAACTTCCTGGACATAGCGAAATGTCCTCCTTCAATTAGGATTTTTCCCTTGGAAGCCTCCCTTGGGAACTTTCCAAAAACTTCTCTTGGAAACTTACGTTGAAACTTTGCAATTATTTATTTATTTATTATTAATCCAGAAACAACAATACAATGCATAAACATAGTATAGTCCTAAAGAGGTAATATTACCTGTACATAGGTCCGGATAAAGCTTAAAAATTAAATAGTAAAAACTGGAAGTAACAATCAATAATATATAAATTCATAAGGTAACTCAAACATAAAATTATAAATTTTCATAAATTTCCACAATATCAATATCATTACAAAACCACCTAACAATTTTTCTTTTAATCGTTTTTTTTTTGCAGCATCCAAATTTCTCAACTCATGAGGTAGCTTATCAAATACCTTGGTAGACGTAAATAAACTATCCTTCTGTTTAATATTCTTATTCCATTTACCTAGAGGGAGACTTCTATTTCTGGTAACACTACTTAATTGTTCATATTTCAATCTAACATAGTTATAATTGTATATCAGCGATTCAACAAGAAATGACTGTCTGATAGTAGGGGATTACTAATATTATCATTCGTCCTTTTCTGAATTATTTTCAAAATTCTATTTTGCAGAGATTGAAGTGGCTTAATAACATTGCTGTATGCACCCCCCCAAGCAACAATACCATATGTAAAAATACTATGAAATAAGGCATGATAAATCATCATCAATGTTCTGAAATCCATTATTTTAGACAATTGAGAAAAAAAAACAATAAATATTTACATTTTTTGTAACATACTGAACATGTTTATCCCATCTACAGTGTTAATCAATAATAATTCCCAAGTACTTATTCTCAGTTACCCATTTAATAGAAGTGTTATTGATCAGAATATTTATTGATTCTGGTAAAGAGTCAGTGTAACACCCGAAAGTCATAAAAATAGTTTTGTGTTAATTTAATGATAGTTGATTTATGGATAACCAATCACTCACGAAATTCAAATATTCATTCATCAAAAGCACAACACTTTTCCAGCTAGAATCAGAAGCTCTAATAACAGTATTATCTTCATAAGATAAAATACAATTTTTCGGTAACAAACTTAATAATTCAATAATATAAATAATAAATAATAGTGGTCCCAAAACTGTACCCTGTTGCACACCTATATCTATTTTTCTTGACAAACTTTCATGATTTTCAACTCTAACAGTCTGTTTATTGTTTTTAATTTTTAAAATCAATTACAGCAAATCTCTTTAAATGAAATTAATTGTTCATTATTTAATAATATAGCTCGCTGTTTAATTGTCAGCTTTTAAAAGAAAAAGTAGTATCTCTTCTTTAAAAAATTATTTATCATTTAAGTTGAAAAAAAAAGTTTCCAAGAGGTGTTTCTAGGAAGTTCCTGAGGAATGTTTTCGGGTAGTTTTCAAAGGAAGTTTCCAAGAAGTTTCTAAGGGATGTTTCCAGAAAGTTTCCAATTAGTCCCCAAGGAATGTTACAGGGAAGTTTCCAGGGAGTTTACAAGGGATGTTTCAAGGAAGTTTCCAAAAGAAGTTTCCAAGAGAAGCTTTCGGGATGTTTTTAAGGGATACTTCCGGGATATTTCCTAGAAAAAATGTATAGAAGGGGAGCATTTCGCTATGTCCAGAAAGTTTCCTGCAGACTTCCGTTGGTAACTTCCGACCTTAGATTATATAAAAATCAGGGTTCCATTTTTAGTAGCACCCCTGTATCCGTTTAAGAAATTACACTTTTTATGACAGCCCATCCCCTTTAGGATATTAGAATTTATTAATTTTTACAAGAGAATTATGTTGCTTAGAAAAGTTTGTTTCAAATACATTACTTTAAAATTAGCAATGCTCTCATTAAAATTTGGTTTAAGTACTGTATAATTTATTAAGGTCAGGAAATTCGTACAGATTTGATTTTAAAGAATCAATGTTAAATACATTTTTTAAATAATTTTTTTCTAAAATCATTTAAAGAGTTTTCTTATTTTCAATCGAAAAATGTTTCTGACATGTGAGACACCTTGTACCTCCTCGAAGTACACACGATGGAAAAAGACGGTAACATGTACAAACCCCTAACAAACTCCTAAGCGCATTGTAGATTTACCACAAAGAGCAGCGAAATCCATCGTGGTTATTGCGGACTTTGCTTGTTTTTGTATGGTCAATTGAAATTCTTTGAATTGAAATTTTTTTATATAAGGGACAAATTTTCTCAAGTGTACCAATCGGAAAAATGAAAAGGGCTAATATTTGCACAAAATGTAGTATTCTATGTCAGTACTCAAACCACCAATTATTATGAAATTCTAATAAAAATTGTAGAAGGGAGACTGAAGATTCTGGTCAAGTGTGAAGAGGGTATTTTTTGAAAAATCATAACTATTATGCAACAAGGTTGACAAAAAATTGACCTGTTTGTTTTCGAAAGGTTTTTTCTCTTCTTTTCAATAGTGCAAAAATTTTTTAAAAATCTTTAAAATTCAACCTATTTTTTTCAAAAATTTTTTTTTTTTACTTTTTTTGAAAAAAGACAATTTTTTTTTCTTTTAAAATAAAGTTTACTATGTGCACTTTTAATACACGCTATAGAGATAATGTCTTCTTTCTTTGTTTTTGAATTATTAATTAAGAAATTAATAAAAATTAGTAAAAAATTAGTAAAAAATGAAATATTGAACAAACAAATAAACTTTTGATAATTTTGGGCATACTAACGTTAAGCTTATCAAATTCTGGATCTAACTAGCATAACTTTAAGTATTTTTAATACATGAATGCTAACAAAATAATTAATAATATTTAATTAAATAAAAAATGTGTATTTATTTAGTATTCATTTATCAAAAAGACTTCAAATTATGCTTGTTGGATCCCGCATTTGATAAGCTTTACGGTTATAGCCCCAAAATTACCAAAAGTTTAATGGTTTGTGAAATATTTCATTTTTAACGAATTTTTATTAATTAATTAATTAATAATTCAAAAACAAAGAAAAAAGGCATTTTCTTTATAGCGTGTATTGAAAGTGCACATAGTAAGCTTTATTATCAATGAAAAAAAAAGAAAAAAATGTCTTTTTTTCAAAAAAAGTAAAAAAAAAATTTTTTGAAAAAATTAGGTTAAATTTTAAAGATTTTTAAAAAATTTTTGCACCATTGAAAAGAGGAGAAAAAACCTTTCGAAAACATACAGGTCAATTTTTTGTCCACCCTGTTGCATAATAGTTATGATTTTTAAAAAAAATACCCTCTTCACACTTTACCAGAATCTTCAGCCCCCGCCCCCTTCTACAATTTTCATTAGAATTTCATAATAATTGGTGGTTTGAGTACTGACATAGAATACTACATTTTGTGCAAATATTAGTCTTTATTAGCCATTTTCATTTTTTCGATTGGTACACTTGCGAAATTTTGCCCCATAAACGATTAAAACGTAGAATGAAGCAGGCCAGTGAAATATTCAAAATGTGCTTCTATTTATTTTATTTATATCTCATGCCAAAAAATAATAACTATAGTTTAATAAAATTAAATTTGTTAATAATAAATAAAAACATTACGTTATCTGTTTCAGTGAGCAGTCTATAAGTAATCAGGTCGACCTTAAAGGATATCACTCTACTCTCTGTGAATGTGATGAATTCTCAAAATCGATATGACGACAAGAAGATAGAATTGAAATTGCTCTAACCACTACACTATCCTGACTTTTGGGAACAGACTTACATCTATGGCTGCGTGTTCATTTATACATTATAGTGTTTACTCTGTGAATTTTAATCAGTAAGAATTTAGCCACTAATTTCAATCAGTGAGATTTTTACTGAGAATCAATGAAACTCTGCTAATTTACTTAGTGATTACCTTTGGTAAAAATCTCACAGATTGAAATCGGTTGCTAAATTCTCACTGATTCAAATTTAAAGAGTGCATTCATTAATTTTTTTGTGAATCGCCATAATCGGCATTAAATAAAGGAATTGATTTTTTTGATTTCTTTAAACTTTCTCTATTGTTATATTATTACTGATTTATTGATTATTGATTTGTAGTCAACGCAGTTCTTTTTATTCTTGTTTAATAAAATCTTATTGGTCATGTATATTTCAAATAAATTAAATATATTTAACATATATAATTGGATATCTAGGGTGTTGTGGGGTGATGTGCAACACTTTTATTCGTTGCTCGTAAAACATGTTGAATAATCAAAATTTTAAATATTTAAAGATTGAATATTGTAGAGGAAGGAAAATACTACATTCCTTCATTAATAAATTTTAAAAAAAATTTAATTTTTCCAAAAAAACTTTCGCATTTTCAAAAACGTTCGTTTTGTCATTTTAAAAAAAAGTTGAGGTATGAGCAACACAGATAAAGTTTGAGAAAAAATCCATACATATCGATATAAATCGCTTTCAGTATTAAATTTCTGCTTCTTAAGTGCAAATTAATAGAATCACTAAGAAACAAAATTTTTAATAAGATATAGTCGACCTCTAAAAAGTGGAAATTTTTACAATAAGAAAACATTTTTAGTAGTGTAGCTACGGGCACACCAGCGCACAGTTCCGATTTTTGCCACCGGGTGGCGCCCTAGTCAGTTATCTGCAGTGAATTTTTAACCGTTTTGTTGATAAATTACTGTCGGTCGGTAATGCAGATTTCGCATGTGTTACCATATGGTGTTACCTTTTGTCGGTAATGTAGATTACTTGCTTGCTCAAAATACCACCCACCACCCACTTTTGCATATATGATCTCAAATTTCGAAAATCATAATGAAAACCGAGAGAGACCGTATAATCGTAAAATACCGCGCGAGAGTAGCGGGTGGATTAGGGGGTGGGTTGCGTTGGGCCTGACTTGACGCATGGTTCGCAACGAGATGCGCGTGGCCAATCCCCCTAAGCCAAAGAGTTTTGCTATTTTTCTCTTCCTCTATCGCATGTAATGACGCATGAAATAGAAAGGGACAAGGAGAGTAGCATGAAATGGTAAGCATGAAACCTTAAGCTATATTGTCAAGCCTCTTCAAATTTTGAACTTCTTGGCCACATCGTTTTAAAATTTACCTTCTCCTTTCAGTACAAATGTACTAAATTTTACAGTTGTAAAATTTATTCTCCACCCACAGAAAATGCATTGGAACTGTAAAGAATTTCGTTGTATTTTGTATTGTGACACGATGGAAATAAATCGCGTTACGTAACACATAGTAAATTTTAACGTATTGTCATGATCCAAGTAGTAAGATTTCGCCATCGCGAGACAAATTTAAGATCACGAGGCCCAGACATGCGCAAAAGCTACGGGGACCTGAACCAGCCATATTTATTTTCCTAGAGACGCAGAAGTTTTGAATTTAAAAGCTATTTTGTATATTCGCTTAGGAGCATTTTAAAAAGTCAATATTTATCTTGCGTCGTAATATGTTCTGCAAAATATATCTTTAATCTATTATTTCCTCTTATTTTCGAATTAATAATTGCATCGGATCTGTCGAATGAATGTGACCAAATGTTTCCGAAGGAAATTTTTTTGCTGAACACGAATCTGGAGTCCAAAATGTTGCATTACATCAAGTTTTCGAAAAAGGGGGGTTGAAACCCCCAAAAATAGCGTTTTTGGCAGTTTTTGAAAAATTGTAGTACCAAAATTATACGTGTTAAAAACATCGCTCTTATCAGAAATTAAAGCTTGAAATATGACCTTTTAAATGAACTATAAGCAAAATTAATTGAATCAACTTTTAAAGAAGGGGGTGTGTTTTTTAAAGGGTGTTTTGAAAAAATTATTAAACTAAATTTTAAGTGTTTCTACACTTAAAATTGAAGAAACACTTTTTTGATTAAAAAGTATTTTTTTTTATTATTAAAACGCAAAAGACATCCTTATTGTTGAAAAGGATGTTTTTTACCCTTAAAACGCAAAGCAGCTTTGAAAAAAACAAGTGTTAAATATTTTTCGTTATGTTTGTAGTTTAAGTTGCAAGAATATCGGTGTTTTTCACTTGGGTAGTTTCGTTTAATAATTTTTTTAAAATACCCTTTAAAAAACACACACCCCCTTCTTTAAGGGTTGATGGAATTAATTTCGCCTATAGCTTATTTAAAAGAGCATACTTTAAGCTTTAATTTCTGATAAGAGCGATGGTTTTAACACGTATAATTTTGGTACTACGGTTTTTTAAAAACTGCCAAAAACGCTATTATTAAGGGTTTCAACCCCCCTTTTTTCGAAAACTTGACGTGATGCAACATTTTAGACTCCAGATTCGTGTTCAGCGCAAAAATTCACTTCGGAAACACTTGGTCACATTCATTCGACTGAGAAAAAGTTAAGATTTGCAGTGCTATGTAATTTTACATGCTTCGCGAATTTAATTTTTCGAAAGTCGCTGCTGAATAATGGCTGGCTCAGGGCTCCATTCTGGTTGGTTTCAGTTATTTTTACTTGCGCTTGGCGAGACCTTACTACCTAGATCATGCGTATTATGATAAAATTATTCGGTTAGATAAATAAATATTTCACTTATAAATTTCTTATTAGAAAGAAAAGGATTAGGTAAAGTAGTAAAAACGCATTGATATTAGTAGGGTTTATTTGATTAACACCTAGAATACATTCTACAGTTTCAATATATAAATTTAGAAAACAATTTCGAAGAGCTACTACATTTTTACAGCACAATTATCAAGTCTCATACAATGTTTTGTACATATAGTTGACAACGAGTTTTTTTTTCATATTTCTAATTTTATTTTTCCAGAAGTTAACTTTAACTTTTCCGAAAGATAAGGATGTTCAACCTCATTTTCAAAATGATTAGAAACTGTTTAAACTTTAAGAATTAAAAAATAATAATTACAGAAATATGCCTGTAAAGTTTCATAGAGATTAAGAACCTGGTTTAAAAAATATTCATATTTACACGACTTTCAATGGTAGCTGGAACATTTGTTACATTTTATTGTGCGAATTTATTAATTTTGCCGAGAAAAATGATTAGATTTTTGCGCAATTTTAGTATGTTATTGTTTAATATTGAAAGTTCTATTGTGGTAAATTTTAATGCAATTCAGAGCCTTGTTTTTGAAAAAAATGTCATTAAAGTTGGAAAATAATAATATCCACGAAGTAGTATAAGGAGCTCCCACACTGTACGTTATTTAAAATTTTTCGATTCCAGTTTTTCTTTTCTTTTACAAGCCTGATTAGTTGGCGATCGACGCAAACCTAGCGAATAAAAGGGACAACAGCGTGAAAATGCAAATAAAAGCAAATGGCTGCCAGCGGGAAGGTTTGAAAACGCATTATTTAAAAAGTTTCAAATCATCCCGCACATTTCGACCAATGACCAATGTATAGCAGACGATTTTATTAGAGTTATCATCATTTTCCCTGTAGAGGCACAACGAGCGCTAACTAATCACTACTAGAATAGAAAAGAAAAATGAGCGTGTTTTTTTATCGAGAGTGGGAGCTCCTTATACTATATCTTTCGGATATCCTTGATTGGACGTATTTTTAACTTGATGACAAATTATATTAAAAAAAGAATTATCAAATATGCTGTAAATAATGACAAGTGTAATAATATAATGATATTATCGGTATTTTTTTTTTTGCGTAGGATGTGAAAACCTGCCTTCAGGTACTCTGTAGCCCGTACTACAAGGTTATGCGGGGGTGGCGATATTCTGCCGACCCGCTAAAAACACACCCTTATTTGGGACCTTAAGACCACTCCCAGGTAAAGCCAGTTTACTGACGTATCGCCTTCAGGAGTGGTCTTATATCCCGCCTCTATCGCCTAAACGATATCATCCCTCGACCTACGGGAACTACCTTTGTTGGCGGCCATCGAGATCTTTAACCCTTATAACATGTTGGATGAAGTTCTCGATGTGTCGCCAGTTCTCTTTGGATCGAGTCATTAACAGGACCATGTTCTCCGGTATAACTTCGCAGTTTACACCGGCGAACATGACCCGTCTTTCGTCGTTCCATTGTGTGCATGTAAAGAGTGTGTGCTCTGCGTCATCCTTTGGGGATTTGCAGTACGCACACTTTGAACTTTGTCGTCTTTTGAAGCGCTCTAGGTACAAGTTAAAACACCCGTGACCTGAGAGCGCTTGGGTGAGGTAGTATGAGACTACTCCATGTTTTCGATCTATCCAGGTGGCGAGTGTAGGTATGAGCCGATATGTCCATCTACCCTTCTCATCCCCGCTCCATCTTGCTTGCCATCCTTCGACGAGTCTGCTTCTCGCATCTCGGCGAATTTGGCCCTTGCTGGGTCTATTGTCATCCGTGTAACGGGTGGACATCCTATCTTTGAAAAGGTGGAAAATTTCCTCCCTTTCTTGCGCCAAAAGATCTGCCGGCGGGACGCTGGCAAGGACCTGAGCAGCACTCGCAGATACTGTCCTGTAGGCAGAGATTATACGCTTAGTGATAATCCTTTGCGAGGACAGCATCTTCTCCAAGATGGTCTTGCTTCTATCTGTTCGCAGAGAGGGAGCCCACACTGGTGCTGCATAAAGCAGCTTTGAGTGGAACACACTCGCCACCAATCTCCTTTTCTTTTCAGAAAGCCCACCGACGTTCGGCATTATACGGGCTAAGCTTATCGCAAATTTTGCAGCTTTATCGGAAACCACAGCTATGTGATGCTTAAAATTTAGAAACTTGTCGAGTTGTACACCAAGATAATTTATATGCGTGCTCCACTTGACCTCGAATCCGTCTACTTCGATCCGGGGAAGTTCGTAACCACGTCTGTCTGTGACCATGAGCGCTTCGGTTTTGTCCAGGGCCATTTGAAGGCCTCTGGCATACAGCCAGCTCTTTGTTCGTCGCAGACATTCGTTCACCAAGATTCCGAGCTCTTCTGCAGTTTCGGCAGAGCATACGATCAACGCGTCGTCCGCAAAGCCGATGATCACCGCAACTTCGGGTAGACCCATTCGCAAGAAGGCATCATAGGAGACGTTCCATACGAAAGGTCCTATCCTCGAACCGTGAGGGGCACCTCTTTGCATCTCTTCCTTCAGAGTGCAGTTGTCTCCCTCGTATATTACCCACCTGTCGCTAAGATAATTATTCATTATCCGCAACAGGTAGGGCGGTATTCCTTTGTTTCTCATCGACTTGATGAGATCTTCCCATTTAGCGGTATTAAACGCGTTGCGTATATCTATAGCTACTAAAGCGCAGAAGCTCTTCTTCTTCTCCAGACCCAACTTGTCCTTTCCTTCCTTGGCTAGGTCCACTGCCTTTAGTATGTCATCTACTGTGGACAGACCTTTACGGAAACCAAATTGGTTGTCGGATAGACTATTCTCTCCAGTCAAGTGGAGCTGCATTCTCTGCAGAACCATGGCCTCTAGAAGTTTGCCCATCGTATCTAACAGGCATATTGGCCTGTAAGATGAGACATTATCTAGAGGTTTGTTAACTTTCCTTAGGAGGACCAGCCTCTGTCGTTTCCAGTCCCGGAAGAACTCTCCTCTTCTTAGGCAGTTGTTGAAGCAATCTAAGAGAATCTGGGGTGAAACAACGATCACTTGTTTAAGTATATCGTTACTTATCCCATCGATTCCAGGCGCCTTGCCTGGCTTCAATCTTTTGCCGGCCTCGTGAATCTCTGTAAGAGTGAAGAGTTCCTCCTCACGGACTTGACAGTCACTCCAGTCCATCCTAGGCCATGGTTCTGCTGGTGGAAACAAGGCCCTAATTATTTGACGCACCCAATCGGGATTGTCCAGGCCGGGGGTCTTTTGCTTCGTTACCAGTTTCTTGGTGACGATTTTATAGTCCAGACCCCATGGGTCCTTCTCGATATCCTCGATCAGGGTCTTCCAAGACCTTCGCTGTGAAGCTCGAATCTCCTTTCTGAGGATCCTCTTGGCCTCTGTATATGCGTCCTTTAGCATAGGATCTCCCTTAGAGCGGGTGTATATCCTTCTTGCTCTGACGCATGCTTTTCGCAAAGAGGCCAGCTCCTCTGACCACCAGTATACATTACGTCTTCTGGGAGTGGTACTTCTACGACGCGGCATTGACGTCTAGCTTCTTAATGTTCCACCTAGGGCCTTTCTTACAGGAAGCAACCTGCTTGTTTGCTCCAGGTGTGTCTCCTCCCGAGACTGAAAACTTAATATACTGGTGGTCACTTTCGGTATGATCCTCAGAGACGTGCCAGTCTTTAATGCGCTTGTTTAGGAGAGATGTTGTTATCGTTAGATCGATAATTGATCCGATATTATGGTCTCTCCTAAACGTCCATTTATGGCCCTGGTTGACAACCATCAGATTGTTCCTGGAGACCATTTCTGCGATTAGGATTCCTCTATTGTCGAGCCTTGTCTCGCCCCAGTCTGGCGACTTCGCATTGAAGTCGCCTATGACGAGAACATCCAACCTGGATTCTCGCAGGCTCGACTCGAGTTCATCTATCTCCGCTTCGAAGGTTGTCAGTGGGTCGTTGGGTGAGAAGTAGCAGCTATACATGCGTATACCTGACATTTCCACCCACACGAACCCACTGCTCGTCTCCAGGAACTTGTCTACCCTCAAGTCGGGATTAAAGACCTGAATGGCTGCCCTACCCGATGAATCCTGGTACCAGGGAGCGAGGTCGTTTCTTTTGTTCTGTTCACTAAGGAACAGTCAGGAACGTCGATCCGCTCCTGACTGGCTGTCACCAGCATCAGGTCTTGGGCCTTTTTTGCTGTGTGCAGGTTAACCTGCAGAAACTTTAGGCTTTTGCCTGTTTAAGCTTCTGCAGTTGCTCCTTGTATATTGGACAGGCTATACTGCCCGCCCAGTGTGTGAGGTCCTGCTTCCCCAGATCGCTGCAAGTTATACAGCTGAGTTCTCTGACCTCGCAACTCTTGTCAATGTGACCCGCATTGCCGCATCTCCGACATTCTGTCGGGGCCCTTGCAAAGCCGAGTCGCATGCCCGAACCCGAAGCACCTTTGGCATTTGGGTAACTCCACGTGTTCCCGAATGGCCGCGTTTATCCAACCAATCCGGATCTTCTCTGCCTTCATGAGAGTAATGTACTCTGCTTCTGGCAGGCGTACCAGCGCTAATTTCGTTCCTCGAAAACGTGAAACGACGCTGACTGATCTCTCCGGATTGGATGATCCAAGCTTTTCGTTCAGAGCCTCGATGACGTCTTCTTTCGAAGCGGTTTCGTCGAGGTCTCTGATTTCTAGAACTCGTTTGTTTAGGAGGGCTGTAACAGTTGCCTTGTCTTTCAAGGCATCTGTTAGAGCTCCCGCAAACTTGGAGGTGTCACCTCCTTTTTTCACGATTAGGAGAACTTCGTTGTTCAAAGTTCTCCTAGTCCTGATAACCTCCGTGCCCATGTCCTCAGGCTTCAGGGATTTTTGTAGGCCCTTCAGAATTTCACTGTACGAATTCGGGTCCGTTGCTGAAATCCTGACGGCCTCGGTGTTTCGGAGTTTCCGGATAGGCGCTTTTTCCTTTTTTGCCTTCTCCGCCTCCTTCGCCGCTTTCTTCTTTGCAGCTTTTCGACGCATCCGAGCTTCTTTCCTTATATTTCGGAAAAGCTCGAATTGATATTATCGGTATTATAAAGCGTACAAAGCTGAAGTTTTGGACATAACCTAAAAGATCAGGCCATCATATATGTTTACATACGTCCTGGAGCTATAATGTCAAACGCAAGTACGCATGCTTTCATAATGCGCGCGTTATTCGAAATTTTTAAAAATATATTACTACCTTTTAACATAATATTATGATTAAATAATTTTATTTTAAGAAAAAGTAAACTTCATGAAATATATTTTATACAAATAAGGTATAAATACATTTTTTAAATATGTTTAAAATGAATTTATTAAAAGCATTTCTATAATCAACGGGCATATTTTGACCAATCGCATTAATGCCAGTAATTTATGTTGGCAGCAGTCAGGTTCGTCAACCAAGAAACAAAAAATGCTGCGTTGCAGCAACTTTCTTTAATTATTCATATCCGAAAAGAATTTTTTTTAAAAATACTTAGGTTTCTTTTCTTTTTATAGCACAATATTTCTTACGACTTTATATTTATTGTTCATAAAAAAATCAATTCTGAAGAAAAAAATACTGTGGTCAAAATAGCACTGTTTTATTTTGTTAAGTTGGTGTATAGTAACAGCCCGAAGTTTCTTTATTTTGCTGAATGTTTAAAATATAATATATGGGACGTTTCACGTCAACCGGCCCAGAGCTCTGTTCAAAATTCTAGTTAACGAAAGTAAACTTATAATAGCTCAGAATATTCGTAAACTAATGCCTTTTTAATTGCAAAGTGGCAGAGTTGAAAATTCAAAATGGCGTCCTTACAATATCACGCAGAAGATGCTGAATTCGCAAATGAGTAAATATATTTATTAATTTCTCTAAAAAAATAATACAAAAATTTTGGGTCACCACATATTTTACTGTTTTTGGGTTCGTTGATTATCTGAAGTTAGTTTTTCAAAATTCAAAATGGCGGATCGAATATGTTGGACGAATTTTTTGAAAATTCATTGAATTCGCTTGAAAGTTGTTACGTGGGGGTTTTTGAGGTCGCTGATTACGAATCTGAAGTTAGTTTTTCAAAATTTAAAATGTCGAATCCAATATGGAGGACAAGTTTCTAAAAAATCAATGAATTTGCTTGAAACTTGTTACTCGGAGGTTTTTAAGGTCGCTGATTACGAATCTGAAGTCAGTTTTTCAAAATTTAAAATGGCAGATCCAATATGGGGGCTGACTTTTTTCAAATTCTGTAAATTCGCTTGATACTCGTCACTTTGGAGTTTTTAAGGTCGCTGATTGAGAACCTAATGTCCTATTTTTAATATGTTTACAATTAAAAATGGCAGATCCAATACGGCAGACGTTTTTCTTAAAAATTTAATGGAGTCGCTTCAATCTTGTTACACGTGGGTTTTCGAGGTAGCTGATTACGAATCTGAAGTCAGTTTTTTAAAATTCAAAATGGGGGATTCAGGATGACCGATGAATTGTGAAAAAATTCATTGGATTCATTTTAAACTTGTTACTTGGGGGTTTGCGAGATCGCTGATTTCTAATCTGATGTTTGTTTTTTAAAATTGAAAAAGGCAACTCCAATATAATTATTTTGCTGTCTTCAAGAAGGCCGATTGTTATTATTTATTTACTGTAAGGATTAGATAGCCTTGAAAAAGGCTAATTGTTGAAATTTTCAAATTGTAATAATTAATGTTTTATATGTCAAAGAACAAAGTCGAAATTAGCGACTTCTAAGACCCCGAAGCGTAAAGTTTCAAATAAATCAAATTATTTTTTTTTAAACTCATCAGTCATACTGGATTAGCCATTTTAAACATATTAAAAGTCGGACATCAGTTTCGTAACCAGCGACTTCAAAAACCCCACAGTAACAAGTTTCAAGCAAATTCAATAAATTTTAAAAAATTCGTCCAGAATATTGGATCAGACATTTTGAATTTTGCAAAACTGACTTCAAGTTCGTAATCAGCGACCTTAAAAACCCCTAAGTAACGAGTTTCAAGCGAATTCACAGAATTTGAAAAAAATCGGTCACCATATTGGATCCGCCATTTTGAATTTTGAAAAACTAACTTCCGATTCGTAATCAGCGACCTCAAAAACCCCCACGTAACAAGTTTCAAGCGAACTCAATAAATTTTTAAAAATTCGTCCGCCATGTTGGATCCGACATTTTGAATTTTGAAAAACTAACTTCCGATTCGTAATCAGCGACCTCAAAAACTCCCGAGTAACAAGTTTCAAGCGAATTCAATGACTTTTTAAAAACTCGTCCGCCATATTGGAGCCGACATTTTGAATTTTAAAAATCGGACAACACATTGGATAAAAGTAAAAATTGTTGTTTTTTTTCAGGAAAAGTAATTCCTAACCTTTTAAGATAACTCTTCATTAATGTTCTCAAAAACACTCGATATCACTAACTTTTGTTTTTTTTTGCTACAAGTTGTTCATCCTTAACTTTAACTTTTCCGAAAGTTAACTTTAACTATTTCGAAAGTCAATATAAACTTATATGGGATTTACATGATAATTTTATTCAACTATTCCAAAAGCTAACTTTAACTTTTACATAAGTCAACTTGAAATTTTCCAAAAGTTACCGTTAACTTTTTCGAAACTTAACTTTAACTTTTCCGAAAGTTAACTTTAATTTCTTTGAAAGAAATCTCTAAACAATTGATGCTTTGAGATTACTATATAGGTTGAATATAGGTTGATCTTATGAATTTTCATTAATTCTTAAAGTGTCGAATTGTAAAATTCTTTACCTTTATCAGTTTGTAATTTCCATGGAATGCGCATTTCTGACGTAATATATGTAGAAAACGTAGAAACCTAGATAATTCACATGTCCAATGTACATATAATGTATAACCAGATAACCAGCGATCCAGATCTAAACTGGTATAGTGCCAGTATGTATGTACCTTTTTATTACGTTTGTACGACGTAATTGTATCGTACTAGTATTACAATTGAAAAGTAATTCATAGAAACTCAAACATTTTCAGTTTGTACGGCGTACTAAATAAATTTAGAGTCGTACCAGAGTCGTATTAATCTACTATCTTGAAAAATAATTTAAAAATTTGAGTACATAGTAAGATTATAATCAAAGTACAGGACCAGCACATCATACTGTTAAAAAAAAGAGTATGCATATACTGGCATTGTACCAGTTTAATGCAAGTAATTGAAAATAATTACGTTATACTCGTATCATACTAGTACAAGGCGAAGGTACATGGCAAGTATAGAGTTAGTTAACCAGATATTTTGGATTAGTATGTTTGGTTATCTGAGCATGTTTAAAATTTTAATTTTCGCGCGCTGGCACGTCATTAAATGTACGTGAACTGGCGTATGTTACATTATGTAGAAATGTAGAAAGGTAAATTACATAGGTAATACACGTTAATGAGCAATCGGACAAACATAAAAAATGTCAGAAATTTGTCAAATTTTGAGAAATGATATTATTTGGTACAACAAAAAAAAAGTATGGCAAAATTTGAGAATTTTTTGCTAAATAATTTAGAAGTTAAAAAAAAAATATTTATCATGGTCTCTTATGGAAAAACGGTAACCAAGGTACTTTAAAAGTAAATTGCTAATAGATACACTGAAAAACTCCCTTGCACCCGTCTACAAGGAATCAAACATTTTCTTTGTCAGATAAGGCGCCAGACTAGTGTCGCAAGGGGGGTTTCAGGACAAGGTTCTGATCTCGGCTCAGTCGGTAAAGCAGATTTCTATTTTATCAGCAATGGTAATGCAGGTTTCTGCTGGGGGTTTTTATTCAGCCGCTATTTTAAAGTTCTACCTTACCCACCGAGTTGGGATTCCCCGGTTGCTTATACAGGGGGGGAGGGGTAATGCTATTTCTGTCAATTGTGCAAGATGTTTCTAAAGGGGTGCCGCTAGATAGCGCAATTGAGCTAGGAAAATTTGAGTTCTACCTTACCGACCGAGAGGGGGATCCCCAGATTTTCAAGATGACTGCCGCTAGATAGTGCTATTTCAGGCAATTTAGTGGGGGTATTTTAAGTTCTACCTTACCGACCTAAAGGGAAATCCACAAATTTTCAAGATCGCTGCCGCTATTTCAGGCAATTGAGTGAAGGTATTTTAAAGTTCTACCTTACCGACTGAGATGGGGATTCCCACAATTTAACTATTTTCAGGATGGCTACCGCTAGATGGGGCTATTTCGGGCAATTGAGTGAAGGTATTTTAAGTTCTACCTTATCGACTGAGAGGGAATGTGATATTGTCAAGATGGCTGCCTCTAGATGGCGCTATTCAATTGAGCTAGGATATTACTGAAATAGAGGGGGTTCCCACAACTTTCAAGATGGCTGACACTATTTCAAGCAATTGAGTGATCGTATTAATACCATCGGCCGGTAATGCAGATTACTATAGTGAAAATTAATTTTTCTCAAATAATGTAGCCTGTAGCGAGTTACCAACAATTACCAGTACCATCGGACGGTAATGCAGATTCCTTTAGTAAATTTTAAATTTTCCCGCTAAATGACGTCACTTAGCAACTTGCAACACTTACTAGTACCATCGGCCGGTAATGCAGATTCCTTTCGTGAAATACCAATTTTTCAGCCAAAGTTAATGATAAATCTACCTTATTGACACTTTAAGATAATTTTATAACATTATTTAGTGATTAATTTACCTTACTGACACTTCAGAATACTTATATGATGTAATTTATTGATAAATCTACCTTACCGACACTTTAGGATAATTTTCTAACAATATTTAGTATCAAATCTACCTTATAGACACTTTAGGATACTTACCTGATGTTATTTAATGAAAAAACTACCTTACTGAGCTTTTTAGATAATTACCCTAAGCTATTTTCAAGATGGCTGCCTTTTATTTTGAATTTACAATTACAAACATTTAAATATTGGCGTCTATTCAAAATTGGCACCTTTACTACATTTTTAATTAACCTAACCTAAAAGTAGGCAATAAAAATAACCGTAATAACTAAACTTAACCTAGAATCTAAGGTAAATGTAATCTTAAAACCAACTATTAAACTTCAAAAAAAAATTTTTTTCTATTTTAATTTTATTAAATTTCTAAAGTTTGTTTAACCTAACCTCAATTCAAACTATTAAATTAATCTTAGACTAAAGTCTTAACTAAACCTAACCTTAAAGTAATTAATAAATTTAATCTGAACTTAAATTTTAACTAAACCTAACCTAAAAAATAATTATGAAATTATACTTAAACATTTTTCTGCTTTTTCTTCTAAATTTATCGAATTTGTTCGCGCATGCGCAGCATAGAGTTCTGAATTGCGTAGGATTAAATTAAATGTTTATATATAATAAACATGTTAAACAAACAACATGTTAAAAGAAATTCACAGTGTATAGAATTTATAGAGATGTATAGGGAAATATTTTATTTGCATGTTTCATCTTATTCTACAACAGGTGAGAATAGATTGTCATAGCATCTTTTTACCTCTAAACATTATATATTTTGAAACTAACCACCATGAGTAATAGGAAACTGCACAACGATTTCTCCTTACGCGGAAAATATCTCTTAAGTTAATATCACCCCCCCCCCCCTCATTTCAAAATATCTTATGGGAAAGTTGACTGTAAATTTATATGTATAGTTAAGGGTATGCCTAAGGTTAGAAAAATTAGTATGTTTTACGAATTTTTCAAAATCTTTTTAAGTTGAATTTGAATCTATTCTTTTTTGACTGTCTTTATTTTTTTACGTTAAGATGTTGGTGAAAAGGATGAACCCGAAGAGGATGATCCTGAAGAAGATGACATTGGAGAGGTTGATCTCAAAGAGGACGATACCGATGTTTGTCTGATATCTTTATAAATTTGATCCTTATAATTTTTTTTAGTCTTAATTAGGATCCTTATTGTCCTCTAAATTTTCTTCATTTTCGAAACTCTCGCCTCCATCAGACTCAGAACTCATTAAATGCTTCTCTTCTGAGATTGTACTTTCCTCATGTAAAGATGTTTGTTTTAAAGGTATAGGAGTTTCTTCACAGCTTTGTGAAATTTATTCCAATTTTGAATATCCAATATCGGTGGAGGAACGTCCTATCTTGTAAATTTTCGTCTCATCTCGAGAAGATTATGGTTGTTGCTTCAATTTGTCTTTAATTGCCGCTTGTAACTTCGAATGAAAAACAACTTACATTATATGAAACAATTAAATTTGACCATCACCTGTTGCAGAATAAGATGAAACAGGCAAATAAAATATTTCCCTATACATCTCTATAAATTCTATACACTGTGAATTTCTTTTAACATGATGACCTTTTGAGAATTTATTCTTGCACTGCAAACATTTACAGTACATTTATCATTTTGGTAGGTCTGATGGAGATTAAATATTCCAGATCATTCATTGTTGTTTAATTCAAGTTTATTCTATTCTGTAAATTGAAAAACTAAGAATTGATTTAGAATTAACAAGCTCAATTTTAGTCTGAAACTAAACATGGGGACATATTGTTAGGTAATAGATGTATCAAGTTGACTAACCTAACTTTCCGGGTTCTGTGAAGTAGAAAGGATGAGTACTAATGCGTCAATTCAGGTTTTTAATTAATTTGCTTGATTCTTTTTTTTCGAATAAAATATGATTTTACGACCATTTCTAAACATTAATTACGTATAATATTATTAAATTCATTTACCTAAAGCCTTTTACTGGCAAATAATTTTGCTCCTGTCAGGAGTCAATTGAATGGTCTACTCTATTCCTCTTATTTCTTAATTCTTTACATGTTATTTTTATTATCACCTTGAGATTTAAGGATAATCAAAAACATTTAGCAGGGATAGAAACCAAACTTCTCAATTCATGCGGACTTATCAAAAACGTTTAACATTATTTTAGCTTAACTGTAACGTTAACATTATTTTAACTTTACCTTAACCATACTTTAACGTTACTTTAACTTTATCTTAACTACAATTTAACTATAGTTTAACGTTACTTTAACTTTACCTCAACTAAACTTTAACGTTACATTAAATTAAATTTACTTTAAATATACTTTAAAATTACTTAAACTTTACCCTGACTATACTTTAACGTTACTTTAACTCTACATTAACTTAAGTTTAACATTACTTTAAGTTCACTTTAATGTAACTTTAAAATTACATAAACTTTACCTTAACTATGTTGTTATGTTACGTTAACTTTATTTTAACTTTTCATTAATTATACTTTGACATTACACTCACGTTATTTTAACGTTATTTTGACTTTACCTTAACAATACTTTAACGTTACTTTAACTTTAGTTTGACTTTAACTCAATTATTCGTTAATGTTAATGTGTTTACTTACACAGAAAATTGTTTTGAATTAAATTTACTTGGAACGCTCTTTTTTAGTACCAAATTGAATTTAAATAATCTGAAATTGGCTTAAAACAATTGCTTCAATTTAATTACTTCAATTTAACATTATTTTAACTTAACCTTAACTTTACTTTAATTCCACCTTAACTATTTTTGTAAAGTTATACTTTAACCTTACCTTAACTATATTTTAACGTTACTTTAACGTTCCCTCCAAGTCCATATTGACTTGGAGTGATTGATTAATTCATCCCACTTATGAAAATTTTCACCAAGTGATAAATTCAAATTATCAATATACATTAAATTTATTTAAACTTTACCTTAACTAAACATTAACGTTATTTTAACTATACTTTATAGTCACCTTAACTTTACTCAAACTATACTTTAACTTCAACTTAACTACTTTTTGTAACATTAGTTTAACGTTACTTTACCTTATTCGTAATCTTATATTACTTACGATTTACCTTCACATTTACTTTACATTAACTATACTTTGACGTTATTCTAACGTTATTTTAACATAACCTTAACTTTAGTTTAACGTGATTTTAACTTTAGTTTGACTTAACCTTAACTATACTTTAATGTTACCTTAACTTTCGTCTGACATTACCTTAATTATACGTTAATGTTAGTTTAACTTTAGTTTAACGTTACTTTAACTTCAATTTAACATTATTTTAACTTGACCTGAACATTACTTTAACTTCACCTTCACTATTTTTGTAACCTTACTTTAACCTTACCTTAACCATCCTTTAACGTTACTTTAACTTTATCTTAACTACAATTTAACTGTAGTTTAACGTTACTTCAACTTTACCCGACCTAAGCTTTAACGTTACATTAAATTAAGTTTAAATTTAGTTCAAATATACATTAATGTTACTTAAACTTTACCCTGACTATGGTTTAACGTTACTTTAACTTCACTTTAATATCACTTTAAAATTACATTAACTTTACTTTAACTCTAGTTTAACTTCACCTCAATTATTTTTTGTGCCTTTACTGCAACGTTACTTCAACCATACCGTAGGTATACTTTAACATTACTTTAACTTTACCTTTACTATGTTGTTCCGTCACTTTAACTTTATTTTAACTATTCACCTTAACTGGAGTGGTCCGATATTACTCAGAAAAATAACAGTGTTTAAGCACAAGATATAAAAATGAAACTTCACCTTGACTATATTTGTAACATTAATTTATTATTACTTTACTTTGTGTTTAATTTAATATTAATTATACTTTAACTTCTCATTAACTATACTTTGACATTACTCTGACGTTATATTTTCACATTACATTAACTTTACTTTAACGTTACCTTAACTTTTGTTTGACTTAACGTCAATTATTCATTAATGTTAGTTCAACTTTAGTTTAACTATACTTTAATATTGCTTTGATTTTTCGTCTACTATACTTTAACTTTACTTTAACGTTACTTTTACTTTACCTCAACTAAACTTCAACGTTACATTCAGTATAGTTTATATTTAGTTTAAGTATACTTTAACGTTACTTAATCTTTACCTTAAGTATTATACCTCAACTTTACTTCAACTGTAATTTTGTAATTAATTCTAATTTAACCTTATAAATCCATACTACGTTTTGTAGCCCTTGATAATTTTATGAATTTCTAACATAATTATTTGAATTTTTTAAAGATGAAGGCTGGAAATATCTGGTAGCAATATGACAAACCCTTCGAGTCTCTGGAGATATATATAATCCTCTGAATTTTTCCAGAGACTAAGATTATAAAAATGGTCCGGTTGTGGCAAACCCAGTGTGGAATTTCTGGGTTAAATTTACATTAATATTACTTTACCCTTAGATTAATTTTACTTTTACCTTATTTTAACTTTACGTTAACTATACTTTTACATTACTTTAAGTTTAGTTTATTTTTAGATTAAAGTTAATTTATTCTCACTTCAACAATACTAATATATTATTATTATTGTATATAAACATTTAATTTAATACAACGCAACTCAGAACTCTATGCTGCGCATGCGCGAACAAATACGATAAATTTAAAAGAAAAAACAAAAAAATGTTTAAGTATAATTTCATAATTATTTTTTAGGTTAGGTTTAGTTAAAATTCAAGTTCAGATTAAATTTATTAATTACTTTAAGGTTAGGTTTAGTTAAGACTTTAGTCTAAGATTAATTTAATAGTTTGAATTGAGGTTAGATTAAACAAACTTTAGAAATTTAATAAAATTAAAATAGTAAAAACATATTTTTTTAAGTTTAATAGTTGGTTTTAAGATTACATTTACCTTAGATTGTAGGTTAAGTTTAGTTATTACGATTATTTTTATTGACTACTTTCAGGTTAGGTTAATTGAAAATGTAGTAAAGGTGCCAATTTTGAATAGGCGCCAATATTTAAATGTTTGTAATTGTAAATTCAAAATAAAAGGCAGCCATCTTGAAAATAGCTTAGGGTAATTATCTAAAAGGGTCAGTAAGGTAGATTTATCATTAAATAACATCAGGTAAGTATCCTAAAGTGTCTATAAGGTAGATTTGATACTAAATATTGTTAGAAAATTATCCTAAAGTGTCGGTAAGGTAGATTTATCAATAAATTACATCATGTAAGTATTCTGAAGTGTCAGTAAGGTAGATTAATCACTAAATAATGTTATAAAATTATCTTAAAGTGTCGGTAAGGTAGATTTATCATTAAAAACTTACCTAAAGCGCCACCTGGTGGTAAAAAGTTGCACCTCATAAAACAATTCTACTTGACCGGCTGATGGTACTGGTAAGTGTTGGTAACTGGCTGCAGGATACATTAGTCGGGAAAATTCAAATTTCACTAAAGGAATCTGCATTACCGGCCGATGGTACTGGTAATTGTGGGTAACTCGCTACAGGCTACATTATTTGAGAAAAATTAATTTTCACTATAGGAATCTGCATTACCGGCCGATGGTATTAATACGATCACTTAATTGCTTGAAATAGTGTCAGCCATCTTGAGAATTGTGGGAACCCCCTCTATTTCAGTAATATCCTAGCTCAATTGAAGAGCGCCATCTAGAAGCAGCCATCTTGACAATATCACATTCCCTCTCAGTCGATAAGGTAGAACTTAAAATACCTTCACTCAATTGCCCGAAATAGCGCCATCTAGCGGTAGCCATCTTGAAAATAGTTAAATTGTGGGAATCCCCATCTCAGTCGGTAAGGTAGAACTTTAAAATACCTTCACTCAATTGCCTGAAATAGCGGCAGCAATCTTGAAAATTTGGGGATTTCCCTTTAGGTCGGTAAGGTAGAACTTAAAATACCCCCACTCAATTGTCTGAAATAGCACTATCTAGCGGCAGCCATCTTGAAAATCTGGGGATCCTCCTCTCGGTCGGTAAGGTAGAACTCAAATTATCCTAGCCCAATTGCGCCATCTAGCGGCACCCCTTTAAAAACATCTTGCACAATTGCCTGAAATAGCATTACCCCCCCCCCCTGTATAAGCAACCGGGGAATCCTAACTCGGTCGGTAAGGTAGAACTTTAAAATAGCGGCTGAATAAAAACCCCCAGCAGAAACCTGCATTACCACTGCTGATAAAATAGAAATCTGTTTTAACGACTTAGCCAAGATCAGAACCTTGTCCTGAAACCCCCCTTGCTACACTACTCGCCAGCTAGGGGAGGATAGTTAAAATGACAAGGATACATTGTACTCTAAGTAATTAGGAATTATATTATATTAACACCAACAATTGTGCGATCCACTGCTTTTATTACTGCGCAAAAAGTTCTTTATTATATGAAATACATTTGTCAATACTTTCTCTCTTTCAAACATTAGTGGTTAAGGTAAATAATACCAGTTTTGGTCGCCATATATTTTAAGGTTATGTCGATTTGACATATTCAGAAAAAACTATTAAAACTTTAGTAACCTTAGGTATTATTTTAAAGATTAATTGATACAAAGTAACTTATTTGCACTGGAAAATTGTAACATTTCAGCTGATTTATAAATTTTTTTTTGTTTTTAAGAATTACAAGTCGAACTAGTTTGACTTATTAGAATTAACTTCTCTTCGGATGCTAACTGAACAAGGAATCCTTGTCATTTTAACTAAAACGGACTCAACTATAGCCATATTGTTGTTTTTCACACAAACATTTTTTTCAGTGTATCTATGCCAGATTTTCTTGGAATAATTGTATTTGAAAGATGAATATTTAAGGTTTAATAAATTAAAAAAGTTTGGTCACCTTACAGATGATTTAAAAGCAAAAATGTTAAAAATACAAAAAAATTCTCAAGATTTTTCGAATTATTCAGTCTAGATGCGGCAACGCTGTAAAGCTGTCAAATGCAGTAAAGAACGTAGGTAACTTAAGTTAGGTTTGAGTCAGGTAAGAAGTTCCGGCTACAAGCGCGCTAAATTCAAATTCATTAATATTAAAGTTTTTTCAATTCACTTACAGATTGTCAATTATTTTTTATTTATAAATATTTAAATATTATTCCACTTATAAATTACTGTAGACATTTTTTTTAACTGTCATTTCAATTTCACCATGATTTATACGTGTTATTCGCAATAGTTCTCAAAACTCAAACAACAAGCAACCTAACGCTCCGATGCTCAAACACTGCTACCAGCCTTTAAAAACTAAAACTTAAGATACTCGCTCAGCTCTTGGCTGCTGTGGGTGGAGAATAAATTATGAATTTTACAACTGTAAAATTTAGTACATTTGTACTGAAAGGAGAAGGTAAATTTTAAAACGATGTGTCCAAGAAGTTCAAAATTTGAAGAAGCTTAGGAAGAGAAAAATAGCAGAACTCTGGCTTAGGGAGATTGGCCACGCGCATCTCGTTGCGCACCATGCGTCAAGTCAGGCCTAACGCGACCCACCCCCTAATCCACCCGCTACTCTCGCGCGGTATTTTACGATTATACGGTCTCTCGCGGTTTTCATTATGATGATGGAAATTTGAGATCATATATGCAAAAGTATGTGGTGGGTGGTATTTTGAAAATTTAAGTCACAATACATTAGTTTGGTAGGTGGGTGGTGGGTGATGTTGGGAATAGAATAGTTGCTCTGAAAACATATACTAAATGGGTGATGGGTGTGTGGGGGGGAGGTTAGGCATATGATACATACATTGAAAACATATACTAGGTGGACAATGGATGATAGGTTGTGGGTGGTAGTACCAAAGACATGTAATTTATTTCTAACATAAATGTTAACAACAATTTATTTTTTATGCAAATTCTACAGATGGATGATGTCATAAAGACATGCAAACTAGTCCTAAGGTGAAAGTTAACAACAATACGCAGTTTATGCAATTTATAAAGGTTAAGATTTTAAGTTAAACTTTGTGCGAATCGATTGCAGCGCCGTCTATGGAGTAATCCCCCGCTTGAAAAAGCTAAAAGTAGAGGTAACTTTCAAATTCCCGCGCAAAAGTAGGGCTAAAAATCAAAATGACGTAGGAGAATCCCCAAGACAATGCCGACATATGGTAATACCGACTAAGGGTAACCGATTTCGGAAATCTACCTTACCCTTCGAGCAAGCAAGTAATCTGCATTACCGACACAAGGTAACACCATATAGTAACACACGCGAAATCTGCATTACCGACCGACAGTCATTTATCAACAAAACGGTTAAAAATTCACTGCGGATAACTGACTAGGGCGCCACCTGGTGACAAAAATCTGAACTGTGCGCTGGTGTGCCCATAGCTACACTACTATTTTTGTCTTTTGATTTTTATTTATTTGTTTATTTTCGTAACGTAATAATAATAAAATAATAAATAATAATAAAATAATAATAATAATAAAGTAAATTGTTGCACATCAACCCAAATATAATGTTTTGCGAAAACTGGTGTGACTGCAATACAATGTAAGGAAATTACAAAATCTCTTTGGATATTAAAAGGCACTTAAAAACTAACAATTTAAACAAACTCGCCTATAAAATAATTCAAAACAATCCACGAAATAACTATAAATGTCAAAATCGAATGGTACTTTTAACTTGAGAAATTCAGCTCGCTTTACGTACAGCAAACCATAGTGCGTGCTATTTCATGCTTTATATATAAAAAACTAGTTATTGTGGACACAAATATATGTCAGTATACGATTCTGTTCAATATCAAAATGTTGATCAGAAATCGGCGGTCTTGCACATCACCCTATGTTGTAAATCACCCCACAACGCCCTATACTGATTTTGAAAATAATAATATATTTTTATGAATAATTTTTTGTCCCATCAAGTATTTTTTCTGCTAAGAAAAAAAACTGGAATATACCCTGCTAAGAGTAAAAAGATAAAAAGGGAAAGATATATGAGAACAGAAAGAGATTACACTTTTCCTATCCCTTTCATATATATCCATTTTGCATACCTCAAACACTATATCTTTCTACCTCTAAACTTCTATCTCTTCCTATCTTTTCTCCATTCGCTCTGGATTTTTATTCCTTTCTATTCCCTTTCTATCATCTTCTAAAAGAAATAAATCTCTTTTTATCCCTTCGTTCATCTACTATTTTTATCTCTTTCAATCCCTTTTCTATCCTTTTATTTCCTTTTCTATAAAAAGTGAATCTCTTTCTATTCCTTCGCCTATATACTATTTTAATTCATTTCTACCCCCTTTCTATCCTCTTCTTTAAAAACATAATCTCCTTCTATCTCTTCGCTTATCTACTACAGTCGAACCTAGATAAGCGAGAGAAATATCTTTTGTTTCTAGTTCTATTGATATCTTTTTACTTTTCGTAAATAAAAATAAAGATAATCAAGTATTAGCGCAGTTACTCGCGCAGTGAAAACACAGAAAATAATTTTCTTCTTAATAAATTGAATTAAATTTTGAAAAGTTGAATAATGTCAAAACGAAAAATGAATGTGCTTTCATTAAATGACAAACTTAAAATTATAATTTAACTTAGGTAAAAATTACTTTCTTAAAAAACAAGTTGAGATTATTAAAATAACAAAACAAAGAAAGCTGACAGAGTTTTTTTAATCAAAAATGTTCTAAATCTAATGTATGTACTATATGTATCTAATGTTTGTTGTATTCTTTTAAATAAGGGTATTTCATTTCAAATTAAATACATTAAAATCAAACCAATTGTAAATTAATATGTATATATATTTGTTAAAATATAATTAAAATATATAAAATAATAAGTTTAATAAATCTTGCAGAACGTGTAATAATGTATTACAAATTCATAAACCTTTATAAGTGAGAAAAATCGGACCTGGACCTTTGTAAGTGAGAAACTGGATTAGTAAGAAACCTCTATAAGCGAGAGAAAATAGCCGGTCCCTTTTAATTACTTTTTATCTATAATTTTCAATAACCTATATCATATCCACTTAGTTTTTGTTGTTATCCCACCCTAACCAGAATTTTCGGTTATCGCTTTTAATTACTTTTCTTCTATAACTTTTAATCTTTAACTACGCCTGTGTATCCCTTTCTAACCCTTTCTATCTCTGTCTATCTCTTTTTATCCCTTTCTATCCCTTTCTGCCCCTTCCTATCCTCTCCTGAAAGAACATGATCACTCAACAGATTACTAAAAGTAATAAACGAAAGTAATTAAAAGCGATAGCTGATCGTGTTAATGCAGGTGGAATGAGAAGCGATAGAAGGGTATAAATCAGTTACAGAAAGTTATAGAAGAAAGGTGACTAAAAGTGATAGGCGATAGTATGTATCTTTCTATCGCTTCTTATCCTAGCTGCATTAACATGCAGGTGATCAGTTAGGGGCCATCCATAAATTACGTAACAAGTTTAGGGGGAGAAGGGTCGAGAAAATGTTACTACTTGTTACATGGGGGAGGGAGGGGGCTAATTGACCTTGTTACGTAATATTTTAACCCATTATTAAAAATACTTTTAAATTGTACTTTTTTATACATTTATAAAATTTTTTTGAATTCATGAATTTTTTAGTCAATTCAGTATAAAAATACAGAAAACTTTTTTTATTATAATTACATCTCTTGAATTTATTTAATATTTGGTAACAAAAAAGCAAACTTTTTGTAGAACAGAAGGTGATAAAATATTTTTCAATGTTACGTAACAGTCATAGGGGGAGGGGGATGGGGTGTAAATGAGTTTGTTACGACTTATAACATATAGGGGAAGGGGTTCAAATTATCAAAAAATGTCTTACGTTTTCATCACTTTTCTTTTATTACTTTTAGTAATCTGTTAAGTGATCATGTTTTTTCAGGAGGGGATAGGAAGGGATAGAAATGGATAGGAGAAAGATTAAAAGTTATAGAAGAAAAGTGATTAAAAGCGATAACCGATAATTCTGGTTAGGGTGGGAACATCAAAAACTATGTGGATATGATACAGGTTGTTGAAAATTATAGATAAAAAGTAATTAAAAGAAAAAACTCATCATTTTCATTCAGGTGGGGTTTGGAAATGATATGAAAATATTAGACATTAATTGAAAGTTATAGAAAAAGGTGATTAAAAACGATAACTTGCTATGTCCATTAACCCTTAGAAGCATACATTTTTCTATTTGAGGAATTTAGCAATCAAGTACGCTTGAGGGGGTTTTTGGGGTCGCTGATTAAGAATCCTGAGTCAGATTTTTAATATTTTTAAAATTGAAAATGGCGGATCCAATATGGCGGAAAAATTTGTAAAAAACGATTGAATTCGATTGAAACTTGTTAATCGAGGGTTTTTGGGGTTGCTGATTACGAATCTGAAGTTCGATTTTCAAAATTCAAAATGGCGGATCTAATATAAAAACAAATTTTGTTAAATGCCTTGAAATCGCTTAAAACTTGTTACTCGGAGGTTTTTGGGATCGCTGATTATGAATCTTAAGTCCGATTTTCAAAATTCATAATAGCGGATCTAATATGGCGGACAGATATATGGGGAACAAATTTAAAAAAATGTATTGAAATCGCTTAAAACTTGTTACTCGGGTCATTTTGAGGTCGCTGATAACATATCTGGTGAAATATTTTTAAAAAATAGCGTACACAAAAGAAAAAGTCGATCGGATTCTCTTGAAGCTTGTTAATCGGGAGTTTTTTAGTTCAATGACAATGTATCTGGTAATATATTTTAAAAATTCAAAATGGCGGATTTAATATGAGAGACGCAGAAGCAAAAATCGATCTTTTGTCTTAAAACTTGTTTCTCGGGGGTCTTTGGAGTCACAGATTACCTCAATATGCAAAATAAAAATTTCATAGTTGTTTTTTGCTTGCTCTTTGCGTTACCCGAAACTAACAACGAGGATGTCATATCATAATAGTTTTAGGGGCTAGATCTCCCCATAAGGGTATGCCAACACCACCTGCCATAGCAGGCTTAGGATCAGTTTGACCAACTTGCATGAAGTCAAGTAAGTTTGCATTTACTTGCAGTCTGAGACTTTACCCTTCTTACTAGCTCTAAGCATTCCCGACGTTTTACCGCCGGTCATTCCATCCGGCCCTTCTATTTACACCAGACCAGACTACTTTAGTGTTGCGAAGAGTTTTCAGTCAGGATCAGGCCAACAGAAGCTCATCATCCTACCATTTTCTCGCACCAAAGTGGGATGCCTCCGGTGCAAATCCCATGGTTTGGGATGGGTGCCTTCCTCACCCTCTCAATTTCTGCACAACTGATCGCCGAGTTGGAACATGCAACTTACACACCGACACGTCAGGCACTGATTCCTTAACGTCATTCTTACGTCAGGCTCAAGCCTCCTTCAGCGTCTGACCCAAGCATTAGGCCAACCACTGCCACCACGAGTCCGACCTCAAATGACCGGGAGAAGACTTACGTCTTCTGGGTCACCCGGTCTCCCATGGTACCGTTTAGACCCAGGTACGGGTACCTAGGTTGAAAGCCATACCCACTTTTGTTTCCAGGGTTTACTTCACAACTTGCAGTGCGCACTTCCCCCGCGGCCCTACAAGAGACGAACGAAGAGAACCATTCGCAAGCTCTTGATCGGGTCCTAACACGGCAAGAGTCCGTTAACCATTAGCCTATTGATTTCTTCACTTTGACATCAGGCAGCCTTTTAAAACGTTGAATTCTTGGTTGGCGACTGTATAAACAGCAACCAGGAGCGTGTCCTAAAGTCGTTCAGGCCGTTTTCCCAGAGCCTCCGATACACCACGCGGAGACGCTCGCTACAGCACGAATTGGAATGCCCAGTTGCTCATCACAGAGATGCCTCGGCGGACTGAGGCTTACCTCTTCACAGATGTCAACAAGTAGCTACGCACTTGCTGGTTCAGCCACCTGCAGTGCAGGGCCCAAGCGGTACCACGAGGAGGTACAGCAAGCACTTTAACAACAGAGACTATGTATTCGCTTAATGTTCCTGTCAAAATCTTGACGGATTCACTCACGATCCTCCGTCAGAGCTTTTGCCGCTCGACAACGAGGATGTGTAAGCTTTTAATGAAAGGCTTCGAGAAACAAGTTTCAAGAGAATCCGATCGATTATTGATTTTGCGTCCACAATATTAAATCCGCCATTTTGAATTTAAAAACCAGATTTCAGATTCGTAATCAAAGACCCCAAAAAACCCCGAGTAGCAAGTTTCAAGCGATTTCAATACATTTTTATAAATTTGTTCACCATATTGGATCTGACATTTTGCATTTTGAAAATCAGACTTCAGATTTGTAATAAATAGAGACCCCAAAAACTCTCGAGTACTAAGTTTTAAGCAATTTCAATAAATTATTATATATTTGTTCGCCATATTTAATCCGCCATTTTGAACTTTAAAAATTTGACTTCAGATTCGTAATCAGCGACCTCAAAAAACCCCGAGTAACAAGTTTTAAGCCATTTCAATAAATTTTTATATATTCGTCCGACATTTTGAATT
Organism: Ganaspis brasiliensis; assembly: GCA_037103525.1. NCBI lineage: Eukaryota > Metazoa > Arthropoda > Insecta > Hymenoptera > Figitidae > Ganaspis > Ganaspis brasiliensis. Next base: position 103,860 of record JAZKLR010000536.1, on the reverse strand, counting down.
TTGAAAATCGGACTACAGATTCGTAATCAGTGACCCTAAAAACCCCTATGTAAAAAGTTTCAGGTGATTTAAATAATTTTTTATAAATTCATCCACCATATTGGATCCGCCTTTTTGAATTTTGAAAATCGGACTTCAGATTCGTAATCAGCGACCCCAAAAATCTCCGAGTAACAAGTTTCACGCGATTTTAATAAATTTTTATAAACTCGTCCGCCATATTGGATCCGACATTTTGAATTTTGAAAATCGGACTTCAGATTCGTAATCAGCGATCCCAAAAACCCCCGAGTAACTTAGAAAATTGTCTTAGAAAGTAGGTGGTCAGTGGGACTGACCACTCTGCATGTAAGGGTTAAGGTAGGCATAGGGCAGGAAAGAAAGGTATAGATTAGAGATTGAAATTTAAAGGGAAAAAGTAATTATTAACGATAACTGATCATGAAGATTAATATGGAGATTGAAAGAGATTAAAGGCAATGGAAAGGGATAAGATAATACAGATTAGGGAATGAAAATTGTATGGAAACATGATTAATGGCGATAAGCTGGTCATGGTGATTAAGGTGGAGAATGAAAAAGATCGGAGGCAATAAAAAGGAATAGAATGGTAGAGATAATAGATTGAAATCTCTCTTTATCTCTCTTTCTATAACAGAGATAAGAAAAGATAAAAAGTGATAAGATTTCTATCACTTTACTTTCAGTAGGGTAGTTGGGTCCTGGGGTTATCTGTAATCGAATCTTATCAGAAATGCTTTTCAGCGTATTATAGATTTAGGTTACTTTGTTCTTTGAATATATTTTAGTAATTATAAACAATTTATGGATGGTAGAATGTGGGGACACTTATATTTAAGGAAAATAGCTTTATTAAACTACAATAAACCCTCGTTAACACGAACTTGAAGGGACTAAAAATTTAGCTGTTCGTGTTAAAATATTTCGTGTTATCGAGGCATTCATCAACGCGGATTTTTGCATTTTCTTATAACCCTTGTCTAAGTAGCCCGTAATATTACGTGAATATCATAGTAATATTACATGCAATATTACTTATATTATGGGATGACCTTACAATAATATTAACGTGACATTAAAATCTCTGCATCAAGGTAATATTACAGGGTAATGTTGAGGTAATATTACAGTAATACACTACAAAATAATATTAAGTTAATATTACAGTAATGTTACAAATATTACAGTAATATTACAGTGACCACTCGGCTATTTAGGTCTTATAATACAATTCAGAAAGTCTTCTTCATATTTTGTTACATATTTGTAGGGGAGTGGGCCCCAAGATGGACATTTCGTATAAAATTTTTGTATAAGGTGACAGCGCCATATGTGACGCGTCGCGAAGAAAAGCACCTAAGAAGCAAAAAATCGATTTTCGGATTTTGATAATATTAGGTTAATTAAATATCCCTTTTTCATTATCTAAAATCAGAAAACATTTTCATTGAATATTTTTCACGTATTTAAGACTTAAGCATCGGCGATTTGTACAGAATCCAATGGCGCGCGCGCCGCTTCTTTTCACTTTCCTGTAAAATTGCCGTTTGGCTTCTTAGGTGCTTTTCTTCGCGACGCGTCACATATGCTTTCTGTCATTTTTGTTGTTTGTATAGACGAAGATTTTGATGCACATTTGAAGAAAAAAAACAATTGGTTTTTGTTTTACACATACCACATAAATTAAAAAGTACTTACAAATTTGAAAGCGCAAACGATAGGCAACTAAATGATATATCCTTGTTTAGATTTAAAAAATAATTTCTAGCTTTTTTCTTGTCCGACCAAAAGTAAGCCGAATAACCCCGGTCTCCCCTACTCTCTTAATCATTTTCTTTTCATAACGCAGTCTTAAGGGGTTACACCACTGTAGACGGCAAAAAAAAAGTGTTTTTTTGCGATTTTTTTTTTTTTTTGTAGAAGGAACAGAAGGAGGATAATTCTTTTCAAGGATATTGTTAGACATCTTTAAAAGTTTAGAAAAAAAAAATTTTTATTTAAAAAAAATACAACATGGCGGCGTAAGAGCAACTTCTGTTAGACGGTTTTTTTAAAAATAGCTCTACTGCAAGCAGTACACAGGGTGTAAAAATTGATCTGTAACAAAATAAAAATTTTTTTATTAATCTACATTAGAATGACTACAGAAATACGTAGGGGATTTTAAAAATATTCATTTTTGTTAAATTGGCGAGAATTCAAAGTAAAAGTCAAATTTTTGACCAAAAAAATTAGTACTTAATTGTGTCTAAAAAATCGAAATTATAAAATATCAAAAATCGGCTACGTATTTCTGTGCGGAATGTTGTTTTAAATAAATGATAAAAATTAAGAGTTAAAATAATAAAAATTGTTTGAGTTATACTGCTTGCAGATTTGCAAAAATGTGTTTTGAGAAAAACGCGTTGGCGTCACACCACTGTTGACGACTAAAATTAAACTCTTTTTTGCGAATTTTTTTTTGTAGAAGGAAAAGTAAGAAAATAATAATATTATAGGATGTATTTAGGTATGTCTTACAGTGAACAAAAAAAATATTTTTGATTGAAAAATGTTTTAAAATGGCGTCATTAGGACGTTCTACCGAAGCATGTTTTTCATGAGACGCTTCGTAGCACCAAGCAAAGCTGTTGAAAAATTTAATCTGATGAAAAACAGGCACCAAACTTTTTTCCCTGTATTCTAGAGGGTTTAAAGCATCTTTTAAGCTAATAAAACAAAAATCGATTTTTTGAAAATTCTACAGTGGTGTAACCCCTTAAAAATGGCGTGATTCGGTTCTCTGTAGATAACCAGAAAGTTAAAGATTTAAGAACGATTCACTATGTGACGTCAGAGTGCAAACAAAAACAGTCCAAATTGCATGTCTCCCACTTTTATACTTTTCTTGCACTCACTGTTTGACCAACAGAACAGAGTCAATGTCTTTAGCGTGAATAGTACAGCTTCAAAATCTAACCTGACCGTATCACCGGCGCGGCGTTTTGACAAGTAAAAAAGTGTGAGACATTCAATTTGGATTGTATTTGTGTACACTCTGACGTGACATAGTGAATCGTTCTTAATTCTGCAACTTTCTGGTTATCTATACAGAGAACCGAATCACGCCTTTTATGACTTTGTTATGAAAAGTATCGTTCGTAACTGCGTGAACGAAGCAGTCGTTTTTTAAACTCGCGCAATTTTTGCAACTCGTTTCAGAAACGACTGCTTGTCACGCATGTTACGAAATATACTATTTTGCCCCAGCTGTGTAAAGCAAGCTTCCAACTGCTTCTCTACTCTCTAAATCTGAATTAGTCAAAAATGACTAATTCACAGTCATTAATGACTAATTTAAATAGAGCGGATTCGTTGACTGTGAATTAGTCAGCAGGTACTAATTCAATCACTAACAAATGTGTAACTAAATGAATTTGTAACTTTAGGTACTAAATGAATTTGTAGACTGTAACTATTAATTGTTTAAAACATCGTCGTGGAATTGCATCAAACTAATGTTGATAAACTATTCCCAAACTGTAATTAAATAAAAAAAGTAAAAAAATAAATTTGGAAGCCTACAAACAGTACTAGTTTTAATTACACTCCTTAACTTCTTATAACTAATAATCGCCTATACCTAACAAAAAAATCCCCTTTCGCTGGGGATTGAATGCATGACCCTAACACTAACAGTCCGCAGCCCTAACCAACTACCTACGCAACGCCACGCTGTAGAGCTTTATAAGAAATTTGAAGACATTCTTACTACAGACCACATATAAAATAACACTGTCAATTATAGATAATTAGTTTACAATGTGTTTTACTAAAAAATTGAAATTAGTAAAATAATCCAGTCTTTTATTTTTTAATTTTAAAATCGCTAATTTATTAATTAATGCAAATGTAAGGTTAAAAACAAAAGATACAAATTAGGTAAGCTGATATGTTTATACTAAATTATGTGTACATACAAATCAACATGCTGTTATTTACCAAGTTTCTATAAAATTATAGCTAAAAATAATAAGCTCTACATCCAGATGCAATTGTGTAAAATAACAAATGTCAATTTCGTAATAAAAAAATATAATATTTTAAATTAAATTCCGATAAATTTTAAAGAAAGTTAATTTTAAAATTTTATCTTGAATTTATTATTAGAGTTTTATTCTCAGAAAAACATTCTTTCATTACTAGATTTTCCGTCACAGTTAAAACAATGTTAAAATAAACTTTAATTTATAACTGAATACTTAAATTTAATTCATTTATTCTACATGTAAAAGATTGTTTTATCTTAAATAATAATTAAATACTTTATTACCACATAAAGAAAAGTATTGTGTTTCAAGATTACTTGAAAAAGTAATCTCTATTATGTGTTATAATGTAAGGTTATGTTTTATTATTTTGACTTATTCAATTTGTAATTGGCGATTCAAACAGCTAAAGCTGCGCCCCTATCGGCCGACTTTGAACTAATATTGGTGTGACTCTCTGCGTGAAATTCCACGTGTTTTGTGTTTTTGCAGTGTTTTTATGTTTATTATTTCAATTTTTAGAACATGTGTAATATTTTATTATAAATAATTTTACAACCACCGAATAAATATCTAAATAAAATTACAAATGAACATAAATTTTCGCGGAAAAAGGAAAAAAGAGACCGACACAATTGTTGCGTTTCCACAGTGCTCCGTGTTAAAAAATAGATAAAATCATTTTTACCAAATTCTAATTGATCTTTCAAGACACCAATAATAGGAATAAAAAGATAAAAGCTTAAATGATAATGTATGAGTTTGCAATAATATTTTAAATCCAAGGATTAAAATGACGACTCGCAAGGCTCGCAAGTTATATGATATTGTGATATTTTTTAGTTATGTCTTATACTACACGTTTCTAATGTTTTTTATTTACTGCTTATTTGTTGAAGATCAATAAGATTTAGAATTCCAATTATAAATTAATTGAAAAAAAAACGAAAAGAACAATCTTAGAAATATAACCATAAAAAACATCTATACAGACTTACGTGTCGTGATTTTAATCCTTGGGTTTAAAATATTATTGCAAACTCATACATTATCATTTAATCTTTTACTGTTTTTATTCCTATTATTGGCGTCTTGAAAGATCAATTAGAATTTGGTAAAAATGATTTTCTCTATTTTTGAACACGGAGCACTGTGGAAACGCAACGATTGTGTCGGTCTCTTTTTTCCTTTTTCCGCGAAAATTTATGTTCATTTGTAATTTTATTTAGATATTTATTCGGTGGTTGTAAAATTATTTATAATAAAATATTACACATGTTCTAAAAATCGAAATAATAAACATAAAAACACTGCCAAAACACAAAACACGTGGAATTTCACGCAGAGAGTCACACCAATATTAGTTCAAAGTCGGCCGATAGGGGAGCAGCTCTAGCTGTTTGAATCGCCAATACATAACGACAAAATAAATTAGTAGAATATCACTACTAAATCACCCGGTAAAAAGAGGTTGATTAAAACGCATTAAAACGTTTCAATGCGCTTTGATTCCATTTTTGTATGAGTTCAAATATGTTAATAGGTTAACTTCAGCTAAATATTAGATGATAGTAGACCAAAATAGAATAAAATATAAGCACTAAGTTTATCACTTAACGTAATTTTCGTGTTTTGTCTTGCATGCAACAAAAAATGACAAAATGACTTTAAAACTTATGTTCGCGTTCACTTCTTCACTTTGTTTAGGTAAACTATTAGTATTAGATACAAAATCACTTTATTTTTCACTTCAATAACGCGATTTAGTTAAAATAGATCGAACAACACAAAATAGAAAGATGCCACGACGACGTGCTGCAAGGAATGAACAAGTTAACGATAGCAGAATGGCGTCTTTTTAATCTGCTCACATAGGCATAGACCGGCATTTAACTTCTTGAGGCATTGACTGCGTTCAAAATTGTTTTTTTGAAGGCATTGAATGGCATTTAATTTGATACATTATCAGAAAGCATTTAATGGCATTTGGATCTAATTCGTGGTGTTTCGCTTGACGGTAAAGAAACGCATTCAATTTTTTTCATAAAATTTTTGAGCATTCAAAATGATTAAAATGAAACAAATATCAAGCAAGAAAACGCGTTAAATGGCATTGAGGACAAAAACGGAATTAGCAGGCATCTGTCAGCATTCAAATGACTGTTTTTTTAAATGCCAATTTATGCGTTTTAATCAACCTCTTTTTACCGGGCATTTAGCATAGGAATATGACTTTTTTCTTTTTTGTAGAAAGAGATGAAATAACTAATTCAGCAGTCAAAACTGACGCTTCTAATTCCATTAGCCAAATTTTGACTAATTCAAATTTAGAGAGTATAAGGGATTTTCTTTGCTGTTTCTGTTTTGATCAGTATCTCATCGTCATATTCGGTTTCTTTATTTTTTCTCTCTCTATTAGTTGAGTCAGAATTCCTAAAGTGGCCCCCTACTTTCTGTTAAGTCAGGAGAATTTTTTTATTTGTATAGTTTTTAAAAGTCTATATGATACAAAAAAAACTATAAAGGGTTTTTAAAAATTTGAATATTTTCCAAAGTTATAAACGATTAAAGTTTTTTGCAGAGAGACTAATGAGGAATCGTACATGTGATAAATGGTCGAAATTTAAATAAATTATGTAATTTATTTCAATAAATTAAGTTTTTAATTTTTGAAGTTACAAATAAATCATGTTCTCCATCGATTTTACCACTTTTTTTTAAAATAATCTTGTAGATAAAAGTTTTAAGATTTTATTTCAACAATAAAAAAGTGTGATATTCTATTACTTTAGTAATAACAAGAATTTCTGTCTCGCCAAAATTTTGTGAAATAACAGATATTTAAAATAAAACAAATGAATTTGCTCCCGCTACGTGTTTTTACATACCTATATCAACTAATTTTGACAACGCGAACTAATAAATATTTAAAAACAAAATCATACTTACCATACATAATTTTATATATGTAAAAACACGTAGCGGGAGCAAATTCATTTGTTTTATTTTAAATGTCTGTTAGGTACTTTACAAAAATTTGTCGAGACTGAAATTGAAGCAGTTTGTGCAGAAACCGCACAACCCTACTGGAAGTAAAGAGATAGAAATCTTATCACTTTTTATCTTTTCTTATCCCTGTTATAGAAAGAGATGCAAAAAAGCTATCATTTTCAAACTCGACTCTATATCTCCTTATATCTTTCTATCGACCCCAATCTCTTTCAATCTCTACCTTAATAACGATGACCAGCTTATCGCCATTTATCGGCTTTTCCCTATAACTTTCAATCTCTAATCTTTACCATCCTATACCTTTCTATTGCCTCCAATCTCTTTCAATCTCTATCTTAATCATAATGACCAGCTTATCGCCATTAATCACCTTTTTCCTATAACTTTCAATCTCTAATTTATATTTTTCTATCCAGTCCTAACCCTACCTTAATGGACATAGCGAGTTATCGCTTTTAATCACCTTTTTCTATAACTTTCAATTAATTTCTAATACCTTCATATTATTACCAAACCCCACCTGAATGAACATGATGAGCTTTCCCTTTTAATCACTTTTTATCAATACTTTTCAATAACCTACAACATATCCACATATTTTTTGCTATTCCACTCTAACCAGCATCATCAGTTATCGCTTTTAATCACCTTTCTTCTATAACTTTTAATCTTTCACCTATCACCTTCTATCCCTTTCTATCCCTTTCTATCTCTTTCTATCTCTTTTTATCCCTTTCTATCCCTTCTCATCCCTTTTAATCCCTTTCTATCCCTACTTATACTTTCCCATCCTTAACTGAAAGAACATGATCACTCACTAGATTACTGAAAGTAATGAAATGAAAGTGATTAAAAGCGAAAAATTATCAAGTTAATACAGGTGGGATAAGAAAATATAAAAAGGGATAGAAAGGGATAGAGAAAGGGATAGAAAAGGATAGAAAGAGATACAAAGGGATAGAAAGTGATAGGTGAAAGATAGAAAGTTATTGAAGGAAAGTGATTAAAAGCCATAAACCGATAATGCTGGTTAAGAGAAGAATAGCAAAAAATATATGTATATGACATAGTTCATTGAAAATTATAAATGAAAAGTGATTAAAAGGGAAAGCACATAGTGTTCATTAAGGTGGGGTTTGGAAATGATGTGAAAGTATTAGACATTAACTCAAAGTTATAGAAAAAGATGATTAAAAGCGATAACTTGCTATGTCCATTGAAGTAGGGATAGGGCGGGATAGAAAGGTATAGATTAGTGATTAAAAGTTATAAGAAAAAGGTGATTAATGGTGATAACTGATCATTATGATTAAGGTAGAGATTGAAAGAGATTGGAGGCAATAGAAAAGGATAGGATGATAAAGATTAGAGATTGAAAGTTATAAGGAAAATGTGATTAATGGTGATAAGCTGGTCATGGTGATTAATGTGGAGATTGAAAGAGATTGATGGCAATAGATACCCAATGGGAAATTGCCAATGATCACCATTGGCTAAATAATGGTCCCATGATTGGCGGCCAACAGTTTTTTCTTGGCAAACTATTGGCAACCAATATTGGACCACAGTTGGTCAATCCTTGGGATGATAACGGGTTTGCCAGTCATTGGCAGCCATCATTGGTTCAATATTGGTTGCCAATGATAATGCCAATAAATAAAATTTTTTAAATTAACAATATTAAAATCTATATTTTTATATTGTTAATTTATTTATTGTTTAAAAATTTTTTTTTTAATAAATATTTTAATTTATTTATTAATGCATGTCAAGTATTGGTACAATAATTGGCTTTCAATATTGGTCCATCCTTGGGAGCCAATGAATAACCAACAATCTTATTTTTACAACTCTATATGGAAACAGAGTTGTTAATTTAATCTTCAGCCAATATTTGACAATGAAGATTTGAGTGTTGGACACATTAGAAATGTATTTTCAGAGGTACGGGATCAGGCCTTATATAAAAGAGCTGAAGAAACTCGATCGTGAGAGAGGCTGACCGATGCGCGCCCTATGCCAGTTTCCGAAACCACAAACGCGTGAGAATCCTCGGCGCGCAGACGCAGCATAGATGCGGCGGGAAACTTCCACTATTTGAATTTGAATTTTTTATGCATTTAATCAAAAACAAGAAAAGAAATATAATAATACAAAAATTATACAAATTCTTAAATTTGTATAGTTTTCTGATTGTTATTAAAAAGTAATACGCTTAATTATAAAGAAATACTTATAATAAATATCCTCCATAAATAATTGTTCAATTCTTGAAGATTTGAAAAACTCTTAAAGGTGTGTCCTAAGGTTAAAAATTATTGTTCTAAATCTACTTTAATCGATTTTCATGTTATAGAAATTATTTAAATAAATTAATTAGTTTTAAAGAAATCAGAAAGAAATTAAATTGATGAAAAAATAAACATTTAATATTAAAAATAATATTAATAAAAATAATCACATTAAAACTTTGCTTGTAAAATAAACAGAACGAAAAATTTAAAATTAAAAAATTAATGAACAATTACAAAATATTAAAGAAGACTTTAATTTTATTAAAATGTAAACTTAAGTCACATAAATACAAATATTCATGTCAGTATTTAAATTTTAAATTCACCATTTTTTCTGTTTAAATTTAAAGTAAAATTTAACAAATTGTAAATAATGATAGTTAATAAATATTTAACTTTATTTGTTATTCATTTCGTTTTTCACATGCAAAAAATAATCATTTTTTTTGATAAAACTAAGAAACAAATTCTCTAAATTTGAATACAAATTAAAAATGAAAAAAATTTAATATATGTAAAAAAATTTTAAATTTGAATCATTTAATTAAATAATTTATTTTAACAAAATGACTTTCTAAATATAACTATTCAGAATATATAAAAAATATGAGCAAAAAAAATCAAAATTGGTTTTTAAAAATAAAAAAATAAACTTTTTAAAGTTCAAAATAAATTAAATTTTTTTTAAATTTTGTTATTCTAAAATTAATATTAAACTTGAATAATAATTTTCAATACAATTACTTAAAGTTAGTTTTCAAAAAATTTAATTATCATTAAAATGAATCTTTCCAAATAATAAAACTTAAACAGAAAGAATTAATGGTCTCTTTTAAATTAAAGAAATAATAGAGCATTAAACATAGTTAATTTAATATTTTGAATACTATTAAAAAAAATTTAACTTTAAAAAAATTAATGATATCAAAAATATTATTTTTCGATCCTAATTAAAAAATGTAACTTATTTCAATTTAGCTATTACAAAACGGCATTGAGTTTTAAAATTTAAATTTGTATAGAAAGGTTTAATTTAGTTCACATCTTATTTCCAGTTTAACTTAAAAGTTTAAAAAATTTTAAACAAAGTTTTTACTTTCTGAGCACATTTTTAATTATATTCGAAATGTTTACTTTAAAATTTTTAAATTTTTGATATTATTAATTTTTTTAAACTTAATTTTTTTTTAATTTTATTCCAAAATTTTAATTAACCATGTTTAATGCTCTATTATTTCTTTAATTTAAAAGAAACCTTTAATTTTTTCTGTTCAAGTTTTACTATTTGTAAAGATTCGTTTTAAAATTAATTTAAGTTTTTGGAAACTAACTTTAAGTAATTATATTTGAAAATATTATTTAAGATTAATATTAATTTTAATATAACGAATTTTAAAATATTTTTAATTCAACTTTAAACTTTAAAAAGTTTATATTTTATTTTTAAAAACAAATTTTAATTTAATTTTAATAAAAGATATGGACATAAAAGAAAATAGGATGTAAACTAATTTAAAGCTTAATACCTAGACACAAATTTTAAAATTTTAAATTTAAAAATCAATACTGTTTTATAAAGCTAAATTAATATAAATTTTTTTTTTTAAATTAAGATCGAAAAATAATATTTCTGATGTCATTAATTTTTTTAAACTTAAATTTTTTGTTTTATAAAGCTAAATTAATATGAATTTTTTTTTAAATTAAGATCGAAAAATAATATTTCTGATGTCATTAATTTTTTTAAACTTAAATTTTTTTTAATAAAAATAATATTTCTGATGTCATTAATTTTTTTAAACTTAAATTTTTTGTTTTATAAAGCTAAATTAATATGATTTTTTTTTTAAATTAAGATCAAAAAATAATATTTCTGATGTCATTAATTTTTTTAAACTTAAATTTTTTTTAATAAAAATAATATTTCTGATGTCATTAATTTTTTTAAACTTAAATTTTTTGTTTTATAAAGCTAAATTAATATGAATTTTTTTTTTAAATTAAGATCGAAAAATAATATTTCTGATGTCATTAATTTTTTTAAACTTAAATTTTTTTTAATAGTATTTAAAACCTTTAATTTTTTCTGTTCAAGTTTTACTATTTGTAAAGATTCGTAATTTTAAAATTAATTCAAGTTTTTGGAAACTAACTTTAAGTAATTATATTTGAAAATATTATTTAAGATTAATATTAATTTTAATATAACGAATTTTAAAATATTTTTAATTCAACTTTAAACTTTAAAAAGTTTATATTTTATTTTTAAAAACAAATTTTAATTTAATTTTAATAAAAGATATGGACATAAAAGAAAAAAGGATGTAAACTAATTTAAAGCTTAATACCTAGACACAAATTTTAAAATTTTAAATTTAAAAATCAATACTGTTTTATAAAGCTAAATTAATATGAATTTTTTTTTAAATTAAGATCGAAAAATAATATTTCTGATGTCATTAATTTTTTTAAACTTAAATTTTTTTTAATAAAAATAATATTTCTGATGTCATTAATTTTTTTAAACTTAAATTTTTTGTTTTATAAAGCTAGATTAATATGAATTTTTTTTTAAATTTAGATCGAAAAATAATATTTCTGATGTCATTAATTTTTTTAAACTTAAATTTTTTTTAATAAAAATAATATTTCTGATGTCATTAATTTTTTTAAAGTTAAATTTTTTTTAATAACAATAATATTTCTGTCATTAATTTTATTAAACTTAAATTTTTTGTTTTATAAAGCTAAATTAATATGAATTTTTTTTTTTAAATTAAGATCGAAAAATAATATTTCTGATGTCATTAATTTTTTTAAACTTAAATTTTTTTTAATAGTATTTAAAACCTTTAATTTTTTCTGTTCAAGTTTTACTATTTGTAAAGATTCGTAATTTTAAAATTAATTCAAGTTTTTGGAAACTAACTTTAAGTAATTATATTTGAAATTATTATTTAAGATTAATCTTAATTTTAATATAACGAATTTTAAAAAATTTTCAATTAGACTTTAAACTTTAAAATGTTTATATTTTATTTTTAAAAACAAATTTTAATTTAATTTTAATAAAAGATATGGACATGAAAAAAAATAAGATGTAATCTAATTTAAAGCTTAATACCTAGACACAAATTTTAAAATTTAAAAATCAACACTGTTCAATAAAGCTAAATTAAAATGAATTTTTTTTTTCAAATTACGATCGAAAAATAATATTTTTGATATCATTAATTTTTTTAAAGTTAAATTTTTTTTAATAGTATTCAAAATATTAAATTAACTATGTTTAATGCTCTATTATTTCTTTAATTTAAAAGAAACCATTAATTCTTTCTGTTTAAGTTTTATTATTTTGAAAGATTCATTTTAATGATAATTGAATTTTTTGAAAACTAACTTTAAGTAATTGTATTGAAAATTATTATTCAAGTTTAATATTAATTTTAGAATAACAAAATTTAAAAAAAAATTTATTTATTTTGAACTTTAAAAAGTTTATTTTTTTATTTTTAAATACCAATTTTGATTTTTTTTGCTCATATTTTTTATATATTCTGGATAGTTATATTTAGAAAGTCATTTTGTTAAAATAAATTATTTAATTAAATGATTCAAATTTAAAATTTTTTTACATATATTAAATTTTTTTCATTTTTAATTTGTATTCAAATTTAGAGAATTTGTTTCTTAGTTTTATCAAAAAAAATGATTATTTTTTGCATGTGAAAAACGAAAAGAATAACAAATAAAGTTAAATATTTATTAACTATCATTCTTTACAATTTGTTAAATTTTACTTTAAATTTAAACAGAAAAAATGGTGAATTTAAAATTTAAATACTGACATGAATATTTGTATTTATGTGACTTAAGTTTACATTTTAATAAAATTAAAGTCTTCTTTAATATTTTGTAATTGTTCATTAATTTTTTAATTTTAAATTTTTCGTTCTGTTTATTTTACAAGCAAAGTTTTAATGTGATTATTTTTATTAATATCATTTTTAATATTAAATGTTTATTTTTTCATCAATTTAATTTCTTTCTGATTTCTTTAATACTAATTAATTTATTTAAATAAATTCTTTAACATGAAAATCGATTAAAGTAGATTTAGAACAATAATTTTTAACCTTAGGACACACCTTTAAGAGTTTTTCAAATCTTCAAGAATTGAACAATTATTTATGGAGGATATTTATTATAAGTATTTCTTTATAATTAAGCGTATTACTTTTTAATAACAATCAGAAAACTATACAAATTTAAGAATTTGTATAATTTTTGTATTATTGTATTTCTTTTCTTGTTTTTGATTAAATGCATAAAAAATTCAAATTCAAATAGTGGAAGTTTCCCGCCGCATCTATGCCGCGTCTGCGCGCCGAGGATTCTCACGCGTTTGTGGTTTCGGAAACTGGCATAGGGCGCGCATCGGTCAGCCTCTCTCACGATCGAGTTTCTTCAGCTCTTTTATATAAGGCCTGATCCCGTACCTCTGAAAATACATTTCTAATGTGTCCAACACGCAAATCTTCATTGTCAAATATTGGCTGAAGATTAAATTAACAACTCTGTTTCCATATAGAGTTGTAAAAATAAGATTGTTGGTTATTCATTGGCTCCCAAGGATGGACTAATATTGAAAGCCAATTATTGTACCAATACTTGACATGCATTAATAAATAAATTAAAATATTTATTAAAAAAAATTTTTTTTTAAACAATAAATAAATTAACAATATAAAAATATAGATTTTAATATTGTTAATTTAAAAAATTTTATTTATTGGCATTATCATTGGCAACCAATATTGAACCAATGATGGCTGCCAATGACTGGCAAACCCGTTATCATCCCAATGATTGACCAACTGTGGTCCAATATTGGTTTCCATTAATGCGCCAATATTGGCACCATTGGCTCCCAATACTGGTCCATTAATGCGCCAATCGTTAGTTTCCCATTGGGTAGGAAAAGGATGGTAAAGATTAAAGATTGAAAGTTACAGGGAAAAGGTGATTAATGGTGAAAACTGATAATTATGATTATGGTAGAGATTGAAAGAGGTTTGAGGTCAATAGAAAGGGTTAAGAAGGTATAGAGTCGGGATTGAAAATTATACGTTTTCTGTATCTCTTTCTATAACAGAGATAAGAAAAGATAAAAAGTGATAAGATTTCTATCTTTTTATTTCCAGTATGGATCTCCAAAAATATAAACACTATGTGGGATAGAAAAAGATAGAAGAGGAAGATTAAAAGAGATAGGAGTAAGAGTGATAAAAGGCAGTCAAGTAAAGGAGTGATCTGTAGTGTATCGTTCGTTAGCTCAGTTGGTAGTGTTCTTAGGTTAATGCGCACGAGGTTAGGGGATCGCTCCATCATAGCTGACGATTTTTCAGTATAATACGCGTTAAATATCAGATTAATTTCAGTATATATATATATAGATATATTTACTACCATATAAAATAACTAAAGCAGTTGGGTATTTAAAATAGCAGATAAGCGAAAAGATAGATGGAGATTAAATTTTTAATGAAGAGGATAAAAAGGGGATAGAAAGAGATTCACTTTTTATAGAAAAGGAAAAAAAGGGGATAGAAAAGGGATAGAAAGAGATAAAAATAGTTGATGGACGAAGAGATAGAAAGAGATTTATTTATTTTAGAAGATGATAGAAAGGGAATATAAACGGATACAAGTTCAAAGCGAATAGAGAAAAGATATAAAGAGGTAAAAGTTTAGAGATAGAAAGATATTGCGTTTTGGGAATACAAAGTAGATATATGGAAGGGATCGAAAAATTGTAATCTCTTTCTATCCTCATATTTCTTTCCCTTTTTATCTTTTCACTCTTAGCAGGGAAGTGCATTTTTTTCGAAAATCACTTTTTTATGAAAAATGTATCTTTAAATGAAGCTCTATGATCTAGTAAAATATTACATAAGTTACTAAACTCTAAACCCTTTAAAAAAAATAAAGAAATTTTCGTTTTGTGCAGAAACAGCACAAGTCCATGATTCCAAGCTGCGCACAAAGATGCGCAAAGGATGAAATAATATTTATTTATGATATTTTTAAAGTGTTTTAGACGTTGTTAAATAATTTATATTATTTATATATATTTTATATATATATTTATAAAAAATGTTTATTATTTATAAACTGCTAATAAAAATGATCCAAATTAAAAATTTTTAATAAATGTGATACTTTATTTGATTCAATACATCTTCTGTGTTTTCCATTTCATTTTGTGCAGAAACCGCACAAGTCCAAAAGTTATTTTTTTTTTTATACCCTACACTGAGAAAAATCTGTTGCGATTATCGCATGAGCAAATGATATGAATATAGCATAGACACTAACTATACAAAAATTGCAAGAATCCACCTAATTATTAGGCCGCTCCGCCTAGTTTTCAGGCCAAGTCCGAGCAATAACTATACGTTCTGTTAGAAATATAGCATCAATAGAATTATGGAAAAAATGCAAAAATGATTTCAAGCAATAATCGCAACAGATTTTTCTCAGTGTATATTAATTAAAATATAAATCAATCATATTGAATTTTTAAACTTATAGGTTAGTAAAAAATAATAAAAAACGCAGAATTAAAAAAAATTCTCACATTTACAAGAAAAACAGTTTTTATTGATTCCTGAACAATTTCGATTTATGGACTTGTGTGGTTTCTGCACAAACTGCCTCAATTATTGTTATTACTAAAGTAACAGTATATTCCACTTTTTATTGTTGAAATAAAGTCTTAAAACTTTCATCTAGCAGATTGTTTTCAAAAAATGGTAAAATCGATGGAGAACATTATTTATTTGTAACCTCCAAAATTAAAAACTTAATTTATTGAAATAAATTACATAATTTATTTAAATTTCGATCATTTATCTCAAGTCCCTATAAAAAAATAATGAAAAAACATCAGAAAAAAATCAGAATTTCTGTTGATTCTTGACAGTAATTGTTGCATTTACTGTCAAAAAGCATGAGAAAGCAATAAGAAACTTCAGGATATCGTAAAAAATTATCAGATGTTTTATTACGGTCTCCGACCTTTCTTAGAACCACGGCAATAAATCATTATCGACGCTTTATTCTTGATGATGATTTTTGAAGATTCCTGTGTGCATTGTGTTTAAATGTGATTATTTCTCACAATATTGTGTTGATTTCTGACATACTTTTCATTATTTCTGACTTTTTCTGTTGATTTCTGGATACATATTGGCTTGAAAAAATAAATAACAAATATTTCTATTGTTATGAAACAAAAAAAAACCTAATTTCATTCTTTAAGCTTTTTACATTTCTATTTTACTTACATATATTTTTATTTATTTAACAACTATGGGGTACCTACCTATAACACTACATATATTACAAATGAAAAACCGCACGCTCTAGAGGAATCGAACCCTCGACCCCTAACACATTCGACGTAACGCTTTTAACCGACTGAGCTAACACAACATGATGAGGTAGTAGTCAAAAGTTAAATGTTGTAAGAGAGCAGTATTTCTTTTCTAAGTTCTATCCCAATAGAAACCTAATAAAGATAAGAAAGGAATTGTTCAAAACTGCATTTAAAATATTAATGTAGGGGAGAGTCTCTAGTTGTGAGACGGGTTTTATTTTTGACCTATAAATTGAAAATAGGTAAACGAAATCGTAAATAAAATACACCGTTCAAAAAGTAACTTAAATACGCAACTTTTATTCATAGAAAGTGTAGTGTTCAGATGAACTCGAAAAATTTTATGATCAATTTTCCGAGCACATCTTTTTAGTAAAAAAAAAAAAAGGTGTCCAGTTGTGAGACACTTATAAAACTAGGTGTGAATTCTGTCCATTTCATGGACACTTCGCTTTCAAGGAAGCAAGATAATTTGCTTCCTCATAGAGGAAGCAATAAATTTATTTATAATATAAAAAATAATAATTTAATTTTAAATTAATTATTATTTATTTTTTTGCAAATAAGTAATAATAATAAAATAATAATAAATCAATATATATATATTTTTTTTTCTATCTTCAAAAACTTTATTTATTTATTTATTATAAATAAACAAAGTCAATTATTAGTCAATTATTTTTAGTCAATTCGTTTTGAGACAAGGAATATGATTCTTTTAATTCATTTGTTTGAATTTTTAGCAAGAAATTTTTTTTTGGCAAAACACAAGATTTTTCAATAAAAAAAAATTAAAAATTATGAATTAATACGTGAGTTTTTAGTCAAATATAAAAGTTATGTAGGTCACTCGATTTGTTTTGAGGCAAGGAATATGATTTTGTAATTCGTTTAGTTGGATTTTTAACATGAAATTTTTTTTTGTCAAATCGCGAGATTTTTCGATGAAAAAAAAATGAAAAATCATGAATTATTACGTGGGTTTTTAGTCAATTATATACTTTATATAGGTCAATCGATTCGTTTTGAGACAAGGAATATGATTTTGTAATTCGTTTGGTTGAATTTTTAGCATGAAAAAAATTTTTTTTTAAAAAAATTTCCAAAAACGAGATTTTTTTATGAAAAAAAAACTGAAAAATCATGAATTATTACGTGAGTTTTTGGTCAACTATATACTTTATATAGGTCAACCGATTCGTTTTGAAACAAGGAATATGATTTTTTCATTCATTTGTCTGAATTTTTAGCATGAAAAATTTTTTTTCCAAAAAACTATATTTTCGATGAAAAAAGGTGCTCAAAAAAATTTGATTGGGTATTTTCAAAAATCCCTGTGTCCAAATTTAGATATTTGTGAGCTTCATATGTCATCCAAATTTTATTAAAATCCGTTGAAGCGTTCTCGAGATATCCTGGCGACAAAAAATTTACCACATACACACACACACACACACACACACACATCCGGACATTTTCTCAGGAATGAAAATTTGAACTTTTCAGATGAAACTGAGTCGATTTACACTATTTTTGGAAAATCGAAAATCTTAACGATCACACCGCTTCCTCTATGAGGAAGCAAAAATGCTAAAATTTAAAAAATTTGGCATGAAACATTATGTTTAATATAAATAACTAAATATATTGATAATACATATTATTATATACTAAATAAAAATATTTATTCTTTAAAATATGACTATCAGTTTTCTTCATCGAAATCGCTGTCGCAATGTAGGCAAATGAAATAACTTGTGCGCATGTTCCCACACTTTAAATAATTGTTATGTTATCAAATGTACGTAACGAACTGAACTGAACAGAGCGCTTTATGCTGCATAACGAAAAATATAGGCTATTCCAGATGGGAGTCACCGTCTCACGACTGGTGACTTGCTGTGTCTCACAACCGGAAATTGGTGCTATTTTGAAAAAGGAAAAAAAAAAAATTTCCAACTGTAGATTGAAACAATGCAATATTGCATTACAAAATAGAAGGAAAATACTAAATAAAAATGCATAACATTTAGCTTTTCCAATTAATTAACTTAAAAAAAAAGTACTTTGCACATATTGAAAAAAAGTTTTTTAGTCGATTTTCACACACAGTGTTGGCATCTAACACAAACAATACATATATCCGCTTCGGTGTACACGCAAAAGTTGGCTCGTATAAAAAGAAATGTTTTTATGTATACCAATCAGCCTTGTTATATTTCGTGTTAAAAAAAATGGACTGTCTCACAACTGGCGACTCTCCCCTACACGTTCTACACTTACAATATTAGATTTATTCTAGAAAATTTAATAAATCTCACATTGTAAAACTATCTTTGACTCATGTTTACAAAGTCAATACAAATTGTATTGATAAGCGTATTACTCTAATTCTCTTCAAAAAAGTTTACAGAATACAATCCAATAATCTATTTATAAAATTTTTGTCATAAAATATTTTTTACAGGGGCGTAAAAAACCCTTAAAATTGCAAATTTATAGAAAAAGCATTTTCAACTAACCTCAAACTAACCTCAAAATCAATAAAATGGCACTTTTCGTTAATTAGAATCTGAACCCGACTCAACATTAATACATGCCTAGAGCCAATAGAAATCTTGATTTATGACCTTTAAAATGCTTTTTTAAAAATTGTTTTACAATGATTTTTAACGAAGTTATGATGTTTTACTTAAAATCATTTTTTGCATTACACCCAGCCCTATCGAACGAACCAAAATTGGTTTGGTTTGGTTTGGTTTGGTTTGTGGCATTAAGATCCTATTTTTTTTTTATTAGGTCCAATAGCCATATCAATAGTAACTTCTATAAAATTAATAACTTTATTTCACTTGTTTTAGAAATAGTTGGATGAGTTGGATGAGAAAATTATATCTTGAGTTTTTATATGCTTTCTGGTTAGTTCGACGCCTGCGCCCTATCTCTCTACAGTCTCCCAGGGGTGTGTATATCCTTCTGCAATCCTTTTCCAATGTCCCAGAGATGAGTTGCTCTGCTATTTTCGGTTTCTCTGCGACCAGTAAAAGGAAAGGAGTTTAGTTATGCTACTAGAAATATGTTATAGATATCTCTCCATTTAACTTCTAGTTCCCACTTCAAATAAAATGCTCTTATTTTATTTCAAGCACCCATTTCAAATGTTCCGTATTCAAACAGAGAGAAAGGAACAAAAACAAAATAAGATAGAAATTCAATGTAAAAAATTGACCCTACACCTAACTCCCTACTGTAAATAATCCGGTAAAATCCTCCATAGAGGCAATGACAAAAAGCAGCAAATCAACCAAATATCAAAGCAAACAAATTAAGTTAATCAATTCCAGTTGTCTATATGATCATATCATTCTGCCTGAAAAAATGATCCAATTCTATAACACTTCGAGAATTAGGCTCATAGATTAGTAAACGCAAAGCTGTCAATTCATCTTCCGATGAAGGAAATCTGTCCCTCAGATAGGCAAGGAACCTAGGTCTTCCTTCCGAAAAAAGTGGGCATTCTAAGAGAATATGACTAAAATACTTTAAATCATTTTCACATGGACATTCTAATGGAAGATTCCAACCCATATTTATAAAATGTTCCGCAGTACAAACATTATTTGTTCTAAGTCTTGTAATTAAGTTTGTAATTCTCCTGTCAAAGGTAAATCCGGTAAACCATGGGCGTTTAGATTTAACATTAACATATTTGAAATAAGGGTTACTTGAAGCTTCAATGCCACCATACGGCCAGGTAAGTTTTTTCCAATCATTAACCTCTTCTTTTAAGAGCTTTTTTAAATCTTCAAAAGTGTTATGCATAGTTCTATAGATAGGTAAATCTATGGCATTTTTAGCTAATCTGTCCGCGATTATATTACCCTGGATGTTCCCATGAGAAGGGATCCAGACAAATCTAATTTGTCCCAGATTCAGATGTTGGTATTCAAAGATCTGCCTATGTATATTCGATATTATAGTTGAAATTTTGGGGCACGATAAGACAAATTCTCGTATTTTTTCTAAAGCCGTCCTAGAGTCTGTAAGCAAAGTTACATTTTTAATTCTCATTTCAATAACGTATGAAAGGGCCTTTTGAATTGCAAGCAATTCCAAGCTCAGGATTTTATGGAAGCCCGATATTCTGATTGCATAGGTCTCATCCCTATCTGGGATGCAGAAGGCTATCCCGCATCTCTTATTTAGAGGGTTAAAAGATGCGTCCGTAAAAACTAAGTTAGCATTGAAATAATTTTTCTTAATATATTCACTCAAGTACACTTGCGGATCGTTTAAGGATTGCATTGTTAATCCTACATCAATGTCTATTAAGGGCTCCAAAACGATTTGCTCCCAGGAAAGGTCAAAATATGACGGGAATATAGATTTTTGCATGATTTCAGCCATGTTTTTAGTCATTCGAAAGGCTGAAAGAATTCCCATTTTGTCTATGTTACCTCCTCTTTCCCCCCCCCCCCTTTCCCTTGCCAAACGATCTGTGGCCTCCAGGCCCCGCATGACCGGGTTCTCTGACCACTGGGCAGATCTTAGAACATAAGCATAAGCCTGCTGTGCTCTATCTAGATCTGGGTGAGTAAATCCTGATTCTGACAGAAGTATCGTGATTGGAGTTGATTTCATCACTCCCATAGATATTCTAAGTGCCGAATAGCATATCCTGTCCAAGGACCTCAGATGCGTTGAACTAGATCGCCATATTAATGGCGTGCCCCAATTAATACATGAAGCAACCAGACTCTTGGTAAGGGTCAACAGGACAGTGGGTGAAGTACCCCAGGATACTCTAGCAAGCATTTTAATGATATTCAGTGCCCCATTAGCTTTTTTTATAATCATGTTTATATGATCATGCCACAGAAGCTTTTGATCCAATTTAATGCCCAGATAAGTCAAGTTCCCTTGGCAAGGTAACCTCTGAGTTCCTATTTCCAGAAATTGTTCCGAACTAATAACATTTCTCCTGCGAGAAAAAATGGTAAACTGCGATTTAGGAAGTGAGATTTCAAGACCAAAATCCTGAAGCCAATCCGTAACCCTTTGGCAGGCCCCTATTAGCAATTCTTTAGCTCCTTCAATGTTTTCATCTGGACAGTATAAAAAAATATCATCCGCGTACATAATCGCCCTGACCTCAGGCGGCAGGCAGTTCCCAATCTCCCTCAGGGCAATACTAAATAGAAAGGGAGACAAAACCCCCCCCCCTGCGGGACCCTTACTCCAGATACCCTCGGTTCACTTCCAATCGAGAAATATACATTTCTTTTCATTATTAAATGACCAATAAAATTAACTATATTTTCCGGTACTTCCAATCGGATTAATTCGTTTATTATTTTCTCAGGAATTATGGAATTAAAGGCGCCCTTAATATCAAGCGCTAAGGCCACCACCGATTCGCCTCTCATGAAGGACTGATAGATATCCGAAACCAGGTATACCACCGCATCAATAGCCGATCTCGCCTTCCTAAATCCGTATTGGAAATGTGGCAACCAGCTCTTAGTTTCAGAAAGGTATTCAATCCTTCTCTGTACCATTCTTTCCATCAGCTTGGCCAGACATGAGGTCAGAGATATCGGTCGAAATCCCCCGTTACCTTTAGGGATAAATTTTACCAGGGTGTCGCACCAAGACTCAGGGTACTTTCCAACTTCAAACATTTGATTAAAAATGTTTAATAAGTATTTGATCAACTCAACAGGGAATTTTTTGACCATGGCATAGGTCATCGAGTCCAGTCCTGGTGCTGACTTAACATTTGAGGCCGTCAATGCCGAGTCAAACTCCCTATACGAGAAAGGGGCATTAAAAGGATCATCCTTTTTTTGCACATTAATTGGAACAAATACACCTGGAATTATATCCTCTCTGATTAGCTGATCCTGAGCCTCCATCAATTTAGGATCTTTTTCATCATAATGTGTTTCCGCACCAGAGTTTTTTAATCTTGAGGAAAAAGACCTGAAAGTTCTCCAAACATTTGCTAAACTATCCGAGAAGTTCAGGGACTCACAAAACCCCTTAAAAGATTTAAATTTAATTTTCCGTAATTCTTTTTTGACCTTATTTTTTATTTGCTTAAACTTCTTTAAATTCTCTCTTGATTGATATGCAAGATAATTTTTTAGTGCTCCCCGCCTTTCCTCCAGCAAGTGTTCACAGTCATTGGACCACCATAAGGGCTGAGTTTTTCTCTTACCCTTATGATCTTGGGGAAAGAAAGCTTCCTGCGCTTTTAATATATTACATGTTTTTTCAATTAGCTGTTTATATACATTTTGTGGACTTTGAGGATGTTTGTCCCTTTGCATCAGATCGACCTCTTCCTTCATTGTTTCTCCAAAAGCCAGCCAATCAACTTTTGAAGTATTCAGTCTATGTGTAACTAAGGCCCTGGTCGTCGGCTGATATGCTAGGGTTACAAGGACTGGCAGATGATCAGATCTGTGCGAATCTTTCCCTAACTCAAATTCTGATACCGCAGCCAACTCAGAGTTAAGCAGTATAAGATCCAAATTTGAGCCCTGGGTGTTCAAGCCAGGAATGCGGGTCAATTGAGAGTCATTAAGGGGCAACAAGTCGCAAAGTTCCATAGCCGCTAGGAGTTTGTTACCCTTAGCATCTGAACAGTCTGAAGCCCAATTAGGAGAGTGTGCGTTAAAATCACCTAAGTTAATACGCAAATTATCTGGTTCTGTTGGAGAGAGTAACTCAACCCATGTCTCTACACTTGGAATCGAGTCGGAAGGTGAGTATATAGCAACAATCTCGAGTTGTTTGTTTCCTGGCACATGGATTTTAATACCCACAAAATCTGACGGGTATATATCAGCCGGATCTGAGATTACAATTTCTAAAGAGGAAGAAGTGATTTTCCTATCAACTAAAATCATCACTCCCCCTCCCCTACCGTCTAATCTGTCCCCCCTGAAAGCATCAAAGCCGAAAATCGAAAATGATTTTTTGGATGTCAACCATGTTTCCGTTATGCATATAATATGCGGTTTATGTTCTTTTATAATTATTTCTAACTCCTCCTTTTTTGGAGCGATGCTCCTGGCATTCCAGTTAACAATAACCAAATTGCGGTACGCCATCTTCTTAATTCTATTTATAATCAATTATAAAGGAACTCCTAATCTTATGAGTCTATAATCTAATTCTAACTTAACAACATTCTAATTCCAAGATTCAAAAGAAGCCAACAGAAGGTTCTTCATATTATGTCATTCAAGGACCGTCTCAGGCATTTGAAAAAAAATAAACTAAGATTTCTGTTTAAAAATTAAAATAAATATGTAAATTAACATAAGTTCTTCCGGAAATTCCAAATTCATCTAAATCCTCAAACTGTAATAAGTTGACACTGAGCTAGGAATCTAAAGTTTATTTTATTTTATTTTATTTTTTTTATTATTATTATTAATTATTTTTTCCTTTTTTTATTAATAGGAAAGTGTAATTTTAATTTATTATTTTTATAGACGAATATAAGTCAGTTTTTTAATCCACAACATCCACAGAATATTGGCCACGGATTCATTGAACAAATCCCAATGCTCTATTTCCCTGAAAGACGGATATTAAAGTTGAACCAAATGATTATGCAATGACATCTTGTTCATTTCAAACTTAGGTGCACAAATTCTACAAATTTGTAACTTTCTTGTAATAATTCTATTTCAATTTATATTTCCGGGGTAAAAAAAAATTTTGAGGTTTCATCCAAATCTTTAAAATGATATATACCGGAAATGTGTTAAGAATCTAGAATTTACTTTTATTTTATTTTATTTTTTTTTTCCTTTTTATTTTATTTTTTTTTATTTTATTTTTTATTTTATTTTGAAGAGAATATAATTTTAATTTTTAATTTATTATTATTATTATTTTATTTTATTTTATTTTTTTTATTTATTTATTTATTTATTTATTATTATTTTTTTTTTATCCAAAATATCCATCAAGCACTGGCCACGGATTCATTAAAAAAATCCCAGTGCTTTACTTCTTAGAAAAACGGATATCAAAATTAAAACAAATAATCATGTAATGACATCTCGTTCAATTCAGATTTTGGTGAAACAGTTCTATACAATTGTAATTTTCCTTTAATAATTTTATTTCGATTTATATTTTCCGGGATAAATTATAAAGACGGTTACTAAAGTTACAACCAGTACTTATGCCATGACATCTCTCTTAATTCAAAATTAGGTGCACTAGTTCTATAAGTTTGTGACTTTCTTTTAATAATTATATTTCAAATTATGTTTTACAAAATATAAAGACTTTGATGTTAGAACTTCCAAAATATCCCGCCAATGACGGTCCCTAAACTATTACTCGCTTCGGAAATACCAATTACCGAAAGTAAAGGGACAGAACCAGACATATATAGAATTTAACTGCTACACGAGATCGGTTAATCCTACTTACCAAGTTCTCCCTTAAATATTCCACCTCCAAGAGTGAAGTCCACAAGTTTTAAATCTTTAATCTTAACTTAATTCCCCCAGCATTTAATATTTATCTATTTTTGCAGGGCTCCCCCTAAAAATTATATTTAATAATGATTTCTCTCCCCCTTCCCATCTTTTCTTATTTCTTAACTTTACTATATTAATGATTTTATTTATTAATTTTATCACTACCACTATCATTGTTATTATTATTATTATTTTTTATTTATTTATTTTTTTCCATCTACCGAAGTATTACAAATCTATTGTGAACTGTGCCTATTTCTGGGTTTTTTTGTTCTACTTTTTTTAGGAGACATCTCCTCTTGAGAGCTGTCATCCTGTCTTGACCTTGCTCCTGGTCTAGCATTGAGAGCAGGCAGAAATGCATGTCTTTCAGCAAGAAACTGCCGAGTAGCTTCACTTGCTTTTTCCACCTGCCTCTCAAGATCAAGTGAATTTCCTGCAGTAAAGTTAAATCCCAGCAGGTTTCCCTGATTCGATATCACACTAGAATTAGAGAATGTATTCATATCCTTATCAGGAGCCGAGGATAACTCCATGTTATCCTGTGAACTCTCACCCTCCGTTCTCATCTGAGTTTGTGTATTTTCCCCGTCAGAAGGAGACACCGAATGATTGATAGGATTTGCCTCATCCTCCCTTTGTAAATGAGGAGGGGCATCATTGTTAGGTTGAGATCGATTCCGATTATATAAAGCCTCAGCTTCTTGATATCCACAGCTATGTAAAGCTCTCAACTGACGGATTTTGTTCTCTTTAATATAAACTGTACAATCCCTTGAGGAAGCCGGATGACTCCCAGAGCAATTGCAGCAAAAGGGGTCGTACAGTCTATTGTCACAAACATCCGCCGAATGATTGCCTCCGCAAAACTCGCATCTCCACAACCTTGACCTACACTGAGTGCCAATGTGACGGAACCTTTGGCACTTGAAGCACCTGATTGGCCTTGGAACAAGGGGGTGTAGTTGAAATTCCCAATATCTAATAATCAAGGACTCAGGAATAGATTTTCCCTTAAACATTATCTCAACTGTGTCCAAAACATATTTGTCTTGGCTTAATCTTCGTTTAATAGATATAATATCAAGCTTGGCAAGATCAGTCATTCTGTCTGCTATACTAGTCGCAGAGTAATTTGGACCAATTTCATGTATTAGACCCTTGGATGTAGAAATAGATGTGGGTATCGAGATTTTTAATTTAGCCATTTTCAACCGATCAGATTTAATCAGGATATTTGCATCATCCCTTGATAAACCCAAAATTTTTATTTGATTTTGCCCAATTCGCTTTATTTTACGCCACCCATCGATTTCTTCATCTATCATGTCCGCGAGCGCGATAGGATTAAGTTTCCCTAAGTTGTTGGCGGCAGTAATACTCTCTATCATGACAATGTAAGGGGGTGGATCACTTTCTTTGTACGGTTGAGGATCAATCAGGGCCGGGTTATTCCAGATTAAAAATTCTGGCGTATGAATATTTGGATCAAATTTTATTTTTTCCATGTCGGTCGCCAGCGACATTGTCTCGTTACCTGGCATACCTAGAGTTGTGGAAATTCTTAAATCCGATGTGAGAAATGAGAGCGGGATCGAACCCGATAGCGTTCCGGTTTCTAGATCCCTTCCCGTTTCTGACTCATAAAACCCCTCAATCAGTCCGAAGGGAATGATTTTTTCAAGTTCCGTAGAGTTTATAGGCTTTTTATAATAACAGGATTCTACGATCAAATCCCAATCAACAAACCGTGTCATACCACAATAAGAGGTTTAATCTATTACTCAATAAAATTAATTTTAAGATATAAATAATACCACCATCCTATACAAATAATTCAAACATCTAAATTTAATAAGGCCTTTAACAAACACTCCTCTCGAGCGGCGCCACTTGCGTCCTGCTCTATGTTTACATTGTTTTGCAGGGTGTACTTCCGAATAGAACCCCTGACCGATTTTAATGAAACTTGGTATACCTACGTATTTCGATGCGCTAATTACGAAAATCATAGTGAAAACTGGCGCAAATTTTATTATCATGGTAAAAACCTTAAAAAACCATGAAATTGTAAGTTTTTTACATTTACTTCTTTAAAAATTTAAAATATCAAAAAATGTTTCATACAAAAGTTGTAGCCCTCATTAAAATACACATTTTATGTATTTAGCATTTTTTACTAAAACTGATTAATTAAGGAAAAAAATGCAAAAAACCAGAAATCACCATAGAAGCGACCAAATACCCACATTATATCAATATTAAATTACCTACAGCCGTAATTACGTTCATTACGCTGCAATACATTCATTACCTATTATTACGTAATAACGTCAAATTACGTATTTACTACGCATTTACGTACAATTATGTAATAACGTCAACTTACGCATTTACGTACAATTATGTAATAACGTAAACTTACGTATTTACGTACAATTATGTACATATATACAATAACGTGAAATTACGTCAATTACGTCATTTACGTAATTGCATGAACAAATTACGAAAATCATCTTTAAAAAAATTGTTAACTTGATCATTGTCCAAGACATGAGAGGAATTAGGAGAGACTAGGTAAAAACCAACAGAACTATAGTTTTTTCCACCGTTGTCTACATTCCACTTTCAGTATGGCACCCCAACCCCCCCTAGATTGTCCAAGACATAAGAGGAATTAGGAGAAACTAGGTAAAAACTAACAGAACTATAGTTTTTTCCACCGTTCTCTACATTCCACTTCAAGTGTGGCACCCCAACCCCCCCTTAGATTGTCCAAGACATGAGAGGAATTAGGAGAAACTAGGTAAAAACTAACAGAACTATAGTTTTTTCCACTGTTGTCTACATTCCACTTCAAGTGTGGCACCCCAACCCCCCCCCTTAGATTGTCCAAGACATGAGGGGAATTAGGGGATTACCCCTCCCCACCTGACGGAGTTAGGGGCTTCGCCCCCTTATATAGGAGGGTATTTATTCTTTAGCCCTGAGAAGGGCTGATTGATATTGTAACTCTATGCTTTACGAAGCATATTATTTATTAGTTAGCTCTGAAAAGGGCTTATTATTGCAGAATAATTAATTTTTGTGGCCATGCTCTTCTAAAGTAATATACCCTTTCCAACAATCGGTATGAATTTCTGTCCCAACAACAACGTGTTTCTTTATGAGAGCAATCAAATTGTTTTTATCACGCTTGTTTTTAGGACAGATTTCCAACCGATAGTTATGTGGATGTCCCACAGTGGGACAAAATGCCAAAAACCTGGCCAACACTATAAAATGTCTTTCAATTTGCTTGAAATTGATTACTCGGGGGTTTTTGGGGTCGCTGACAACGAATCTGCTATTAGTTTTTAAAAATTCAAAATGGCGGATCCAATATGGCGGATGTCAAAATTAAAAATGAATCGTATTTGCTTGAAACTCGTTACTTGGGGGTTTTTGGGGTCGCTGATTACGAATCCGCTATTAGTTTTTAAAAATTCAAAATGGCCGATCCAATATGGCGGATGTCAAAATTAAAAAAGAATCGTATTTGCTTCAAACTCGTTACTTGGGGGTTTTTGGGGTCGCTGATTACGAATCCGCTATTAGTTTTTAAAAATTCAAAATGGCCGATCCAATATGGCGGATGTCAAAATTAAAAAAGAATCGTATTTGCTTCAAACTCGTTACTTGGGGGTTTTTGGGGTCGCTGATTACGAATCCGCTATTAGTTTTTAAAAATTCAAAATGGCCGATCCAATATGGCGGATGTCAAAATTAAAAATGAATCGTATTTGCTTGAAACTCGTTACTTGGGGGTTTTTGGGGTCGCTGATTACGAATCCGCTATTAGTTTTTAAAAATTCAAAATGGCCGATCCAATATGGCGGATATCAAAATTAAAAAAGAATCGTATTTGCTTCAAACTCGTTACTTGGGGGTTTTTGGGGTCGCTGATTACGAATCCGCTATTAGTTTTTAAAAATTCAAAATGGCCGATCCAATATGGCGGATGTCAAAATTAAAAATGAATCGTATTTGCTTGAAACTCGTTACTTGGAGGTTTTTGGGGTCGCTGATTACGAATCCGCTATTAGTTTTTAAAAATTCAAAATGGCCGATCCAATAGGACGGATGTCAAAATTAAAAATGAATCGTATTTGCTTGAAACTCGTTACTTGGGGGTTTTTGGGGTCGCTGATTACGAATCCGCTATTAGTTTTTAAAAATTCAAAATGGCGGATCCGATATGGCGGATGTCAAAATTAAAAATGAATCGTATTTGCTTGAAACTCGTTACTTGGGGGTTTTTGGGGTCGCTGATTACGAATCCGCTATTAGTTTTTAAAAATTCAAAATGGCCGATCCAATATGGCGGATGTCAAAATTAAAAAAGAATCGTATTTGCTTCAAACTCGTTACTTGGGGGTTTTTGGGGTCGCTGATTACGAATCCGCTATTAGTTTTTAAAAATTCGAAATGGCCGATCCAATATGGCGGATGTCAAAATTAAAAAAGAATCGTATTTGCTTCAAACTCGTTACTTGGGGGTTTTTGGGGTCGCTGATTACGAATCCGCTATTAGTTTTTAAAAATTCAAAATGGCCGATCCAATATGGCGGATGTCAAAATTAAAAATGAATCGTATTTGCTTGAAACTCGTTACTTGGGGGTTTTTGGGGTCGCTGATTACGAATCCGCTATTAGTTTTTAAAAATTCAAAATGGCCGATCCAATATGGCGGATATCAAAATTAAAAAAGAATCGTATTTGCTTCAAACTCGTTACTTGGGGGTTTTTGGGGTCGCTGATTACGAATCCGCTATTAGTTTTTAAAAATTCAAAATGGCCGATCCAATATGGCGGATGTCAAAATTAAAAATGAATCGTATTTGCTTGAAACTCGTTACTTGGAGGTTTTTGGGGTCGCTGATTACGAATCCGCTATTAGTTTTTAAAAATTCAAAATGGCCGATCCAATAGGACGGATGTCAAAATTAAAAATGAATCGTATTTGCTTGAAACTCGTTACTTGGGGGTTTTTGGGGTCGCTGATTACGAATCCGCTATTAGTTTTTAAAAATTCAAAATGGCGGATCCAATATCGCGGATGTCAAAATTAAAAATGAATCGTATTTGCTTGAAACTCGTTACTTGGGGGTTTTTGGGGTCGCTGATTACGAAACCGCTATTAGTTTTTAAAAATTCAAAATGGCGGATCCAATATGGCAGATGTCAAAATTAAAAATGAATCGTATTTGCTTGAAACTCGTTACTTGGGGGTTTTTGGGGTCTCTGATTACGAATCTGCTTTTAGTTTTTAAAAATTCAAAATGGCAGATCCAATATGGCGGATGTCAAAATTAAAAATGAATTGTATTTGCTTGTAACTCGTTACTCAGGGGTTTTTGGACTCGCTGATTACGAATCCGCTATTAGTTTTTAAAAATTAAAAATGGCGGATCCAATATGGCGGATGTCAAAATTAAAAATGAATCGTATTTGCTTTAAACTCGTTACTCAGGGGTTTTTGGGGTCGCTGATTACTACACTGACTCATTTTATCGGCGCATCTAAAATACAATATAAATATTGATATAAATACAAATAAAAATAATTGTGAACCAATGTATGAATTATAATAATTACCTGATACGAATAAGACTCTAGACAATCAAGTTTCAGGTTATAAACATTTGAGATCCTATAAAGACACTCGTCACGCAATTGTTTTTTACGCATCATGACAACTAAAATTCGGTATAAAAAAGCGCGAAAAATTTGAACTGTTACTTAAAATATACGCATATTTCATATAGAAAGGGACGTTAGTCGACATTTGTAATACTTGATCAATGTTATGAAGTACTCATCACAATTAAGTAATAGCTGGTTATAGTATTTCATTTCGCTCTAATTAAGCTCTTAAAACTTAAGCTCATTTCATATTAATGTACGTTTAATGTTATTGCCCATTGGCCTTAATCTTCTAGACTACAAAATCTTACAAAAGGACTTTAAATTAGAAATAGTTATATTTCTATAAGTATGATTGATTTATCACATTTATTTTAAAAAATATGTTGTAAACATATTCTTGATAAAGAACATCAAGTGCACTAACGCCTGAGTTTGTGTACAAAATATCAATCGAATCGAATTCGATAAATTTTTCATTTTTTGTCCACCATTTTGAATTTTTAAAAACTAATATCGGATTCGTAATCAGCGACCCCAAAAACCCCTGAGTAACAAGTGTCAAGCAAATACGATTCATTTTTAATTTTGACATCCGTCATATTGGATCCGCCATTTTGAATTTTTAAAAACTAATAGCGGATTCGTAATCAGCGACCCCAAAAACCCCCAAGTAACGAGTTTCAAGCAAATACGATTCATTTTTAATTTTGACATCCGCCATATTGGATCGGCCATTTTGAATTTTTAAAAACTAATAGCGGACTCGTAATCAGCGACCCCAAAAACCCCCAAGTAACGAGTTTTAAGCAAATACGATTCATTTTGAATTTTGACATCCGCCATATTGGATCCGCCATTTTGAATTTTTAAAAACTAATATCGGATTCGTAATCAGCGACTCTAAAAATCCTCAAGTAATTATTTTTAAGCGAATTAATGCCGTTTACAGAATTTAAATATAAATTTAAAATCAATTATAATTTGTAATTTTTTGCATGAATTCATAAAAAGTGATATTAAAACCGCAGTGGCAGCTAAAGGCAGCCAAATCTTGATTTTTCTGAACAATGAATGTTCTAGGAACAAATCTGTATAAGTTTCACGGTGATCTTTTTTGACCATTTTTTTATATCTCTACATAAATATAATTTTTTTTCTTTCTTTAGAATGTTTTGCTGTAATTTTGTATTCTATACATTTTTTTTATAATAAGAAATTTTTAAATTTCAACATAGTATATGAATTTTACATACCTTTATTTACTTATTTCATTTTACAGAATTCATTTTTAAATAGATAACATTTTTTTATTCGCTTTTTAACAAGAACGTTTTATTCATGGCTATTGCGTGAGAAATTATTTCAAGCCAAGTATAAGGTTTGAAACGAACATAAGAGCAAAATGTCTTTGACTGCGCCCTTTATTTTATGAATTTGGATGCTCCTGGGGGTCCTCTACGAATGCACATAGAAATAATAGCATTTACAGAAACTTTTTTTTTTTACTTTTGGCCAGGTTTTTGGCATTTTGTCCCACTGTGTGTCC
Organism: Ganaspis brasiliensis; assembly: GCA_037103525.1. Classification (NCBI taxonomy): domain Eukaryota; kingdom Metazoa; phylum Arthropoda; class Insecta; order Hymenoptera; family Figitidae; genus Ganaspis; species Ganaspis brasiliensis. Next base: position 71,317 of record JAZKLR010000536.1, on the reverse strand, counting down.
CCTGTGAATCATTCCTAAGATACAGGAACCTTCTACCACACGTCCTCTTTCATGGTGACTCCACAATAGGGATCTATGAACGTCGACGTTGATGGCAAAGCGTCGATGTCGACGCATTGGTTGGTGGTTCTCAAACTATTTAGTCAGCTGTGATCAGTTAACTGTCGAAACGGTGGAACATGGAACATATGCCTATTACAACATTTCTCCAAATAGTTGAGAACCACCAACCAATGCGTCGACATCGACGCTTTGCCATCAACGTCGACGTTCCTAGATCCCTATTGTAGAGTCACCATCATATTTTCGACGTCCTATTTTGCATTCGTCGATTTCTACCACTTCTCCGACACCTCCAATTGGACCTTCATTCTGGAATTCTTCGTCAAGAGCAACCATGCAGACCTCACGGCAGTAAGATAATCTATCTGCAACTGTCTCGGGGGACAATTTCTGCCCTTCTGTGATGCTGCATTCCCATACAGTTTGATCAAAATTAAGCTGTAATGCAAAACTGTAGGTAAGCAGGATGCAAGTAGCTGCAGAAACATGGGAATTTTGAAACCAAGTGTTTTCTGCAACGCTTGCATAGTGCTCATACTTTGATGCTTTCTTGCAAACAAAGATCCCGCAAGGCAATTTGTTTTCATTTAAAATCATATTATTTTTGTGGTTACGACAGTATCTCTCTCTAGGTATAAGTTCGATAGTGCGAAGCCATTCGAGAGTTTTCTCGCGACTTTGCAAAATCGGAATTAACCTAAAAAGATTAAAATTTCCCTCCATTTGAAGCAAGGTAGGCTTAACTTATCAGAAAATTTGGCTATGGTCAAAAAAATCGTTTTTCTGTTAAAAAGTGAAACTACTTTCGTTCACGATGTGTCCAGTAGGATATAGGACTTTACAAAACAACCTTTGTAATAGGTTCAGGGATAGTCCAACAGTAATTTTGTTTTTAAATTAAAGATGACTAATGAAAAAAGTCTGACAAAAATATCGTTATAAGTAACAAATTATTATATATACTGGGTATGCCACCGTTGGCCTGTAGGTCGCAATACAATATCAATCGGCCTTTCTCACAGCCACCAAATCCTTGCAGTATGTAAAACAATATCAATCAATGTCAAATCAACCAAATATATTTAAATTTTTATAGACCTTACAGAGACATGAATAGATGATAAACACTTGCGTTATGCTTTATATTCATAACGTAATAAAAAACTGGTCTTTCTACATGTTCGCTCCTGTCATTATCGATCGGCCCCTCTTCGCGCTTCATTAGAAACTTCACTAACGAGTTCTTAAAAAATTATTAAAGATATTGAAAAAACGCACATAACAAAATATATGTATTTTTGGAAGGCCTACAAATTTTGTAAGAAGCATTTTCCGAAATTTGTAGTCTTTCTTAAAATAATTGCAAAAAACTATGTTTTTATGAGGGTTTTCAGGTTTTCACCATGATAATAAAATTTGAGACAATTTTTACAATGATTTTCGTAATTAGCGCATCGAAATACGTAAGTATACCAAGTTTTATGAAAATCGGAGGTACGCTCAACTTGATATCGTTAATACTGGCTAAGGTTTCTATTTGGTCGCTTCTATGGTGATTTCTGGTTTTTTGCATTTTTCCCCTAAATAAGTCAGTTTAAGTAAAAAATTCTGAAGGTATAAAATGTGCATTTTAATGAGGGCTATAACTTTTGTAAAAAACATTTTTTGATATTTTTAATATTTAAAGAAGTAAATGTAAAAAACTTAAATTTTCATGGTTTTTTAAGGTTTTCACCATGATAATAAAATTTGCGCCAATTTTCACTATCATTTTCGTAATCAGCGCATCAAAATACGTAAGTATACCAAGTTTCATTAAAATCGGTCAGGGGTTCTATTCGGAAGTTTATCCGAAATTATCTAATTCAAGTAAACTTCTTATTTAATTCAAAATTCTCGAGTGCCAGAATGTTAGGAAACTAATAAAATATTTAAAAATAATTTTAAAATCATAAAATTAATTATAAATTATTATTCATACTTGAGTTCTACTTTATTTGTAACTGGTTTTCTATTTTTTTAAGGTATTATTCTAGTATTTGTGTTATTTATTCCTTTAAACGAATGAATTCATTGTTTATTAAGGTTTTTACAATTTTTACACAATATATTTCGCACATAAAAACAATTATATACTTATAATTAAAAATTGCACCTACAGAGAATTCGAACCCTCAACGCTACACACGCAAATCAAACGCTTAAGCACTAATACACGCAAGCTCTGGTAAGAAATATCAAAATCTTCTACTGGTACGTCAGGTCTGTGAAGGGTGCTTCCTTTTTTAATTTGTGGTATGTTTAGTACCATAATAAACTTTTTATAAATAGTAATTTATGAAGAAACCATTAAATACTATTATTTACAAATTAAACAATTCTTTCTAATATTAATTGTGACCGAAATCAATAAAAGATGAGAAATAACTAATTTAATAAAAAATACTTTAACAGAATATTAAATATTTAAATCAAAATTGAACAATAACAATTCAATTCATTAAGTAATTTAATTTACTCGAATCCATAAAATGAAGTTATTGTATTAAATAATTTTTATTTGTATTGAACAAAAAAATATTTGGCTGAAATAAATAAATTAATGGTTACAAATAACTCACTATTATAGTTTCAATTAAATATTTATTTGATCGAAGTATTTTTTATTTGTTTTCATAAAATAAAGTATTAGTATTAAATAAATAATTATTCGCATTAAATAATTAAGTTTACTTGAATCCATAAAATGAAGTTATTATCTTAAGTAATTTTTATTTGTATTAAACAAAAAAATATTTGGCTGAAATAAATAAATTAATGGTTACAAATAACTCACTATTATAGTTTCAATTAAAAATTTATTTGATCATAATATTTTTTATTTGTTTTTATAAAATAATGTATTAGCATTAAATAAATCATTATTTGATTCAAATAACTTAGTTTACTTGAATCCATAAAATGAAATTATTGTGTGAAATAATTTTTATTTATATTAAAAAACCAAAGATTTGAGGGAAATAAATAAATCAATTATTTTAAATAAATTATTATTTATGTTGAATAATTTCATTTATTACACTCAATTAATTTTTTTTTTTTGATTCAATTACGATTTATTTAATTCAAATAAATGTGATTCAAATAATTCAAGTTATTTAAATCAAATTTATATTTTTTAGATCTAAATACAAAATATTTGAACCAAGTAAATATTTTTCAAATAATTTGAATTAATTGAATCAAATAAATTTTTTTTTCAGTTTAATAAACATTAAACAAAACGTAATAGTTGTGATAAAATAAAACTTTCTGAACAAGCTTAAGGCTGAATTAAGAGGTAAAATATCACTTAATCCTGTCTTAAATTTGATAAGAAAATTCTATTTTATCATAACAATTACTTTTTTGATCAATTTTAATAATATTTTCTTTAATATTTCCATGTGTTAAAAAATTCCATGGGTTAAATATCTAATTTATAAAAATTTTACTCTTATTTGCATAACAGTCAATGTTTTGAGTTAAATTTTTAACTCTGATTTATTAAAATTTTTATTTAGTTAGCTTAAATAATAATTGTCATTTAATAAATACTTATAATATTTAATATTATGTAGGATTATTATAAAAACAATAAAATATTTGGAAACTTACAACACGTATTTCATACCAAATGACTAATGAAACCCGTTTTATAATCAATAAAATGTTCTAAATAAATTAAGTTATAATTTATAAATGTATTGTATTTAATGGTTTAGTTGATTATAATGGTTAAAATATTGAAAAATTTAATTATTTTTCAATCTTTCCCATGCATAACAATGTAAACATAGAACAGGATGCAAGTGGCGCCGCTAGAGACGAACTAATAAAGTGGAATCACTAAGAGACGACACAATTCAATGGGAAAACGTTCACCGTCGCACAGTGAGAAGAAATGCAGTGTTTTGGACAAAATCCTGCTGACAACGCAAATCTTAACCGATTTTAATTTTTTTTATCATGAAATTCTTAGGAAGATTTGCGCTATACGCCTTTACTGCTACAAATTTGAAATTTATGCAACATAACCTTAAAATATGAAATTATTCGCAAATAAATGCTTTTTTATTACTTGATATTAACTGTTAATGTATACTGGGTTATTTTTTGTGTCACTCTAGTTAAATTTAATGTCTGATTGTTGAAATTCCAAATCGCAAATTCAAAATGGCAGCTAAAATTAGAAAAAAACATATTTTTACTCTGCAATCAATAAGTATAAGTGTTTAGAGTCATCAATTGCTTTGGAGGTTTTGTAACAAACATTTTAAAAAAACATAACCTAAAAAAATTGTTTTAATCATACTTCAATGCATTTCTTTGAGCTTAGGTCCTTCTGTAAATGCATATTGATAAATTTTGTATTACTTTCTTCATGAATATGATGTTACAAGATTACAATTAAAAATAACAAATATAAAATGTTGATTAAAATTTTGTAAAATGGTTTGTTCTCTCGATATGAGTTTCTAAACATGTTCTGAGTTATTAAATAGTCAAAAAACATGTTATCAAGGGCTATGAGTTTTGAATTATCAATTTTCATATTTTGAATCAATTTATTGTAATCGACAATAAAACAAAACAGTTCTGAGTGATCTTCAACCATGTACAAACTAAGCAACATTCTGCAGCCGTCTAAGCTCATGCAAGGCAGCTTTTCAATATGAATCTACCAATTAGGATATAATTATAATAAACTAATAAACAAAGAAAAACAATCTGTTATAAAAAATTGAATGGAATTCATATTTGAAAAAATACGTCAATAAAGTTTTGAAACTAGCTGTCAATTTAAAAGTTTTTGAATTTCTTTAGATAATGCTTAATGATTTTTCTTCTCCTTTATTCTCATGGAGCTAATTAATGGATCTGATCCGATAATTACATGGATACAACAACATGGATTTTAAACAATCTTCAGCGACTACACCTACAAATAACATGTTAAAGCAGGAAAGAAAAAAATACATTAAAAAAATGTTAAAATCTAAATTATGACTATCAGTAGTTTTTTGAGTATTTAATAACTCAGAATATGTTTAGAAACTCATATCGAGAGAACAAACCATTTTTCAAAATTTTAATCAACATTTTATATTTGTTATTTTTAATTGTAATCTTGTAACATCATATTCATGAAGAAAGTAATACAAAATTTATCAATATGCATGTACAGAAGGACCTTAGCTCAAAGAAATGCATTGAAGTATGATTAAAACAATTTTTTTAGGTTATGTTATGATATTGTTATTATACATATAAATTAAAATGTTTGTTACAAAACCTCCAAAGCAATTGATGACTCTAAACACTTATACTTATTGATTGCAGAGTAAAAATATGTTTTTTCTAATTTTAGCTGCCATTTTGAATTTGCGATTTTAAATTTCAACAATCAGACATTAAATTTGACTAGAGTGACACAAAAAATCATCCAGTATGCATTAACAGTTAAGATCAAGTAATAAAAAAGCATTGATTTGCGAATAATTTTATTTTTTAAGGTTATGTTGCAAAAATTTCAAATTTGTAGCGGTGAAGGCTTATAGCGCAAACCTTCCTAAGAATTTCAAGATAAAAAAAATTAAAATCGGTTAAGATTTGCGTTGTCAGCAGAATTTTGTCCAAAACACTGCATTTCTTCCCACTGTGCGTCGGATAGGGCTGATTACACCATAACACATCAATTATAATTGATGTGTTTTTAACATTTGAAAAAAGTCATATTTTAAATAAAACATCATAACTTCGTTAGAAATCATCGTAGATCAATTTCTAAAAAAGCGTTTTAAAGATCATAAATCAAGTTTTCTATTGGCTCTAGGTATATATTAAAGTTAAGTCGGGTTCAGATTCTAATTAACAAAAAGTGTAATTTTATTGATTTCAAGGTTAGGGTCAAAGCTAGACGTGCTAGGGCAATTCTGATGACGGATTCGTGTTCAGCGCGTCAAAATACATAGGGAATGACTAGTCTAGTCCGCCGCGCACGACACTTTTATTTTTTGTGGGGCTGTGTTATTGTTGTTATTTATCAACTTTTAAAGATTAAAGCTAGATACTTGTAACTTGTTATTCTTAAAACAACCAAGATTAAATAATAACTTGAAGATTTATTTATAAGAATTGTTTAAACTGATTATTTTTGTTAGTTATCAACTTTTAATAAAATATAGCTAGAGACTTGTAACCTTTTCTCACTAGCGCAACTTTTTGTTTTAAATAACCAAGAATTAACAGAAACATTAAAATTTTTTTATAACAATTATTTAAACAATTTATTATTGTTATTTATCAATTTGGACCGTTCAAAGCATAGTAGGTTGCGGAATTAAAAAAAAATTGCAAGTCTTTCACTTAATTGTATCATAAGTCGACTTATAAGTACAATAAATTGTTTAAATAATTGCTTTAAATAAATTATAATGTAACTGTTTATTTTTGGTTGTTTTAAGCATAAGAAGTTGCGAAATCCATAATATTGCAACAAAACGATCTAAAAAATAATAATAAATTTTTTTTATAAATAAATTATTGGATGTTATATTCTCTGATAACTTTCTGATCTTATATAGGGAACTCATAAAAATTACTCTAAGAAAATTTTATGCAGTAAGACTATAATTTTCCAGAATAATAACTATATAACTTTTAAAACCATAATATTTTATTTTATGAGGATATGCGGATTATAATAATAATAATAATAATAATAATAATAATAATAATAATCAGGATTCCTGATGATTTGTCATGATTTCTGAATATTTTGTTGATAGGGGTACGATTTCTCATTAGTCCCCCTTTCAAAATTTATCAAAATTGTTACAGTCAAACTCGAGAAAATGTCTATTTTTTGAAACGATGCAAAAAACTTTGATCGTTTATAACTTTGGAAAATATTCAAATTTTAAAAAACCCTTTATAGGTTTTTCTTATGTCATCATGGACTATTAAAAAATATATGAATGAAAAAAATCCCTTTACTCAACAAAAATTAGGGGGCCACTTTAGTCATTCTGCCCCAGTTACTTGAGTTATAGTCATAGTTCTTTGTGGGTGAGACTCCTGGAATCCAAATTTGATCAATATTTTGTTTATAAACCTTTCCTGATGCAATCACGGCGGTCCTTAACACATTTTAACTCAAATATGCTGTACCACGGTGTTAGCTCAGTTGGTTAAGGTCCTGGACTCTACGGTCGCCCCAAGTCAAGCGTCAAGCTTGCTTGGTTCGCGCCCCGGGGAACCTGGGATTTTTTCCGGCTGTGAAATAACTTCAGTGGAAGGTAAATACGTCGAGGTATAATGATATGCACTGTCGGTAATCGACCTGTGCAGATCACTAGAACTCGACTGTCGATAAACTGGTTGTATTCAGGTGAGGTTTTTCTACAGTTTTCCCTCTCCACTGGCGAGAAACCCCAATATACCGGGTGGTCCAGGCAAATGCGAGTACTCCTAATTTCAAGCCGTTCTGTAGACGCAAAAACACTTAAAGAATATATATAAAAGTACAATTCTAGGAACTCCCTTCGGGGGACACTCATTGGGCCAGTAAGGTCGTTAAAACGAGTGTATAATAACTTAAAAAAAAAAAAACTCAAAGATGCTGTCATTCTAAACTTTCTTCCATGTCTTGAAATTGGACACTTTTATTTATTTATATTATTTATATATTTACAAGTTTCTAGGGCTATATAGCCCTCCAAGGAACCAGGTGAGGTGTACATAAGTTTATAGATCAGCTAACAAGCAATAAAGTTTTAAAGATATAATAATATTATAGTATAAATTAATGCAACGCAATTATAATTAAATAACAACCATTGGCAAAATTTTTTCATAGAATAAGAATAAATGTAAATGAAGAATACAAGTAGAATAAATAAATCCAAGTAAAAATTAAAAATAGAAAAAACTAGAGATACAACATTGCTAAGTAAATTAATGTATTAATTGCATAATGCATTAACTTACATACATTGAATCAAATAAATGTGGATGTTTTCAAATAATAAATGTATATCTTGCCACGGAGAAAAAAGATATCGTTTTTATTACTAAACGTGTTTAGTAGGTAAAAATTTAGTCATAAGTACTTTCAATTTTGTAACTGTTACATGACAACGTTTAGTTCCTTATCGTTTTCGCTACCCAGCAGTGTAATAGATACTACCACCTTTTGAGTATAATGTTTACTTTCGACAATTTAATGTTTTAAAAAAAGGTGGAACTTCAGGACACTTTTATTTTGACTTATGATTAACCTGGTGTGCCTTTAAATTGGTCCCTTCAAGTTCATTGGTGCTACTTGAGTCAATAAAAAATATACTTTTTCTACAGAGGTGTTGTGTCTTTTATTATTAAAAACGTATATAAAAAATATAATAACATAGATTTGTTGACATTCTAAAAATAACAAAAAAATTACACAAATTAAAATGTAGTTTTTGAATTATGTTGATTAAAACTTCTTTAATAATTATAAATGTATAAAATATCTTTCACAAATTTCTGATTCTAAAATTTTAGACATAATATTTATAATATAAAACAAATATCTGATAGCATTAAAATAGTACATAGTTATCTGTAAAAAATATATATTTGAATATAAGAAGTGTCCGCACTAAACTATTTTAAAAGTTTCTTTTAATTAATTCTTTATTTATACTTTTAAATTTAATTAAACAGTTAAGCTTTCTTAAAGTAGAAAGCTTAAATGATTTATTTATTTATATTTATAATATTGTCAATTGGTTAATATTTTGTACCTAAATTTTTAATTTAAACACTGAATTTATTGTTAAAAGTTACAAAACGGTATATATCTTACAGTTTAAAAATAATTTTTATTTAAATATTTCATGTCAATAATTTTTTTGGAATTTAATGCTTTTTTATATATTTAGATTTATCTGCAAAAAAAATAGTAAATAGAATCTATAGAATAGGTTATATTTATTATTGACAAAAATAACAAATTTGGTTGTTTTAATTTTATAAGTACTAACATATACTCTTTTTGACTAATGTAGAAGTAACCGTTACTTTACTGTTTACGTCACAACTACACAACGGCTGTTTAGTGAGTCTCACTATTAATTCTGTCCGTCGAAAATCTACTAGACTGTTGCGTATCCACTACTCATATGAAAGTCGCCTTTACTATCCACTTTTCTCCGTATGCACTAAATTAATGTATAATCATCTATATTTACCAGAAAGTTATCTCAAATTTAGTGGTAATTAACTTAAATAGAAAATTAAAAAACTTTATTTTAAATTGGAGCTGCGAACAAACATTTCTAATGTGATTAGGAATTTTATTCCACAATCGCACCCCTCTAATAGAAAATGATGTCTGAAGTATGCAAGTACGATGGCAGGAATCGTTTATAAAGAGTTTCTTTCTCGAATATTCAGTATATTAAAAAGAAAACTTATGGCGTGGTTGCTATGTTGAATCATCTCATTGGTAGACGTAGTAATCTCAGCTTAAAAAATAAATTAATCTTATTTAAAGTTATCGTACGACCGATTATGTTGTATGCTGCTCCAATATGGTCTAATACTAGTGATACTAATATTAATAAGCTCCAAATAGTGCAAAATAAGTGCTTACGAATGATTTGCAAAGCCAAACCTAACGATAAGAATGCGGAAATACGTGATATTTGTAACATTAAAACAATACGTGACTGTATATATAATTTAACGAAAACTTTTTATAATAATCTTAAGAGTCAAAATAATATTATCTCGGGTCTAGAAGAAGATTTTAGAATCTACGAAAAAATTAGTGATATGCCATTTAAACCAAAATCTAAATCATCTTATCATATGCTATTATAGTAGTGGCCTCAGTGGCTACTGAGCTCTTTAGACGCTAGTCCTATAGTCTTAAGTATTAATTAGTATTAAGAGTTATCTAATTTTAGTTATAACAATTATCACTCATAAGTTTTTTGAAAAATTTTTACTTAAAAAATCACCAAAACATACTATCTTGTTAGATAATAAACAAAAGAGTAAAAACAACGTTACATTAGAGTATTTTTTGCGAGTTAAAGCTCAAATCTGAGCTGGGAATCCAATCATCAGATTAACAATGTGTAAAATCTTGTAAATTTGAATTTAATAAATAAGATTTTAAAAGTAAAAAAAAAAAGAGCTTAATGTGACTTGTCTGCTTTTCGTTCCTAAAAATAAATAGTTCAAAGAGATATTAAGGAATCTTATTTTTAAAAATGGAATAAAGCAGATTTCCCATGAAAAACTATCTTCTAGTTGCCACATTCAATAGACCTGATTTGTTTCAAAAAGGAGAAATGTGTTCAGATTTTGGCTGATTATAAATAAATCGAATACATGCATTGAGTGATCGTTCCAATTTGTTATTTAGATCATTAGAGATATTATCATAAACTATGCAGCAATAATCAAGTATAGGTAATATTAATGTTTTTACTAGAAGTAATCGTTTTGATATAGGTAGAGAATCTTTATTCCTATTTAATTGTTGGAGGGTCATAAATATTTTTCGCGATATACCAAATGCATGCTCTTTCCACGACAGAGTACGATCAAGAGTTAGACCCAGATCCTTAACAGTTTCCTGAAAGGCGATAAGAGAATCCCCTATTTCGAGGCTTGGGCATGTCAAAAGTGTATCCATTGAAGGAGAACCAGAAGGGCTAAAAATCATTGCCCGGGTTTTTGATGGATTGAGAGCAAGTCCATTGGCACTAGCACATAGCGCGAAAGTGTCAATGTCAGTTTAAACTTGTGATAGCAACTCAAGCAATTTAGCTATTGATTCAGAAAGATATAATTTAAAATCATCTGCAAATTTATGATATTTACAGAACTTAAGTTGCTTCCCAAGATCTGCTATATATAAATTGAAAAGCAAGGGGGCGAGAGAGGAGCCCTGAGGAACATCACACTCTACCCTTGCCCAATTGGATAATTTACCCCCTCCCATTAACCACCCTCTGAAACCGATTGTCAAGATAAGATTTGAACCAAGAGCAAACAGAATTTGACAGGTTAAATAATTTTAATTTACTTAGCACTAACCTATGATCTACCAAATCAAACGCTTTAGTGAAGTGAAAAAAAACTGCAATCGTTATATCTTTCTTATCCATGGCAGTTTTAATATCGTTAGTAAATTTTAAGGATGCAGTAGAAGTACTGTGCTTTGAACGAAAGCCCGATTAAAGTGGCTCACATAAGTTGTTTAGATTTAAATATTCAGTTATTTGTTTACAGATTATCGTTTTTAAAGGTTAAGACAAAGCACAGAGAATGGAGATTGGTCTAAAATCTGTTGTCTTAGAAGGATTTGATATTTTAGAGATCTACTTTCTTTGAAGACCATCAAGATCATTAACCCTCATAACATAATGTATGAAGGTCTCGATGGTTTGCCAATTCTCGACAGAACGAGTCATAAGCAGGATCATGTTCTCCGGTGTAACTTTGCAGTTTACACCGGTGAACATGACCTGCCTTTCCGCATCCCAACGCTTGCAGCTAAAGAGTGTGTGTTCTGGGTCGTCCACTGGAAACTTACAGTACACACACTCCGAGCTCTCTCTCTTTTTAAATCGCTCCAGGTACGAGCCAAAACTACCGAACGGATTCCCGAATTATGTACCGAGCCCGGTCCCTCGTCAATCTGACTACTAACTTCAAATTTACGCGATTTATCAAGAATGCACTGAGCAAGAGCTGTAGTTTTGTAAACTCCATTTTCAAATTGATCTCGCTCCGCGTATTGCTCGTCTAATTTATCTTCGTCGACTTCTGGGTGAGTCTACAATAGGTAGTCTTCAACTTCTTTTTCTTTAGAGAAAACGAAATGGAAGTGCGCGCGCATGCAGTGCCAACTGCTGTATTTTTTTCTGTAGGTTCGCGTTCCGATGTTCCGGTAATCTAATTATCTAATATGAAAATGTCTATAATTGACCAAAATAATGTAAACAAATATTTATTGACATACTGAAAAATAGTTTCGCTATACAATTCATCAGCTGAAACAATGTCAATAATTGACTAACAACATTCAAATTATGTGCAGTGTTTGAACTTAAATTTAAGAATATTTACTTTTTCCAATATGCCTCTGGAAAATGCGATATTTGTGAAATTTTAAAAAAGTGAATACAAGTGCCTTTTTCTATAGGATTACATATTATCTGAAAACAACAATTGTGTCATTAAAATAAAAAAGAATTATTATACTTAACAGCAGTTTAAAATATTAAAATCAACCAAATATCTGTCAAACGAGCATAGCAAGACAAAGTTAAACTTAACCTCACTTTCTGTAAAATGTCAAAATAGTAAACGTTTGTTCTCATAATAATTATAAATTAAATCGCATTTTCCCGTAATTTGTAGGAAAAATAAAATAAAAAAGTAACTCACCACATAATATGAAAACTATGAAAAATCTTTACAGATCAAATTAACAAAAAATAAAGAGTTCTTTGGATACACGTATATTTGTATATCAAGTTTTTTGTTACTAATTACATCCACCTGTTTTTCCAAAAACTTTTGTTGAAATTCCAATCATTTAACAATTTGTAATTTTTTTCCAAGTTAACATTTCATTTAACAATTTGTAATTTTTTTCCAAGTTAACATTTCGTTTAACAATTTGTAATTTTTTTCCAAGTTTATTATGTATTTTTAAATATTTATCTAGAATTTTAATTAGTCTGTTTCATTTTTCAATGTTTTTTCATGTCAAATGGGAATTATGTCAACTGGGATTCAAAAATTTAAATATACGTAAAACTTTGAATTATTTTTATTATTTCTCAATTAATTTCAAAAATATTCAATTCTGTAATTCAAATTTAAATTATTTTTACCTTTTTTTAATTGTTCCCAATATTTTTTAATTAATCTCAAAAATTCTCAAATCTCAACTGCAATCTAAAAGGAAATATTTTTATACATATATATAGCAACATTCTTGTTGCAAACGTTTTACGTTATACGTGTATCCAGAGAACTCTTTATTTTTTGTTAATTTGATCTGTAAAGATTTTTCATAGTTTTCATATTATGTGGTGAGTTACTTTTTTATTTTATTTTTCCTACAAATTACAGGAAAATGCGATTTAATTTATAATTATTATGAGAACAAACGTTTACTATTTTGACATTTTACAGAAAGTGAGGTTAAGTTTAACTTTGTCTTGCTATGCTCGTTTGACAGATATTTGGTTGATTTTAATATTTTAAACTGCTGTTAAGTATAATAATTCTTTTTTATTTTAATGACACAATTGTTGTTTTCAGATAATATGTAATCCTATAGAAAAAGGCACTTGTATTCACTTTTTTAAAATTTCACAAATATCGCATTTTCCAGAGGCATATTGGAAAAAGTAAATATTCTTAAATTTAAGTTCAAACACTGCACATAATTTGAATGTTGTTAGTCAATTATTGACATTGTTTCAGCTGATGAATTGTATAGCGAAACTATTTTTCAGTATGTCAATAAATATTTGTTTACATTATTTTGGTCAATTATAGACATTTTCATATTAGATAATTAGATTACCGGAACATTGGAACGCGAATCAACAGAAAAAAATACAGCAGTTGGCACTGCATGCGCGCGCACTTCTATTTCGTTTTCTCTAAAGAAAAAGAAGTTGAAGACTACCTATTGTAGACTCACCCTCTAACTCAATTTCACCCTGATAAGTTTCAAAATCCGAGATGGCTTCATTAATTCTGTTTAAACGCTGTTTTAACTCAACCGATTCCTGGTTACTAATTTCAGTACCTGAATCTTGTTTTTCTTTAAGTCCCTGAACAAAATTTCGGAATGAGGTGACACCGGATTTGACCGTCCCACGCTTACGAACCAATGCTGCGAGATCCATGCTTATTTTAATTTATAATTTATATTTTTAATACTTTATAAATTATGAAAACTTTAAGACTGACTGAGCATCATCTGTTTATTTCTATATTATTATATATATACTTTGTTTTTATTAAATACTTGAATTATAAGCTAAAATAACTTCAAAACCATTCAAAAGATTCAACCCTCAATAAACAGGCACCATTTGGGATTTATTAATTCATAAAATAAACGTAAATGTCAGAAAATTGTATATTTGTAAATAGAGTAAACAATGGCACAAATAAGGAGCGACTAAATATAGGTTTGGTGACTTACCCGAACGATCTACAAGTAAGAGAGACCTAACCTCAATAAGCTGATCAACTTCATGCTTATTTTCCTTATATGCTTCGATATTGTACTTCTGCTGCTAATTTGCTTCAAAGTAGTTCCAAAGTTGAACATCACCGAAAATGCCTCAAAATTTTCCAGAATTTGTTGCTTCCCTGATTCTCAGCTTTAATACGCACATAACCTCAACGATGTACAGGAAACACTCCGTCAGGATCTCGAACGAATGTGATAATTGATATCCATGTAAAACTCCAAGTAATAAAATCCTTTGATATTTTAAAACAATAACTTGATTGGTAATGTGTAATAAATTGACCATGCGGTCATGCGTGCAGTAAAATGCGTTTGCTTGGTTTTCACTTTTTTTCTTGTCTATGAGGACAATACAATGCTTTTCATTGGGTCGATGGACCAAATGTTTCTTCTTTAATGGACTGTATATTAAAAATTCCAATTTATTGATTCTTAGAATGACTTTATTTGATTAAAATTGCGTCTTACTCAAAATTTGTCTACAAGACGCTCACAGAGAGAGAGTGTGTGTGAAACAAAAAGTACAGATGGCGCTAAAGTGTTAAGCGGTAAAAAAACAAATGTAAATTTAAATGAAATCCCAAACAATTTTTTTAAAAATATTTTCAAACGAAAGCTGATATATTTTTCCTATAGAACCCAAAGTTTCAAATATTTTTTTTTGTTGTGTTTGAGAAAATAAATAAAGAACAGCACGCGACGCCGCATTGACTGGACGCCGCGCCGCGTCGATATAAGCCCTTACAGCGTCACCGCTTCAATGACAATTTTGTATTGGATAATAATAGAATATTTACTATCAGAAACATTTTACAATTTTTTATTAAACTACTCTTTGCACTTTACAGGGCTGAGTCAAAAAAAGGGTTCATTATAGTTTTTTGAAAATTGTAATTTAGTTTTTAAGATATAAAAAATTTCTGTATTTTTTAAATTGTAAATGGTGTTTTCCTTATTTCCCATTTTTTGCAGATTTCCAAACTTCATTTTGGAATTCGTCAAATTATGTGTAAAACGAAAACTTTTTAATAATAATTGAGGTTTTATATTGTCATATATCTGGTAAAGTTATTTGTTATTAAATCTTTCTTAATTTTTTAAAATCCTAATTGCGAATTTTTAACTTTATCTGAAGGCATTGTAAAATTAACAATAATAGATCATTTAAACAATTATACTTAATAGAATTTTACAATTATAAATTATTTATATTTATTTTGGACAAAATTGTTTGTCAAATTAAGAAAAAAGTACATTGATCTAACTTTTTATTTAAGATTTTGCGAAATTATTATTAAGAAAGCGTTTAAACAATTTAAGAATTATTTAGATCAAAAGTAAAATATAGAATTATTTTGTTAAGATTTTTTATGCATTTTTAATGTTAAAAAACAGACAACAACAGTTTTTAAGATATTTAAGTTTTGTAAAATTTTTTGATAAATCAAAATATTGATATTAAAATGAATAATAATTTTATAAAATTATAATAAGTATAATTGTTTAAATGATCTATTATTGTTAATTTTACAATGCTTTCAGATAAAGTTAAAAATTTACAATTAGGTTTTAAAAAAATTAAAAAAGATTTAATAACAATATTTATATTACAATACAAAACGGCAATTATTAATAAAAAGTTTTCGTTTTACTCAAATTTGGCGAATTGCAAAATGAAATTTGTAAATTTGCAAAAAATGTGAAATAAGGAAAACACTTTTTACAATTTCAGAATACATAAATTTTTCCTATGTTTTATTGAACAAAATTTCAGATTTTGTTTGCAAATATTTTTAAAAAAATTAAAAAGTCCCAAATTTGAGAAAAACTCAAAGTTGTTTTTAATTTTGAAAAATGAATGTCAAATTATTCAAAAAGTATAAAATATGCCTTGTCAATCAAAACTTTATGCAAAACTCTACAAAAATCAAGTCACAGAAATTTTTTTTCTATCTATTAAAACAGAGTAAATATAAAAAAAGTGTCTTACCAAAACACTCCAAAAATTCTTCCACTCCCACTGCCTTAATTTTTAAAGAAATTCCAAAATATTTATACGATAAACTGCTATCCAATAGGTCAACTCATCAAAAATTTGCAATTGATTGAACATATTTTATTTTTTGGGTTGACATTTTCTGTGAAATCCACGATACTCATGTAGAGATTTGAAACAATCAGCTTGGAAATCCGCACAAGAATCTTTGTTGATTTCAGGAGTGTCATTTCAAATTTTCACACGAATTTACGAGTTAAAATTTAGATGGAAATCCAAATACTCTACACTATTTTAATATTGTAATGTGTACTTATACATAGGTTTTACATATATAAATATGTATACGTCACATAACAGAACGTATAGTTATACACATAAAATGAATTTAAACACATAATAAACTCCTATAACTCTACCGCATTGTCTGGAGCAAAATGGAACCAACTTGGTTAAACTCGCTTTAATTTGCTTAAAGTTGCTCTAATTTGCTACATATTGTTCCGATTTCATCAAGTCGGAGTCAATCGGAATTAGTTAGAGTAAGTTTGAGGAAATTAGAGCAAGTTGTATCAAGTTCACCCCCTTAATTTACTCTCTTTTGCTCCGGAATATCTGCTAAAAAATTAACAAATGTAGAGAATAATAGTTTTAAAACTTTCGTATACAAGTAAAGTTTGTAAAGTGTAAGAATTTGTTTATCTTACCATGCACTACAAAAATAATAAGTTTGAATGAAGTCAGATCACCTGAATGGAAAACGCTTGCCAGCCTCGCTTTAGGAATGTGTACCTGAAGTTTTGAACATACAAATGAGTGAAACATTTTATTTAATTTTACTTTTATTAAATTCAAATTTAACGGTGTTCCACAGCCAATGTTTTAAAAGACGTTAGGGATTGCCCCCAACGTTTTTTTCCTAAGTACGGTCCTCACTCGTATTTATAATTCACTAATTATTTGTGCACAAATAGTACACAAATTGGAAAAAAAGGCTTCGTCCTGACAATCGTACGGCACTAAAAAAATTAACACATTAAACGCGGAAGGCTTTCATTATTATATGTCAATTAGGATGGGAAGTACGAATGGGACTTTTTGACACATTTCATAAACATTGATGTGAGGGCTAGCGATGATCATATGCAGCCATCTTCACACTGTGTCATATGTAACAGGAAGTCAGGACCGTACTTAGGAAAAAAAAGTTGGGAGCAACCCCCAACGTCTTCATAAACTTTGGCTGTGGAACACCGTTAACCTTAAATATTATTTTTTGTAAAAAAACATGTAATTTAAATGTTTCAATAATTAAAAATATTAAAACGTATGAACTTAAAATATTTAAATAAAAACAAAAAATTCCTTTCAAATAAATGTTCAAAACTTTAGGAACATTGTCAGGATGTGTAATGACTTAACGGGAAAGTGTGTTATTAATCTTGCGAATGTCGAACTTCATAGATTTTTGAAGATACATATTTCCATATTTTCTTCATTCTAGCTTGTCGAAATTTCCCTTCGACGTTCACATTTGAGCCGCTCGCTCAAAGAACCACCTAAGTCGATTTAGGTGGTTTTTCAAATTCGGTTATCTACGTAATTTACAACATATATAGAACAAATCTGTTAAGATTCCGAAGTTTTTAACCATTATTTATGATTTGATGAAGAGTTTAAGTGCGCGAGAGCGACCAAAAGCGCACTTGCAAGTACCACGTCCAGGCTAGGCGCAGCGCACAATATGACCAAAATCACTATTTTTGGACGAAAATCTGCCGAAGTAGATAAGCTACCCTAACTCACTAAAATCGATCTGCGCATGCGCGAGCGCGGGAGATTTGAATTTCTGCGCAGGTATCAAGGATCTAGGCAGAGGACAGAGATCTGCGCATGTGTTCCGCGGAATTTTTTCGCAAGGTTCAACACGCTTCTTTCTATTTAGGTATTTAATATAATATGTTATCTGAGGAATGTTTTTTAGATTTATGACTTATATATAGTAATATAGTATGCTTTAAGATTGTCAAATAATGTTTCGGCAATTATTTATCTGAGAAATGTTATGGTTAGTATCATGTTTCGCGATTACGCAAGATTCGACACGCGTCTCTTTGTTTCGGCAATTATGAGGTAGGTATTTTATCTAAGGAATTTTATATTCGTGATTTATTGCATCAAGCAAATCGTGCGATCTATTTTATATTTTAATTAGTGTACAAGAATTAGTTGTGCTGTGAGGATCGAGCGGTGAAGATACTGTTTTCAAGTTTCTTAAATTGAGTTTTTTAAATTTGGCAACACTGTTTTAAAATTTTCAACACTGTTTTTTATAATTTGACAACACTGTATAATTAAAACTATAAAAGAAGTGGAACATCGATAAAAAATCAGTCTTCGTCGAACTGCTGTTGAGTAAGGTTGTTGAAAAATTATCTTTTTACTGGAGAGTAGCATATACAGAAAATCATTAAAAATAATTTTAAATAAAGAGATCGTGAATATTTTAAGAAAAAACTATGAAATTTATAAGAATGATAAAAATTTAAATTTTAATGAATGTGAGCAATTGTGTAAACAGGGGTCGAAACACATACGGTTATTAAAAAAGAATTTGAGATGTAATAAACTTTATACATCGAAAAAGAGTAACATTATTGCAACGATTGGGCTTATATGTTCAATCGTCAGAAAAATTAGAAATTTGCAGAAAAAGGGAGGGGGTGATATTTCGAAAGATAAACAGCGAGATAGAATAAGATGGACAGACTTAGAAAATGCTTTTAATCATCGAATGAGAACAGGGGTAATAACTAATTTAACGCATAAAAATTTAACAGATTTTTTCCAAGATTCAAAATCAATGGTGATTAGGAGATTAAACAATGCTTTAAAAGACTTGGAAAATTTAAAAGTTTATTTTATATTTAATGTAATTTTTAAAACAATAGAAGATGAAAAAATTAAATATTTTTAAACGAAAAATAAAATAATTACTAAAGCTACAAATTAAATGATTGGTTTAATAAAGAAGTAGAAAAAATGTTAACAATAATTGATCATTTCGAACATGAAAAATTGGGTTGGTCATTAAAAGAAATATTAAGTTTAACAGTAAATATAAACAGATACGCTCCGCTGTCAGCTGGTACTTATGTTAAAATGCCAAAATTTATAATAGATAAAAGAGCTGTAGTCAATGTAACAAATGATGATGAGTTTTGCTTATTATGGTCAATAATGTCAGCTCTGCATCAGGTTGAAAAGAATGCAGAACGTACTGGGACGCATGAATATGTTCTAAATCCGATTAGTTCGAAATTTCATTTGGCCGAATTCCATTAAGCAGAAATTTCAGGTAGCCGATTCACATTTCATCGAGATAATATTTGACAGAATTTACATATAACCGACCGACCTTCCATATATTAGAATTCATATATAACCGAAATTTCATTTGTTATGTCCGGAAGGGACATTCGCAGTTTACAAATCTATTTATTTTATTATTTTACCCCTGATTCATTTACAAAGCCAACGGACTTTGAACTAAGGGAACAGGGAAAAGAAAGGTCCACTGAACAATACGCATCGGTACATTTAAACATATAGACACATAAATTTTTTTATCAAAATTACAATTTTGATTAAATTGATTAATTAGTCAAATGATTGAGAGGATGGTTGAGTAATTGGTTGAAAGATTGGTTGTAAGAGGAAGAATCCTTGATAAAATCGAATCCTTGATAAAATCGAATCTTTGATGAAATCGAATTCCTGATTAGTTGAATTGTTGTTCACTGAAACAATGAACAACTTTTAGATAGGAAAGGGATTCAATTTACGGGAGGCAAGGAAAATAGAATGTAAATTCTTACTTTTTTATGAATCTGAAGCGTGTGAGTTGACCCCTCAGAAACTCCAAGTGCAGGTTCGTGAAACCCCCAAAGGAAATTTATGGGCTGCAGTTGTCAAGGGCCTCAAACAGACGCGACAAGTGAAAAGATCCTAGCCAGTGGAAAAAGTACTCGTAGAGACCCCAATTCCAAGCTACAATGCCAGACGATGGTTTATGTGTCCTAGTCGTCTCAAATTTCAGGGTCAAATTCTTTTTCCAGCCTGAAGTCACTCGATGTAGATGAGTATATTGATGAGGGGTCGTTGATTCCACAATTTCTCGATTCAAGGTTTCTTAGAGACGAAGATTCCGGATAAAGGGTTAAAGGGTTAAATTTGATGAAAGGATAAAGGATCAAAATTGATTGAAGAGTTAAAAGGATTTAAATTGATGAAAAGGGTTCAGGATTTAAATTAGTTGAAAGGGTTAAATGATTGAACGGTTAAGGGTTAAAAAGGGTTAAAAGGTGTTAAAATGGTTAAAGGATTAAGGATTAAAACTAATTACTGACAGGTTATGCCAGGAGTTCTACGCTTCCACTTTTCTTTCTCTGTTTTCAATATAATGTTCAAGTACAATTTAACATTTAATTCGCACATTCATTGCAATATACATAAGATTCTTCACGACCGATATAATTGAAAACAATGGTTTATTCGCAAAATTATTAACTCGAAATGAGTGTATACAGTGTCCGAATATAAGACTTAATGATTGTTGCCGAGTTACAAGATTTAAATTGACGCGTTACAAGACCAATACTGGCCAGATACAAGACACGCGAATATAGAACCGTTGTAGAGTTTTAGAGAAGAGAACCGTTTCAGATGATGTTGGACGAAGAACTGATTTTAGTTTTCATCGAATTTGTAAAGAAACCTCGGTTTCGTAGCGCCGAGTGGAATGTAATGCTTCCACCCTTATGATAATATTTTATTCGTTTTCTATATTACACAATAGAACGTGGAACATTCGAGAGCAATTCTATTTATCGTCGCTTCCGGATTTCGGATTGTTTAATCATAATAAATTTGAGAGATTTTATAAACCCTAAATATAAGGTTAACATCCTTATAAAATACACTATTGATTTTATATAGTACGTCACGGGAACGTGACAATTCCCCCCTTTTTAATTCGGAAAATAGAAGTGAAATTGATAATTTTCCGAATTCAAAAATTTTGACTTTAATTTGAAATTTTTTAGAATTTGAACAATTCGGACGAAAATATCATCGAAAAGAAATATGATTTATAGTGTAAAAATATTCCACATGTTCAATATTGACATAATTACGGCACAATACTGGCACAGTACTGCCATAATACTGGCATGGTATTTTACATAATATTAATGTTATACTGACGTATACTGATATGATCCTGGCCGTATACTTCGCATAATATTGGCCCTATACCGGCATGATCCTGGCCCTGTAATTCGCATAATACTGACTCTATACAGGCATAATCCTGTGCCTATACTTCGCATAATACTGGCCCTTTACTGGCATAATATCGGATTAATGCTGGCGTAATGAAAACATTAGTTATTTTAGAGATGACATAGTGCGATCACAATACAGATGATATTTTAAATCCATACATGGAAATATTAAGTTAATTAAGATAATTAATAATTTATAAACAACGTTTAGTAAATAGTATTACTGATATTTAGAGAAAAAAAAATTTTCCCTTAAAAATTTCACACTTATCATATTAAAAACAACAGCAATGCTTTCGTTACATTTAATTACTAATATTCGTTAATACTAAAAATACTACTCAAAACACACAACATTTTATCGTAACTTTTATGACTCTTATTAAGTTCTAGAATATCTTGCTTTTACAAATACATAAAGCAATAAATATAGTCAAGTGTATTTTATAGACGATGATCGCAACAATACAAAGAGAAAATTTTTAAGCATACATAATAGAAAAAGTGAGAGAAAACTTGAGATAGCTTGATTAATACATTTAAGATAAATAAGTAACTTAAAAACGCGTACATCAAAACGCCCTTCTCCCCTTACGAGTAGAATACGAAAGGGAAGCTTGAGTATTCGTTATTTGTAATACATTTATATATATATTTTTTTTTAATAAAAAGATTATGCATGAATTTGTTAGATATACGAACATAAATTATACTTAATTATTCTTTAATTATTTTGGAATGATCATATATGGATACATATGCCTAACTTCTTCCTACTTTTGGTATTTATGACTAGACTCATACTCGTACATACTTAGTCATACATTACTTTAAATTAACACACCGGCATTTTAATTCATACGATTTTCTTATAGATATTATAAGATTTCTAAAAGGGCTAATTGTCTTACATTAATCATTCTGTAGATTAATTTATTAATACAATTATAGTATTTTATTAAATGCAACTTCAATCTCACGTATATTAATTTTACATAATTTTGTTATTTTATAATAATTGTAAGGAAAATATCAAATTTACATAGTGATAATACAACGACAATTCCATATCAATTTAGACAAACATTTGTATTTGAAATTTTCGCTGCTTTAATGCACGCAGATAGTAATTTCAGGATGTTTTTAGATTCTAACATAGGCATATGCCTTCAAACAAAAGAACATTCATTTTGCGAAAGCAAAAATCTAATGAATTTTATTTAAGTCGTATGAAGGTTTTAGAACATGAAAATTCTTACTTTACTGTTCCTGAAAGGACTATATTTTCGTTTTTCGAAACCATTAATAACCTTTGCTTTATGGATGGGCAAAATTACATTCCCTTTACCACGAAAAATGTCCATATTCTTAAAAGAAACTTGAAACCGGGAGTATCTGCTTATTTTTACTTTTATTTGAGTTCATATAAAAAAAAGAAAATATTTGTTTTATCAATAACTATATTTAATTATATAGTTACTTATGTAACGATGTTCAATCTTTGATAAAAACAAAATTGAAGGAAATTTTGGATAAGTGAGTGATAAGATTGAAATTCGTTTTCGTTTAAAAATAATAGAAAACAGAGGGTGATTAGAATTTTTTTTTTTTTTTTTTTTTTAAGGATAAAAAGAAGTTTTATATTGGAACTATAAAAGTTATTTAGGTTTATGCTTCTTCAATTATTGTTTCTTGTTCATTGAAAGGAGTTACTCTAATAAGGAGTATTGACTGATTAGAATTTTGGAAGTGACAAGCGTTTTCTATATCGATAGTATCTGCATGATTATGCCAAAATGATATATCTTGAATTTGATTTCGTGATATTTTATAATAAATTATTGCTATAATAAATATAATTAATATAATGAATGTTAAGAAGCAATAGAATTTTATATTATCTGAGTTGTTGTTTGCAATTTTCAACTTATGATTATATAATATTTGAGCAAAAGATTCTAATTCTTTTATAGTGATTTCTTTGTTTTCTTTGATTTGTATTCGACAATTTGCTAATACTTCTTCTGAGAGAATTGATTTTTCACTAGATAATTTTTGAAAATAATTACTGATAATTCCTGTAATTGGAATGTAGTTTGAAGGAATTTCTCCTGTTTTTGAAAATTTAAAATTTTTAACAGTTTCTGTAGAAAATTCTTTAGATTGGTTTATATAAGACCATGAATTTTTTTGTATTGGTGTCATTAATAAAATATTGAAATTACAATTACTTCCTAAATGCTGAAAGAATATAGAACTTTCACAAATCTGCTCTATTTTGGGATTCTTAATTATTGTTGAAGTGTTGCACATATGGTCTTTAAATTTAAAATAGCAGGATTCAAACCATGGATCATTTAAAGTTAAATACGTGTTGTTACTAACTGCAATGTATTTATGAGTATTAATGATCTGAGTTAATATTTTATAATGTGAACCTAAATCTTTGTATCCTGGAATTGAATAGATCTTATAAACCCGGAATTTCATTCTAGATGGAAGTAGCAGAATTGACATAAAGAATAAATGATTTTTTAGTTGGAAAATATTATTTAAATATAATTTATAGAATTCTGAAGGTGGGAGGTTGTTGGGTATATAAACATTTGGTTTAAGTAATTTTATTTCACGAAG
Organism: Ganaspis brasiliensis; assembly: GCA_037103525.1. Classification (NCBI taxonomy): domain Eukaryota; kingdom Metazoa; phylum Arthropoda; class Insecta; order Hymenoptera; family Figitidae; genus Ganaspis; species Ganaspis brasiliensis. The sequence continues at coordinate 46,953 of JAZKLR010000536.1, read as the reverse complement.
CGTTGAATTATATTTGTTTAGTAATAGGAAAGAGTTCCAAATATTATTTATTGGAAGAGATAGTATTTGAGAAAATTTTTCAAGGATTGTGATGTATTCTTTTGTAAAATGCAAAATGGATAATAAATTTTTGACTGGTTTCCGTTTGTTTAAATTTATTTCGAGAATGTAGCATTGTTTGATGATATCATTTATAGGCGATGAGTAAATGTGTAAAGAATATTGATTCCAAAGAGTATTTTGAAAGTGGTTTGCTTCAATTTTTAATGTTCTATTTATTTCAGATCGAATATTTTCTTGCTCTGTGTCTAAATTTTTTGTTTGTGTGTCTTTGCTAAGTATAGTTTTGATTGTTTTAATCAAATCTTCAATTTTATTTTTATATAATAAAAATTCTGATTGAGAACAATTTATATGTGAATCTTTGCAAAGGTGTTCATGACTATCTAATAGTTGGTGGATTTCAGTTTTAATATGGAATATTTCATTAAATTTAATGTACGTTGCAATATTCCAGTGATCCATGAGGACTCTTTCTGAAGTTAAATATTCAAAATAAGGAGCGGGTAATTGAGATAAAGAGATATTTGTTCGTGAAAAGTCCTTAGTAGCATCCATGCTACAAGAAAGAAAAATTGTAAAAGTAATACATATTAATATTTTCATCGCTTCCAGTCCCACCTGCAAAAGAAAATATGTTTTATTAGTTTGATTGTCTTATTTTCATTATAAAGCATTAGAAATTAAAACTAAAGCGATAAATTTAAAGTATGCAAATGATAATTATTCTTAGATTTCGTATTACGCATATACCTTTATAATCAAGATTCATGAAAAAATTAAGTTTAGTTTATCAAAACAGAAGACAAATAGATTATAATAGTTCAAACGCATTACAATAAAATAGAAAATTCTTCTCTCTTTTTTTTATATTTATTTATTTATTTGTTTATTTTTTAATTTTGGTTAGAATGCTGAATATGTGATAATCTAAGTCTATTAATATGAACGATTTTGGGTCCCTTATTTAGTTTAACTTTTATGTTACCCTTGCCTAAAATCTCTAGAACTTCGTGTGGACCAGTATATTGGTCGCCTAATTTACCAGGTTTAGGTCCTTGTAACAGAAATACACTATCTCCAACCTTAAAATTTTGTGGATTAATTTTTCTGTCATAATACGTTTTTGACTTTTCTTTTGCGCTAATCAGATTGTTCCGTGCTAAAAATTGGATTTCATGTAATTTCGTTACTAGATTTATCAAATAATCATCATAAGTTTTTAATTTTTCCTCGGGAAGTAAAGGTTGACTTGAGGGCAATCTTGCTAAACGACCAAACACTAATTCATATGGAGTGCATTTAGTTCCTTCGTGAACACTTGTATTGTACGAAAATGTTGCTAACTCTAACCAATCATCCCATTGTGAATTTTTGCTAACAAATTGTTTCAAATATTCTGCTAATACATGATGCGATCTTTCTAGAGAGCCATTTGATTGTGGATGAAAAGCTGTTGTTTTAAATTGGCGAATACGAAATCTTTTTGCCACTCGTTTTAAAAGATTACTTAGAAAATCACGGCCTTGGTCAGTTAATACAGCTTTTGGTGCGCCATAAATACAAATAAATTTTTTAATAAATGCATCCGCGATAGTACTTGCTTGATGATTTGGAAGTGGTATTGCTAAGGAGTACTTAGTTAAATTATCTTGAATCGTAAGGATATACTCATTTCCATTTTTAGTAATAGGTTTTAAAGGTCCTACAATGTCTAAACAAACCTTTTCGAAAGCTATTCCAGGTGTATCAGTAATAACCATTGGATTCTTTGTTTTTACTCTAACAAGCTTCTTTAATTGACATTGCAAACAAGTTTGTATATATTTTTGAATGTCTGTTTTCATGTTTTCCCAAAAATGTTTTTGTCTGATACGATGGTAAGTTTTACTTACTCCTTTATGGCCACCTAACGCTGAGGAATGTGCTTCTTCAATTAGAATTTTCCTTTGTTCGCTTGTTGCATACTGAGTATAACCATTACAAATTATTATTGTAGTTTTGCAATTTTGAAAAATTTCTCGGAACATTAAAACAATTTCATCCCAATTTACGTGATTTATTACCATTGTTCTTGCAATGCTAACAGAACGAAGTTGTAATTTTTCAGCTAATGTTTTAAAAGACTGAATGGATGACTTTATATTTTTATGCATTTCAGTTAAGCTAACGCTAGATTCTGAGATAATTGGTAATGCGATATGATGAAAATTTCCCTTTTTAACTTCTTTGGCTTTACCAATTTCAAGGTTCTTAAATTTGGGTATCTCATTTTGCTTAAACAGACTTTTTGAACCATTATCCTGAGGTGCGCATGTCGTCGATAAAAAGTACACATAGTTATCCTTTCTCATTCTTAATTGATCTTTACATTCAACAATATTTCGAGAATGGATATTATTGTCAGAAGTAGAAGGAATGTCTAAGGGTGGGGGTTCGGGAGGGGGTCGCTTGTTACTTTCTGAACCGAAATCAACTTCTTCCATATCATTATCAACATCTTCTTCATCATCTTCAATTTCTTCATTTTCTTCATCCTCTACAAAATCTTCATGTTTTTCAAAATTTTCACTTTCTTTGATTTCTTTGATCTCTTTATTTCCTTCAATTTCTTCAAATTGTTCATCAGAATTAAGTGCTTCATTATCTTCATTTTCTTCGTAATCTTCAATGCTATCATCACTTTCGCTAAAATCTTCATTATTTTCATAATCTTTATAATCTTCATAAAGGTTTCTTTGTACTTCATAGTCATCATTTTGAACATAATATTCTGGATCTGAGTTTTCACTATCTTCATCTTCATCATGAATTAAATCTTTCTTGGGTCTGCCCCTTTTCTTTTTGATTGACGAACTTGCATCATTATCAGAGTTCATTTTACGCGGTCTTCCTCTTTTCCTTGATTGATTTTGTTTCACAGGATTTTGAATATAATCAGGATCAGAATCTTCATCAGAATTTTGCAAATTTCGCGAACTTTGATTTTCACCTTGAATTTGAATTGCTTGATTTAGTATTTCTTCATTATCTTCTTCATTATCAACCACAGAATCTGAATAATATTTCTTATTTCGACTTTTCTCTAAATGACTTCGACTTCGTAGATTTCTTGTATTACTCCGACTTTGAAAATTTTCTTCGATTTTTGACTTTTCATCTTTATTTATTTCAGGATTTGATTTCGTAGATTTCATTTTCAGATTTTCGCAGTTGATCTCACCTTCACTTGATTTAGTATATACAGATTTAGTATTTTCACTTTTTTGATTTTTCATTATTTCACTTGATGGGCCCGTATCATTTTGACACAAACCCCCTCGGGCAACCTGCCACATTGCACTCCCGAAGATGAATGTTACACTTTACTCCTTCCGAAATCAAAGATTTCTAAGTCTTATTTATTAAATAATTGATTTTAATACATTAAATTAATATTAAAAGACTTAATCAATCCAGAAAATTCAATTATTGAATAATTAAAACTCAAAAATCCTTGATTTCAGCAGGAGCAAAATATAACATTCCTCCTCAGGAGCACAATACAACAAGTTGCACAAAAAAATGTGTGTCAAAATGATACGGGCCCATCAAGTGAATAATCCGACTTAGTATTTTTGCTTGATTCATCCGACTTAGTATTCACCGACTTCAAATTTTTACTCGATTCACTTAATTTAATATTCACTGATTTAGTAGCATCACTCACTAGATTTTGGTTACCACTTAACTCACTTGATTTAGTATTCACAGATTTATTATTTTGATTCACTAAATTTTCTTTCCGACCCGACTTACTTGACTTATTTTTTACAGATTTAGTATTTTTATTCACTCGATTTCGATTTACACTTGATTTATTTGACTCATAACTTTTATTTCTCAGATTTCGAACACTTCCCCGATTTTCATTTTCTTCATACTTACTCGATTCATCTTGATTACCATTTTTTCCTTGATTTAGTTTCTTCAATTGTCTTCTAGTTACCACTTTAAAATCAGAATTATCTTCTTTATTATGAAATTCTTCGGAGAGATCATCATCAATTTCCTCATAGCAATTTAAATCTTCGTCTTCATTTTCGAATTCATCTTCATTTTTAACATAATTGTCATCATAGACATTATCATTATTTTCAATTCGCCAACCAAATATTTCATCCTTATCTACGTCTCCTTCTTCTTCTTCTTCTTCTTCTTCTTCTTCTTCTTCTTCTTCTTCTTCTTCTTCAAGTAAATATTCAAATAGCTCATCTATTTCATCTTCTTCCACTCCAATTATTTGCTTTACATCATTATTATCATTATTAAATTCTTTTGGAATAATTCTTCTTGCAATATTAACAGGGTTCCTAGATAACGCGTCCGCATTGACGTTCATTTTTCCTGTTTTATGAATCATTTCAAAATCATATTCCGCTAATTTAAGTTTCCATTTTGTTACACGTGAACAAGGATCGCTTGAATTTTTAAACCATAGCAGAGGTTTATGATCTGTGACAATTTGAAATTTCCTACCATACAGAAAGTGTCTAAAATGTAAAACACAATACACAATTGCTAAGGCTTCTTTATTATAAGTGTCGTATTTTACTTCATGCTCATTTAAAGATCTAGAAGCATAAGCAATTGGTTTGTCCTTACCTATCTCACCTTGAGATAAAATTCCACCAATTGCAAAACCCGAAGCATCAGTAGTTAATATAAAGGGTTTGTCAAAATCAGGTCTTATTAATAAAGGTTCTTCGCAAAGTTCATCTTTTAAAATTTCAAAAGCTTTTTGTTGTTTATCACCCCACTTAAAAGGCATATGTTTCTTTAATAACTGTGTTAAAGGTCCTGATTTCTTTGAAAAATTTTCAATAAAACGCCGATAATAACCTGCCAAGCCTAAAAATTGTTTGATATTTTTAATGGTTTTGGGAGTTGGAAAATCTCTTACTGCGCTAAGTTTTTTCGGATCTGGTCTTACACCGTCTTTATCGATAATGTGTCCCAAATAAACCACTTCCGGTCGAAGAAATTCACATTTGTCTGGCTGTAATTTTAAATTAGCTGTTTCTAAACGATTCATAAAATTATCAAATTTTTCTTGATGTTCCTCTAAAGAATTTGCGAAAATAACGACATCGTCTAAATAAACGAATAATTCTGTTCCAATTAATCCAGATAGACACGAATTCATTAATCTCTGAAAGCAACTTGGAGCATTTTTAAGTCCAAATGGCATACGATCAAATTCATAATGACCATAAGGTGTGGAGAAAGCAGTCTTATGAGAATCCTTTTCACTCATTTTAATTTGATGAAAACCAGAAGCTAAGTCAAAAACAGAAAAGTATTGCGCATTCCCAAGAGTTTCGAGTACTTCATTTATATTAGGCAATGGGAAAAAGTCAGTAATTGTTTTTTCATTTAATTTGCAAAAGTCGAGTACCATCCGCCATTTTTTATTACCTTGCGAATCATCTTTCTTTGGTACAATCCAAACAGGAGTATTATACGGAGATTGAGAAGGTTTAATGATTTTATTTTTAATTAATTCATTTGTTTGTTTTAAAAGTTCTTCTTTGTGAACAGGTGGAAATCGATATTGACGTGTAAATACAGGTTCTTCGTCTTTAGTAGGAATATTATGTTCCAATACATTTGTAGCCGTAAGATATTCACCTGGTAAATGAAATCTTTTGGAATATTTTCCAATTAAAGCTTCTACATGTTTCAATTCCTCTGATTTTAAATGGTCTAAACGAAGTAAATCTAATATTTGTTCAACTCTTTCTTTACCTGTAATCTTTTTAAACGCATATTTTTCGTGATTTGAAATTGAAGTAGAAAAGAAACTATCCAAAAGTTTCTCAACTGATTTGCAATTGATTTTAGATTTTTGTGGTTGGGTTTGACTAACTTCGTTTTTTATTGCTCTAAATTCTTCAAATTCTTGTAATTTTATTCTCGGTATTTGGACTCTAATTGGTTCGGATTGAGTATTCGCGACTTTAATATAAGCTTTTCCCTGATTATTTGTAACAATTGCGTTTCCCATAAATACACCTGGATTTGTCGTTACTAACGGTATGTAACCTTCTTTTACTTCTGTATTTTCGACTACCATGTACATACTTGTGATTGATCTGGGTGGTAAAATTATTGTTTCTTGGGGTGAGAAAGGATAAAATTGACCGTGCACTTCTAAGCATTTTTCCGCATAATTAATCTTTACGTTGTTATCAGTGAAAAATTCTGAACCTAATACTCCATCTTCATCGACAGGTACTTCATCAGGTATTATGTGAAATGTAGTTAAATATCCGAAAATTTTTATTTTAACCTGACCTAAAGTGTGTACAGGATGTTCATTAATACCGGTAAGTTGAATTTTCCTGGAAGAATTAACCTGCATTAAAGAATTTATTGTTTTATTTTTTATTAAATTTAACCCTGCTCCTGTATCAATCATCATATGAACAGGATCTTGAACTTCTTTTATGTTAATAAAAATTGTTGGTATCATATTTCCTTTACTAAAATTGACTTTAACACTTTCTGTTAACTTTTCACTTTCGTATTCAGGTGCATTTAATCCTGAGTTACCTGTCCCACTGCACCTTGATTGGGACGGTTCTGATCGTTTCCCTGATTCATTGGAGATGGTGAAAATGAACGCCGATTATTTTCTTGGTATTGATTATTTCCTCTGAATGGACTATTTTCCCTAAATCGATTATTTTCCCTAAATGGGCTATTTTCTCTGTATCGACTATTTTCCCTGACTTGGTTACTGTTACCCCTAAATTGATCATTGTTTTCTTTAAATTGATTATTACTTCTGAACTGATAATTATTACCCCTGATTTGATTATTTTGTCTGAATTGATTATTTTCTCGGAATTGATTATTATATTCTCTGCGCCTACAATCTTTTAATAAATGCCCCGGTTTTCTACAATAGTTACATGTCATATTATTTCTGTTATAAAAAGATGAATTTGAAAAATTAGGAGAAAAATTTGTTCTAAAATTTTGCGATTGTTGTGCAGGTCTCCATGAACTTCCGCGTATTGGAGAAAAATTTTGTGCACGTGATGGAGATTCCCATCGACCTTGAGAAAATGAAGAATTTTCTCTATTTTGAGAGCTTCTTTCCCCATTCCAGGGTGAAAAATTCCTACCACGATTTTGAGAACTTTGATTATTAATATATCTTCGACAAGTGGCAGCGATGTGCCCTTTTAAATTGCAGATTTGACAAATTAAAGCTTCTACCTTTGCAAAGGTTACCTTTGATTCATTGAATTCACTCGTTTTAGATTTCCCTTTCCTAAGTTCATTACTAGCATTTATTCTTCTTTCAACTTCGATGGCTTTACTCGTTGTTTCTTTAAAAATTATTGTTTCTGGAATCCGAATTTCAATTTCCGGTTTTAATCCTCTACGGAAACATTGAATTAAATCCTTTTCCAAGGATTCAATAAAAGTTTTATCTAGTTCCCCTTTATTATTTATTCGACGAGCATCATAGATTTGATCAGCAATTTCTTTTACGCGATTCGCATATGACAATACCGTTTCATTTTCCCACATGTAAATATTCCCTAATTCACCTTGCAACTGGTAAACACTTTTTCGAGGCAAGTAAATTTTCCTTAATTGATCCGTTAAATCTTTAATACTTTTAAATGTTGAACCATAAATTCCCCGTCTAGCTTCTCCTACTAATTTTCCGCGAATTAATTTTACTAAATTTTCCTCTACTTGAGGTGTATCTGGAATCATTTCCTTTGCTTCATCGCATCCCTCTATAAAAGCCGAAAGAGAGACATTTTTACCGTCGAACACCGGTACAATTTCTAAAGCATCCCTTAACGACACTTGTTGATTATATGGGACCGTCATTCTGTTGTAAATATTATCTATTAAGGAGTTACTGATTTGCTGCTGCTCAGTACTAATAACTTCTTTTTCAATAGTATTTTGTAAATTTTTGTTGGATTCTAAATCTTTTGATAAATTTTTTAATTGATTTATTTCATCAGTTTTTTGATCGAAAGTATTATCCACTAATGAATTTCGCAAAATTTTTCTTAATTCGGCTATTTGCCCTAAAGAAGATTTATTTGGAGTAGAAAATTTTAAACTATTATTAGGATTTATTAATGTATCATCAAATTTATCACTTGAGAAACTACTAGATGGTTCCTCAGAATTGAAATTATTATTTTCTACTCTTTTTACTGGTGGTGAATGAACAACCTTAGGATTTGTGGATTCCCCAAAATTAATAAATGTTTGACCTTTTTCCTGATCTGCTAGTGCTTTAGTTCTACTTCTAGTTTGATAATCACTAGTCGTCTTTTGATTTTTATCGTTCATGAATATACATTTAAATGAGTATACAACCAAGGATTCAGATTTTATTATAAAAAATTTAATTTCCTCATAAACGACTCAACAAGTTTACAAGTTTGATCATCAAGACAAGATCTAATACTTAAATACCATAAACAATATTTTTAATACTTTCCAATAAATATAGAATCGTATAAGATAAAATATCCAAAATGCTTCAGCTTTCAAAATTTCTTACAAACAAAATTTACTTAATTTTTGCTTCAACTTGATTTAATAAATTTTCGAAATATTTTGAAAATTCTTCTTGGGTTTCAAATTCTCGAATTTTTATCTGGTTTATTAAACTTATTGAATTATATCGTTTTTGTGCCTTTCTTCCACCTCGATTTTTATACGGTTTTCCTTGCTTTTCATTGAACATATTTACCAGAGAACATTTTTTTTATCAAATTTTTAGAAAATAAAATTTGAAAAATTTATTTATTTTAAAACTTTCTTCTATGCTCTTTTGATATTCTAGTTCCAAAATATTGAATAAATAAAAATAAAAAATTTTCTCAAATGTTAAATTTTACAAAAAGAAAATTTAAATAAGGAAGTTTTAGAGCTTTTGATTCGCAGCCGAAAGGCGATTCCTCAATTGCTCTTAGAAATGTTTCGTCTGCCGAAAGGCTAAAAAACACTTCTATTCTTTTCCAGTATTTAAGTGATTAGGTAATGTGGAATATTTCGAATTTTTGATTCACGCCGAAAGGCGATTCCACAAAAATTCTTAGAAATCGTTACGACGCCGAAAGGCGATCTCACGTTTTCTATGTTTTTCCAATATTAAGAAAAAGAAATTTATTACTTGTTCAATATTCAATTTTTTTTTAAAAGGATTTAAAATAAAAATTCAATACAAGCTACTTGCACAATAACGAGATAATTTTTTGTAATTCAAAGTTTTCCAGAAGAAAATCTTTTAGATAGTTGAATAACCACTTTAAAACTGACTAATCACTAGAATATTCAATAATTTTCTTTGATAACAATTATGCTGAAATTTGAAAAATTTCGTTACACACTTGATTTTAGAACTTGCAAAAATGTTGTTTATGCTGAAATTGGAAAGATTAGTAGTTACAGAGAAAATCAGAATCAGTAGTTTCTCTCGAAAATATGTCAGATTTTTCCTCTCTTATTTTTTTTATTTAAAACTTTAGAAATGATTCTACTGTAAATATTTTTGGATTTTTCCTCTCAACCTTTTAGCATTGTTCAGTTTCCCTTCTTTCTTGTTTCCCGGCCGATGCACCAAAAATTTAAGAATTGTATTCTGTTATGTCCGGAAGGGACATTCGCAGTTTACAAATCTATTTATTTTATTATTTTACCCCTGATTCATTTACAAAGCCAACGGACTTTGAACTAAGGGAACAGGGAAAAGAAAGGTCCACTGAACAATACGCATCGGTACATTTAAACATATAGACACATAAATTTTTTTATCAAAATTACAATTTTGATTAAATTGATTAATTAGTCAAATGATTGAGAGGATGGTTGAGTAATTGGTTGAAAGATTGGTTGTAAGAGGAAGAATCCTTGATAAAATCGAATCCTTGATAAAATCGAATTTTTGATGAAATCGAATTCCTGATTAGTTGAATTGTTGTTCACTGAAACAATGAACAACTTTTAGATAGGAAAGGGATTCAATTTACGGGAGGCAAGGAAAATAGAATGTAAATTCTTACTTTTTTATGAATCTGAAGCGTGTGAGTTGACCCCTCAGAAACTCCAAGTGCAGGTTCGTGAAACCCCCAAAGGAAATTTATGGGCTGCAGTTGTCAAGGGCCTCAAACAGACGCGACAAGTGAAAAGATCCTAGCCAGTGGAAAAGTACTCGTAGAGACCCCAATTCCAAGCTACAATGCCAGACGATGGTTTATGTGTCCTAGTCGTCTCAAATTTCAGGGTCAAATTCTTTTTCCAGCCTGAAGTCACTCGATGTAGATGAGTATATTGATGAGGGGTCGTTGATTCCACAATTTCTCGATTCCAGGTTTCTTAGAGACGAAGATTCCGGATAAAGGGTTAAAGGGTTAAATTTGATGAAAGGATAAAGGATCAAAATTGATTGAAGAGTTAAAAGGATTTAAACTGATGAAAAGGGTTCAGGATTTAAATTAGTTGAAAGGGTTAAATGATTGAACGGTTAAGGGTTAAAAAGGGTTAAAAGGTGTTAAAATGGTTAAAGGATTAAGGATTAAAACTAATTACTGACAGGTTATGCCAGGAGTTCTACGCTTCCACTTTTCTTTCTCTGTTTTCAATATAATGTTCAAGTACAATTTAACATTTAATTCGCACATTCATTGCAATATACATAAGATTCTTCACGACCGATATAATTGAAAACAATGGTTTATTCGCAAAATTATTAACTCGAAATGAGTGTATACAGTGTCCGAATATAAGACTTGATGATTGTTGCCGAGTTACAAGATTTAAATTGACGCGTTACAAGACCAATACTGGCCAGATACAAGACACGCGAATATAGAACCGTTGTAGAGTTTTAGAGAAGAGAACCGTTTCAGATGATGTTGGACGAAGAACTGATTTTAGTTTTCATCGAATTTGTAAAGAAACCTCGGTTTCCTGTATTTTCATCCCTTCCGAAATTTGCGTGGGCTACACATCGCTTTGCCGAGTGAACGCTGCAAATTCGTCGTAGCGCCGAGTGGAATGTAATGCTTCCACCCTTATGATAATATTTTATTCGTTTTCTATATTACACAATAGAACGTGGAACATTCGAGAGCAATTCTATTTATCGTCGCTTCCGGATTTCGGATTGTTTAATCATAATAAATTTGAGAGATTTTATAAACCCTAAATATAAGGTTAACATCCTTATAAAATACACTATTGATTTTATATAGTACGTCACGGGAACGTGACACATTTAATAGAATTCATATTTTATGGAAATTTCATTTAGCAGAATTCAAAGTTGATCGAAATTTTATTTTATAGAACGTCTGTTTAAAAGAACTTTCAAATGAGTGAATGTATCTTTAGCAGAAATTCTACATGTTCGAATCCTAATCAAGTCGAAATAGTATTTGCTAGAACTCATTTTTCATCGAATATTTATATAATAGAATGTAGAGATGAGTGAAGTGTCATTTAATAGAATTCATATTTTATAGAAATTTCATTTAGCAGAATTCACAGTTGATCGAAATTCTATTTTAAAGAACGTCTGTTTAAAAGAACTTTCAAATGAGTGAATGTATCTTTAACAGAAATTCTACATGTTCGAATCCTAATCAAGTCGAAATAGTATTTGCTAGAACTCATTTTTCATCGAATATTTATATAATAGAATGTAGAGATGAGTGATGTGTCATTTAATAGAATTCATATTTTATAGAAATTTCATTTAGCAGAATTCACAGTTGATCGAAATTCTATTTTATAGAACGTCTGTTTAAAAGGAATTTCAAATGAGTGAATGTATCTTTAACAGAAATTCTACATGTTCGAATCCTAATCAAGCCGAAATAGTATTTGCTAGAAATCATTTTTCATCGTATATTTATATAATAGAATGTAGGTATGAGTGAAGTGTCATTTAATAGAATTCATATTTTATCGAAATTTCATTTAGCAGAATTCACAGTAGATCGAAATTCTATTTAATAGAACGTCTGTTTAAAAGAACTTTCAAATGAGTGAATGTATCTTTAACATAAATTCTACATGTTCGAATATTAATCAAGCCGAAATAGTGTTTGCTAGAACTCATTTTTCATCGAATATTTATATAATAGAATGTAGAGATGAGTAAAGTGTCATTTATTAGAATTCATATTTTATCGAAATTTCATTTAGCAGAATTCACAGTTGATCGAAATTCTATTTTATAGAATCCACACTTAAACGAAGTTTCATTTGGCCGAATCAGCAAATGTCCGAATAAACATTCGTCAGAAAGATTTCAGATGATGTTGGACGAAGAACTGATTTTAGTTTTCATCGAATTTGTAAAGAAACCTCGGTTTCCTGTATTTTCATCCCTTCCGAAATTTGCGTGGGCTACACATCGCTTTGCCGAGTGAACGCTGCAAATTCGTCGTAGCGCCGAGTGGAATGTAATGCTTCCACCCTTATGATAATATTTTATTCGTTTTCTATATTACACAATAGAACGTGGAACATTCGAGAGCAATTCTATTTATCGTCGCTTCCGGATTTCGGATTGTTTAATCATAATAAATTTGAGAGATTTTATAAACCCTAAATATAAGGTTAACATCCTTATAAAATACACTATTGATTTTATATAGTACGTCACGGGAACGTGACACATTTAATAGAATTCATATTTTATGGAAATTTCATTTAGCAGAATTCAAAGTTGATCGAAATTTTATTTTATAGAACGTCTGTTTAAAAGAACTTTCAAATGAGTGAATGTATCTTTAGCAGAAATTCTACATGTTCGAATCCTAATCAAGTCGAAATAGTATTTGCTAGAACTCATTTTTCATCGAATATTTATATAATAGAATGTAGAGATGAGTGAAGTGTCATTTAATAGAATTCATATTTTATAGAAATTTCATTTAGCAGAATTCACAGTTGATCGAAATTCTATTTTATAGAACGTCTGTTTAAAAGAACTTTCAAATGAGTGAATGTATCTTTAACAGAAATTCTACATGTTCGAATCCTAATCGAGTCGAAATAGTATTTGCTGGTACTCATTTTTCATCAAATATTTATATAATAGAATGTAGAGATGAGTGAAGTGTCATTTAATAGAATTCATATTTTATAGAAATTTCATTTAGCAGAATTCACAGTTGATCGAAATTCTATTTTAAAGAACGTCTGTTTAAAAGAACTTTCAAATGAGTGAATGTATCTTTAACAGAAATTCTACATGTTCGAATCCTAATCAAGTCGAAATAGTATTTGCTAGAACTCATTTTTCATCGAATATTTATATAATAGAATGTAGAGATGAGTGATGTGTCATTTAATAGAATTCATATTTTATAGAAATTTCATTTAGCAGAATTCACAGTTGATCGAAATTCTATTTTATAGAACGTCTGTTTAAAAGGAATTTCAAATGAGTGAATGTATCTTTAACAGAAATTCTACATGTTCGAATCCTAATCAAGCCGAAATAGTATTTGCTAGAAATCATTTTTCATCGTATATTTATATAATAGAATGTAGGTATGAGTGAAGTGTCATTTAATAGAATTCATATTTTATCGAAATTTCATTTAGCAGAATTCACAGTAGATCGAAATTCTATTTAATAGAACGTCTGTTTAAAAGAACTTTCAAATGAGTGAATGTATCTTTAACATAAATTCTACATGTTCGAATATTAATCAAGCCGAAATAGTGTTTGCTAGAACTCATTTTTCATCGAATATTTATATAATAGAATGTAGAGATGAGTAAAGTGTCATTTATTAGAATTCATATTTTATCGAAATTTCATTTAGCAGAATTCACAGTTGATCGAAATTCTATTTTATAGAATCCACACTTAAACGAAGTTTCATTTGGCCGAATCAGCAAATGTCCGAATAAACATTCGTCAGAAAGATTTTGGCGCGAATTTGAAAATTAACCAATCACAATTTTGTTGATAATTTCTGAGTGGCTAGTTTTCAAATTCGCGCCAAAATCTTTCTGATGAATGTTTATTCGGACTTTTGCTGATTCCGCCAAATGAAACTTCGTTTAAGTGTGGATTCTATAAAATAGAATTTCGATCAACTGTGAATTCTGCTAAATGAAATTTCGATAAAATATGAATTCTAATAAATGACACTTCACTCATCTCTACATTCTATTATATAAATATTCGATGAAAAATGAGTTCTAGCAAATACTATTTCGACTTGATTAGGATTCGAACATGTAGAATTTCTGTTAAAGATACATTCACTCATTTGAAAGTTCTTTTAAACAGACGTTCTATAAAATAGAATTTCGATCTACTGTGAATTCTGCTAAATGAAATTTCGATAAAATATGAATTCTATTAAATGACACTTCACTCTTATCTACATTCTATTATATAAATATCCGATGAAAAATGAGTTCTAGTAAATACTATTTCGGCTTGATTAGGATTCGAACATGTAGAATTTCTGTTAAAGATACATTCACTCATTTAAAAAATTCTTTTAAACAGACGTTCTATAAAATAGAATTTCGATCAACTGTGAATTCTGCTAAATGAAATTTCTATAAAATATGAATTCTATTAAATGACACTTCACTCATCTCTACATTCTATTATATAAATATTCGATGAAAAATGAGTTCTAGCAAATACTATTTCGACTTGATTAGGATTCGAACATGTAGAATTTCTGTTAAAGATACATTCACTCATTTGAAAGTTCTTTTAAACAGACGTTCTATAAAATAAAATTTCGATCAACTTTGAATTCTGCTAAATGAAATTTCCATAAAATATGAATTCTATTAAATGAAATTTCGGGTATATATGAATTCTAATATATGGAAGGTCGGTCGGTTATATGTAAATTCTGTCAAACATTATCTCGATGAAATGTGAATCGGCTACATGAAATTTCTGCTTAATGGAATTCGGCCAAATGAAATTTCGAACTAATCGGATTTAGAACATATTCATGCGCCCCAACGTTCTACTTCTTATCCTGAATTTAGTGAAAAATTAAAATATGATGGAATTAATTTCCCCATTAAATTACATGATATTCCCAAATTTGAAAAATTTAATAATTTAACAATAAATGTATACGGAGTAAAATTAGAAGAAATCACCCCAGTTTAATTAAGTACAAATGATTCAAATAAAGCTGCAATCAATTTATTAATGATTCAAAATACTCAAGTTGATAATGAAATTTATCATTTTGCATGGATAAGAAATATGTCACGATTAGTAAGCTCACAAATATTAAAAGATAAATGTAAAACTTTATTGTGTGATAGATGTCTTTGTCATTTTAGGCATCAAAAATCATATAATAATCATAAAGAAGATTGTAAAAATTTGAATAAATGTAGAGTTGTTTTACCCGAAGAAAAAGATAGCATTTATAAATTTAAAAATTATAAAAATAAAGAAAATGTACCTTTTTCAATATATGCCGATATTGAATGTTTGTAAGAGCCGGGTGTAAGCAAAAACATGTTCCTACAAGCGTTGCATTCTATGTAAAATGTGATTTTAATGATTCTCTCGAAGAGTTTAAATCTTATCGAGGACCGGACTGTATAAATTGGTTTATTAAAGAATTGGAACAATTGTCACATAAAGTAAATTCTTATTTTAAAAATATTATGCCAATGGAA
This sequence comes from Ganaspis brasiliensis, assembly GCA_037103525.1. NCBI lineage: Eukaryota > Metazoa > Arthropoda > Insecta > Hymenoptera > Figitidae > Ganaspis > Ganaspis brasiliensis. The sequence continues at coordinate 31,170 of JAZKLR010000536.1, read as the reverse complement.
ATATTAACTTTTGAACAACAGTTACAATATAATATAGCAACAGTCTGTCATATTTGTGAAAAACCTTTCAAAGATGATGATATTAAACATAGAGATCATTGTCATTTCACGGGAAAATTTAGGGGTGCAGCTCACCCAGGTTGTAATGTAAATTATAAAGATTCTCATACAGTTCCAATAGTTTTTCATAATTTATCTGGTTATGATTCCCCTTTTATTATTAAAGAATTAGCAACTTAATTTAAAGGAAATGTTAGTTTATTACCAATAAATAAAGAAAAGTATATTTCATTCACTAAAGAGGTGGAAGGTACAATAGTTAAACTTCGATTTATTGACTCTTTTAGATTCATGTCAAGTAGTCTTGACAAATTAGCTTCATATTTAAATAATGATGAAAAGAAAATTACTAAACAGTTTTGTAAAACTGAACAAGAATTCAATTTGCTAACAAGAAAGGGGGTATTTCCTTATGAATATATTGATAATTGGGATAAATTAAAAGAGAATAAATTACCAGCAAAAGAATCATTTTATTCAAAATTAAACAGTAGCAATATTTCCGAAGAAGATTATAAACACGCGTGTAATGTTTGGGAATCTTTTAATTTACAAACTTTGGGAGAGTATTCTGACTTGTATTTAAAAACAGATGTTTTGCTCTTAGCAGACATCTTTGAAAATTTTAGAAAAACCTGTCTGAAAACTTATAAATTAGATCCATTACATTATTATACTGCGCCAGGACTGGCATTCGACGCCATGCTTAAATATACCGATATAAAATTAAAATTAATAACTGATGTTGAAATTTTACTTTTCATTGAAAAGGGAATTAGGGGTGGGGTTTCACAATATTCTAATAGATATGCAAAAGCAAATAATAGATTTATGGGGAAAGATTTTAATCCTTTTAATCCAGAATCTTATATCATGTATCTAGATATTAACAATCAGTATAGTAAAGCCATGAGCGAACATTTACCTTATGACAACTTAGAATGGGTTGAAGACTTTTCTGAAATTAATTTTTTAAACATTAATGATGATTCAGAGAAAGGTTATATTCTCGAAGTAGATCTAGATTATCCAATTAACCTTCATGATTTGCATAATGATTTACCACTTTGCCCACATCATTTTACACCGCCAAATTCAAATTGTGAAAAATTAATTACAAGTTTATCAACAAATAAAAATATATAGTTTATTATAGAAACTTAAAACAATATATAGCATTAGGAATGAAATTAACACAAATACATAGAGTTTTGAAATTTAATCAAAAGCCGTGGCTTTAACCATATATAGATTTAAATACTGAAATAAGAAAAAAATCAGTCAATGAATTTGAAAAGAATTTTTATAAATTAATGAATAACTCAGTTTTCGGGAAAACCATGGAAAATGTTAGAAATCATAAAGATGTTAGATTAGTAACAACATGGGAGGAGAGGTATGGTGCTAAAAATTTAATTGCACAGCCAAATTTTAATAGCAGCACAGTTTTTGGGGAAGATATGGTCATTATAAAAATGGATAAATTGCATGTGTTCTTTAATAAACCAATTTATATAGGGTTTTCGATCTTGGACATTTCTAAAATAGTTATTTATGATTTTCATTATAATTACATGAGAAAAACGTTTGCTGAAAATGCAAAGTTACACTATACCGACACAGACAGTTTTATTTATCATGTTACAGTACCAATATTTATGATTATATAAAAAGAGATTTGCATAAATTTGATACATCAGACTAACCTGAAAATAATGTTTACGGAATACCACTTGCAAATAAAAAAGTTTTAGGTCTGATGAAAGATGAATGTAATGGTATAATTGTACTTGAATTCATAGGTTTAAGATCAAAATTATATTGTTACAAGTTATGGGGTGAAGATAACGCTGAAAAGAAAGCAAAAGGGGTAAGAGGTTCAACTTTAAAATCTATAACATTCGATGATTATAAACATACTCTTTTCTCTTATAACACTATTGTTAGACCTCAACATCTCATACGAAGTCGAAAACATAAAGTAAATACTATTAAACAAGACAAAATTGCTCTTAGCTGCTCTTAGCTTATTTGAAAAAATTTATTTTTTTGTCCCAAGAAAATATTAGCATTGGAGAAAGTACTTAAAGTAAGAAATTAACGTTTTATAGAAGTAAAACATGTGCTTATCTCAATCAAACTATTTTACATGCAACAAGTCTCAAAAACTATTGAGTCAAGAGTATTTGCTCTCAGGTCAAATAATGAGTATAATGTTTTGACAATTTTTGTTTCTTGAACAAAATAATTTTTTTCCTTTGCCTCGAATCATTTTTTACTCAATACAACACAGATGTTCTTGCTCTAAGAATATCTTGCTACCTATAGCTTAAATAGGAGTTTTTGCAATTTGATTTCAAGCGTGGCGTATCAGAGTGGACAGCGTGCTCAACTCGTGGTCGTGCGGTCGCGGGTTCAATCCCACTAGACTCCAAAAATTTTATTTAGTAATTTATTTACTCAGCTGCAATAGTTGTTAATTAAATGTAAGTATATATGTAAAATAAGTATTATTTAAATAAATAATAAAATAAAGGTGTTCTAAATATGAAAAATGCAGATATAATGATAAAGAGAATAAAAGAAGTATGAGAAAAAGATGGGAGGAGTCAGAGGACTATTAAAACGAGAAAATATTTTTGCAATTCAAAAAAAAGATAATTTTAGATCAAGGAAATATGTTCTCGTATTGAGATAATATTTTCTCTAGTCAATATTTTTTACGTTTCTTGCAAGCTTGTCATATTGTCAACGCAATCCCATATCTTCTTGGCTCAAGAATATTTGCGCTCCGCACAATCATACTATAGCAAGACTGTCGTTTTCTTGAACTAATATCATAATTTGCTTGTCCCTATTCAAGCCGACGATATACTTAAAGCAAACAAAATTTTCTTGATTCAATTACATTTTTTTTCAATATATGGAAGTGGACGATGTACAAATTTAGAAATGTAAATAAATTTAAAAACATTATTAAAAATATATTTTTTCACTCTTATAAATTTCATAATTTTTTTTCATGCTGTATATTAAGCAAAATACAGCGATGCTATATCTCCAAGTAAAAGAAGAATATTTTACAATTTGTAAGCAACAACACACTCTTATACTTTTTATCAAGAAAAAAGCTAAAACATTACACTGGAGCTAGATCTTAAATATAAAACCTTACGCTTGAACCTGAAAGGGAAAATCTTAGCACCATAGAAAATCGACATAATCCTACAGGAAATCTAACCTCTTCAGTCAACTCTCAACTCCAGAAAGAATAAAATTAACGATCACAGGTGTATAGAGAAGAAAGGATCAACAAAATACATTTTTAAAAAATCATAAATTAATATGTAAAATGAAGCAAAATTTTTTTTCACACTTAGACGCAAACACCTACACATACACACATACACATACTAAAACCAACACAGATTATGTAATGCTGAATTAATTAATTAATAAAAAAATTTTATATTGTATATACTTTGTTTTTTAATTTCCCTTCAAAGAATATTTAAGAGTAAAAAAAGTGTATAAAAGTATAAAGAGAATGACTGATAAAATAGATAGAGAGAGAGAGAGAGAGAGAGAGAGAGAGAGAGACCACATGTGAGAAAGAGAAGATAGTGTGTCAGTAGTTAAGTAAGGTGGATTCTAACTACAAGTCGCTATTGCGCATGTGCAGTGGTGGGGGAAAATGTTGCGCCATGGTATATGACATCATCAAAAAGGAATGTGAGGTGGGGGTATATTTGACCTTTGAATGTAGGTAGATGGTGGTGGCTATTTTGTAAATGGGGTGCTTGATCTCAAAGGGAGAACATATGATTTCATAATCAGCTGTTCTGATCTCGAAAAATTACGCAAGGTTTTAAAGGAATTTATTTCATGTGAGGATATAATTTCATGGAAATCAGCTATTCTGATCTCGAAAACTTATGCAATGTGTATATTTTGGCCTTGAGATTCAGCTGGATAGTGGTGGGGATATGATTTTAAGAGAATTGTGTATGATTTCATAATCAGCTGTTTTGATCTCGAAAACTTATGCAAGGTATATTTTTGGTTTTGACAATCAGCTGGATAGTGGTGGGAATATGATTTTGAAAGAATTGTACAATAAGTGGTAGTTTAACCTTTAATAAGAATTTATTTCATATGGGAATATAATTTCTTGGAAATCAGCTGTTTTGATCTCGAAAACTTATGGAAAATGTATATTTTGGCCTTGAGAATCAGCTGGATGTTGTTCCCCCACTACTGCATTAAATTTCACGTTTCAACACGAGTTTTACTAAATCACACATTAAATACCCCCCTCCACTGCAACCCTAACCGCTAAGCAATACCACACACCATTAAAGAATACTCTCACCAATACATTTTTTCCCATTACTTGGATTGTGCAATATGCTGTAATATCTGCCTTATTACTCTTGATAACGTCATATACTCCCACTAATGCAAAATAATCTTAGCACTTGCATTGCACAATATGCCACAATATCTTATTACTTTTCGATGACGTTATTTTCTATATTCACAATAATCCTTCCTTTGGTAATATTTTTACAAGATTTTTAAGAGATTTTACTTTAATTTTTATCTTATAATTTATTTTTTTTACATCATTTTAAGATTTTTTCTCCGTTTAGGTATTTTTGATATTTCTTTTTGGTATTGGGATCTGAAATACAGCGATACGCCATCTGATGTCAGAAAACCTTATTAAAATAACGAGGTCCGATTCTGTAAACAGCATTGAATTTGATTGAATTTGACATTTTAAATTAATTATTTGTATTAAATTGCAAGTTATTAGAATACTTACTTTAAAAAATATGTTCTTTTGAAAGAGTAGAAGTGTGTAAAATAAAATACATTTATGTGTTATGTGCCTGTGTATGAAAATTTTCTTTTTATATGTGAGATACTACTAATGACGTTTTTAAAGTGACTATTTTATTGAAGACAATTCCAGTTAAAATGTTACACAAAGTAATTTAAACCGATTAAAGTAATACAAGAAGCAAAGTAAACATAAAATATAAATGTTTTAGTTGTTTGTTATGACAGCTACATGATTCTACATAACTAGGGCTGCCACCTAGGCCGTTTTGCGCCGGCCTGACCGGCTGAGACGATTTGAGGCCGGCTGCCGGCTGAAAGGATGAAAGGCCGGCTGAACTGAAATCTACGAACTTTAATGATTACTCTACCGATACAAAATGACTAGAAAATACCTGAAAAATACCTGGTTCATGGAATTTTTCAGGTATTTATATTTTTACACTTATAAAAATCAATCTATTTAATAATTTTGTTTACAATTATACAGTAGGCTTTAAAGTCAATTTTTACTTAATAATTTGAAAATAAACAAAAAAATTTGTTGCATTTTACAAATTTTTTTATTATTTATTTAATTTTTTCATTATTCATTTTTTTTATTATTTTTACCGTTGTGAATCATTTATGAAGTACTCTTTTATTCTTTTATAAAGAATTATGAAGCTGAATGATTTAAAATGGTGATTTGTCAATTTTACAAACAAGAAAATGATCGACATTTTCTAGGTACGAAATCATTTAAATCGTACCTTAAAAATACCGAAAACACAGTCATTTTTTCAGGTATTTTGTATCGGCAGGGTAGCCAACAAAAATAAATAAAGAGATTGCAAATTGTTTTAAATTCATTTTTAAAAAATGTACCCCCCCCCCCCCCGGTCATTCACAGATGGCCGGCTGAACCGTCAGAAAAAGGTGGCAGCCCTATACATAACCTATATCTTTATAGTTAAAGTATTTCTAGAAGACAATGTTGTTCTTTTACGAGAAATATAAATTAAAAAAACAAAAGTTTAAACATTACTTTGTAAATTTCGTGTATTTTAAAAACTATTATTTGCTTTAATAAATAGCAATAATTTAAAATGCCGATTTATGATACAAGTTTGCAGCTGTGTACAGTAAATCGACCTCGTTGGGTCAGCCATCTTGCTTAATGATGTCACGATTTCAGATCCCAATTTGTCTCTTTTCTTTTTAGGATTTTCTTTAATTTTCTTCTTTTTATAAAAATTATTTAATATTATATTACACAGTTTTCTTATTTATACATTCATTAAACTTTTTATTACGTTAATTTTAATAATTATTTCTATACTTTTAAAAGTAAATACACTTATTTTTTTGTAAATTTATTCAATTTCTTTTCACATCTTGTCTATTTCTTGAGAGATTTTTTACAAACTTACTTACTTATTCTTTTTTACTTTTTACACTTTTTACAGTTTGTTAGATTAAGAAAAAAACATTTCTCCATTTTCTTCCTGTTTATTTAATTTTCTTGATATTACACTATTTTTTTAGTCCTTCCTTGCGTTTTAATTATTTCTTTAATTTTTACGTTATGTATAAAATATTTATTAAATGCTCTGTTTATTTAATTTTAAAAAATTAAAAGAAACACTTATTTCATTCCGTATACAATATCTATTTCCGATCTCCTCTGTAAGTCGGGTTGCATTCTTCTGATAAACTAAATAAGCCCTACTGTTTTTCCTTCAACTCTTAGATTTTAAAAAATATTTAAATTGTTTAGAATTTATTAATGCATGATTTACAATAAATTATGTACTTGTTGCATTTGAATGGTTTAAAGTATTTTAAATGCGCCTTTTCAATAGAGCTAATTTCACTTGAAATAACAAACAACCTTTTTTTTTTGTAAAAAGTTAGCAAAATTATGTTTGGAACTTGACATTAATTCTTTATATTAAATTTTTACAATTAATATCTAAACATTAAATTTTATAAATAGGTTGATTAATATAATGAATATAATGTACGCCTGTCTATAATTTCAAAGGCGGCGCCGTGTGAATTAGTACCCGAAAATGCCGTATCAGAACAGCGCACGACAAACTATATTCTGCTATATTGTTTGACATTTTCTTTGATGAAATTGAAAAAAAATTTACTTTTCTCGAGAAACTGACGCGATTTAAAATCTCAAATACCAAAAACAAAATAAGTGAAAAGTGCTAATTAAATTTAAATGTGCAGTACGATTTTCATTTTCGGAAAAAGTGTCGGGTTTTATTGGAAAAAATTGCCAAACTTGGTACATCATTGGAGGTTGTTTTCATCACACGAATTTCCTCGAGACACTAAAGCTCAGGAAACACTTGATTTATCAAAAGTAAGTATTTTTCTGAATCTTTATTTCAATAGAATTTGCAGTACGATGTTCTTTTGTGGGAAAAGTGTTGGACTTTGTCGCGAAAAATTTCTAAGTCTTCAAAACGCATGGGGACAGTCTTTGAGAACCACTGATCCCCCCTACAGATTCTCTGCGGACCCTGTGTCTCCAACGGCCTTAAAGAAAAAAAATTAACGTGATTATTATTTTAACAGCTTTAAATCTAAAATCAGTTAATTCAAACAACATTTTAAATATTGTTTATTAATTTTTACGTCAATGAACGTATTTTTCATTAAAACTTTTCAAATTTTAGTATCTTTTTTTCATTATTATCGTTAAACGAAATAAAAATTTTCAACTACAAATTTGCTTTTGAAAGAAAATAAAAAAAATAACAATTCTTTTTGCGAAAGTTAAGTTAAGTTTTAAAAGGTAACTCTAATTTTTAATGAAATAAAAAAAATTTTATATACCAATTTCCTCGTTTAAACTAAAATTTTGAAAAAAAGACCTGGAATTTTGAAAGTATGTATTAAATAAATCATCAGTTTCAACTTTAAATAAGGCTTTTTATACTTATTTTTATTAAAAACAAACTTATTTTTATAAATTTTAATTTACGATATACGAAAATAATTTTTGGTACCAAATATTTAAAATATTCCAGTTACTTGTTGCGAACCTCCAGAGATAGACTTAGCCAATAAATAGTGCCAATTTAGTTTTAATTTTGAACCGGTGTTTCATTCATCTAAAAAAATTATTTTGGAGTCCAAATAAAATACTTTAAATTCGTATGGTAACTCGGATAAGAAACACTTTTTTGCGAATGGATCATTCGCATTACGTTTTAGTGTCAAAATGGATATTACGAAAAAGAAAGTGTATCAAATTTTGAATAGTTTTTAAAAAAAATCTCTTTACCTTAAAAAACTACTAGCAATACAGTCATTTAGAGAAAAAAATCTGTCTTTTTTTCGCAATTTTAATTAAAGCCTATGTTGTGCAGTTTTCCGTTTATTGTTTTGAACTGAACTATTTTTTAAAAAAGTGGTATTAAAAAAAATTGAAGCAGGCCAAATTGTTAACAGTTAAAAATAAAAAAATCACTGTTATAACTGTAATAGTTTCCAAGGTACAGTTCCTCGAAGTTGGACCTTTCGCCGCATAAATTAGCGTAGCTCAATTTTCTGTGAATAATTAAACATTTCTCAACTTCACCGTGAACTTTAATCAAACTGTCATTAAGAAGTTTTTTGTTGAAGTCTCAGAAAATATAATTTTCAAAAAACTGATTTTTAAGATTTTGAAAAAAAGTATATTTAAAAATAATTTATAATTCAGTAGGTACATTTTTATTATTATTTTTTTTTAATTTTACGCAGAATTTAATAATTTTAAAAGAAACATTTTGTACGTCTGCATTACCAAGTTGATAAAAATCTAATTATTCACAGAAAATTTGGCTCCGTTAATTGAAACCAAAGAAAGGTCTTAATTTGAGGAAATGAATCTTGGAGACTATTAAGATTATAACAGTAACTTTTTGTTTTTAAATTTCAACAATTTAGTCTCATTTAACTTTTTTTTAGTCTTTTTTTTCGAAAAATAGTTAAGTCCAAAACAATACATGAAATCTTAAATAATACAGATTTTTAGGCAAAATCACAAAAAAACAGCAATCTTTTTTTGTCAATAAATCTATTAATTTTTAAGTTGTAGATATTTTCTTTTTAAAATGCTCACAATTTTGTACATTTTCTTCTTTATAATAACCATTTTGACACTAAAATCTATTGGGAGTCAGCAAATGAAAGAAATCTAATTTTTTGCACCCTCTTAAAAAAAAAAAATTCCGGAAAGAATTAAAGTTAAAAAATGATAATTTTACTTAACTTGACTGTTAATTAATGTTGTTTTGACATGAATATAGTCTAGTTAATATAAAGTAAATCGCGACAGACTTAATTGAAATATAATCATTTTACCACAATTTAAAATAATTATAATCAACTTTAAAATGCTGGAAAATTGAGCACAACAGAAGATATCGGTGTATCAGTTGGTGATTAAGAGGTAATAAATGAAAATTGATTTTAATAATTTTTCCTTTCAAAGACGAGATTCTTCTTTGCATTTCCTGTGGATCTTGACCTTGATGTTCTATTTTCATGAATTAACTGAATCAAAAAGTGGTTTTATATTGAAGTATGAGCCAGATTTATCACGTGAAAATCCCTGTGAAAACGTAGACTTTTGCTAGAAGGCGGCATTGTGTCTGTGATAAATCGAACACATTCTATGAACATGACAACATTTTAATTAGCATGTGGACCATCAGCAATTATCATGGGGAGCAAAATTGAACGATCTTTAGTCAGTTACTGAATTCAGACTGCTGTAGGTTCTCTTAAATTTCTTGTCCAATAATGCGTTATCCAGGGAGCAAACACTTCTATTAAAATCGGTCATATCTATTCGCACACCATTAAAATAATGAATTTTTAGATTTAATTTACTAAATTATTAGAAATAAGTATATCAATTTAAAGAGATTGCACATAAATTGGAAACTTACATTGGTCAGCTGATAAACCTGTGTCTAATAAAGCATAACCCACCATATCCAAAAATATTTTTAAAGGCTCATTATAAATTCGATAATTTGGATATAAATCGTATAGGCCATATTGTAAACGTTCATTCATAAAATGTTTGCAAAGCAGCACTACTGTACGGTGTATCTGTAATAAATTAATTTTTGTTAAAAGATATTAATTTTAAAGTAGAAGGTCATCGTTTACTCTTTAATATTGCTTGTGAACAAACTTCTTATCAAAAAAGTATTTTTTGTTTGGTAGCATAATGTCGTAGTTCTCTAACCTTTGAAACATGCATCGGAGGTGCGTATTTTGGTCTTCCACTTAAAGCTCCCAATAAATCACGGTAAAATTCTAAGAACAAATTTTACTCCTCACTTTATCGCAAAATAACACTCAAAATTCATGTAATAGTACAAGTTGAAGGTGATTTCGGAGCAACTAGAAGAAGTATAATAAAACTGTGACAAACCATTATATTTTACTTAAAGTCGATGCGAAATATTTTTATAAAAATGTGATAATTTTTGGGATTAATTTTGGATGTCTGTCTTGTTTTGACAATTATTTTAGAAAATTTTCTATAAATACTTTGTACATTGAATTTTAAACTCGAGGTCCTGGTAAGGATGTAAAAATTTATGAAAAATTGGTCTAGTGAAATATTTCATAAAAAATTTGAAATATTTGAAAATTTCAAAAATTTAAAAATAAGCTGTCGGGAAATTTAAAATTACAATTATTTAATTTAAAACTGTTGTTATTTAGTTTATTATATTACTGTTTTATTATTATTGTAAATGTATTGAATATGTAAGGCAAAAAGAAGTCATTAATTTTTAAAATTATATAAAAATTAATATATATTATTTAATTATTCATTTCAAAAATCATAGGTGGATTATTAATAACAAAGAGTCTATTTATTGCAAAATATAGTTCCATGATTTTTTGGTTAAATTTTACTTAATATCCGATGTTATCAATTTTAATTAATTCATTTTAATTCTTAATGTAGTTCCTATTCATTTTAATTTTTGAAAATTTGATAAAAATTGAAGGTTGTTGATAATTTTATAAACTTTAGAAAAATGAGAATAATTTGTAAATATTTTAAGTAAATCTGCTATATTTTGTATTTTATAATTTATTATTTTTCAAGTATATTTCAAATGTTGGAGCATGCGCGTTGAGCAATTAATAAAATTTAGAAATATTTTAATGACATATGTCAATCTTGCATGAAATATTCCTTCGCTTACAACCTTACGTCCTGGGAAAAAAGTTTATTTTGACAGATGAAGAAATTTAATAAAAAAGCAGATTAATAATTTAGATAATTTAATTTCCTCATTGAAAAAGCCAAAATACATTTATTCCTATTCAACTAAAGAATGATAATTATTTAATAAACTCCTCTACATTATTATTATTTTTAATATCAATTTTATTTGGAAGTTTAATAAATTTAATTTTGTTTCTGTCACTTAATTTTAGAATTATTAATTTAAATTTTAAAAATATTATTTATTTAATAATATTTATTGGTTTAATTAAGATTTTATTAGTAAGATTAGTTAATTATAATAAATTAATAATAATTAACAAATTAATAATTAACAAATTTAATAACTATATATTTTTATTAAAAATTTCATTATCATTTAACTATTTTCTAATAAAATCTAGAAAAAAATTTTTAAATTTTAATGAAGTAGTTTATTTTTATAAAGAATATATCTTTATTTATTTTTTTTTTGCGTAGGATGTGAAAACCTGCCTTCAGGTACCCTGTAGCCCGTACTACAGGGTTATGCGGGGGTGGCGATGTTCTGCCGACCCGCTAAAAACACACCCTTATTTGGGACCTTAAGACCACTCCCAGGTAGAGCCAGTTTACTGACGTATCGCCTTCAGGAGTGGTCTTATATCCCACCTCTATCGCCTAAACGATATCATTCCTCGACCTACGGGAACTACCTTTGTTGGCGGCCATCGAGATCCTTAACCCTCATAACATGTTGGATGAAGGTCTCGATGTGCCGTCAATTCTCTTTGGATCGAGTCATTAACAGGACCATGTTCTCCGGTGTAACTTCGCAGTTTACACCGGCGAACATAACCCGTCTTTCGTCGTTCCATCGTGTGCATGTAAAGAGTGTGTGCTCTGCGTCATCCTTTGGGGATTTGCAGTACGCACACTCTGAACTTTGTCGTCTTTTGAAGCGCTCTAGGTACGAGTTAAAACACCCGTGACCTGAGAGCGCTTGGGTGAGGTAGTATGAGACTACTCCATGTTTTCGATCTATCCAGGTGGCGAGTGTAGGTATGAGCCGATGTGTCCATCGACCCTTCTCATCCCCGCTCCATCTTGCGTGCCATCTTTCGACGAGTCTGCTTCTCGCATCTCGGCGAATTTGGTCCTTGCTGGGTCTATTGTCATCCGTATAACGGGTGGACATCCTATCTTTGAAAAGGAGGAAAATTGCCTCCCTTTCTTGCGCCAAAAGATCTGCCGGCGGGACGCTGGCAAGGACCTGAGCAGCACTCGCAGATACTGTCCTATAGGCAGAGATTATACGCTTGGTTATAATCCTTTGCACGGACAGTATCTTCTCCAAGATGGTCTTGCTTCTGTCTGTTCGCAGGGAGGGAGCCCACACTGGTGATGAATTCCACGTCAACTCATCATAGAGATTTTATCGACCTAGTGGGATTTTGATAATATTCTCTGTAATTACTTCTTAGATGATAAGAAAAATTCCCACCAAATATTTTTGGAAAATTTTAAAAATTGATTGAGATATAAGACTTTGATTTTTTTAACAGATTTTTTTTAAAAAATTCATAACTTTTGTTCTATTTATCCGATTTAAGTTTTCTTTACGGGAAATTATTCACAAATTAATGCCTTTTAAAATAAAAAATATTGTGAATGTGAAAACAAAATTTTACTATTTTTTTGAGAAGCTTAAAAATTAAAAATCCCCATTTTGAAAATATTGGGGCTTAAATTTTTTTCATTTTTGTACCAAATGAGACCTTACATGTGCTCTACAAGACCTATAAGTTTCATCGTGGGACTGCCATAAGTTTTTAAGAAAAATAATTATCTCTATTGTAAAATTTTGGATAAGGTATCGTCAGCAATCAGCAAGACGTATATGTATATGTACATTACTAGCGATGTTTATTTGTTATTAACCTTTAGAAAAAAATGACAAAAATTCTTATATTTTGAGTGTATACAGATTACAAGATTTAACAGTTTTCGGCTATTTATTAGAAGTTTTTACTATATATTGTTTAATTTGACTGTTAAAAGTAAGTGATATATGCACTTGTGTTTTTCGATGAAGGAGGATTATGTAGTTACATTGAAAGAAATATATTTTGGACATCTAGATAATATCATTAAATCGTAATGTAAGATTTTTTAAGTTCTTTATATACAATACATATTTGTCCCGCTTGTAAAGATAAATTTGTCACAACTATATGTATTTTTTCCAGATTTTTGAAAATTCGTATCCCTTTAATTCCTATAAATATTTTAATACTGCCAGAGAACGTATATTTGAGAATGTCTTTTAAGAAGTGTTTAAATCCTTTTGGCAAACCTAATCATAATGATTTCCGAAAAAATCTACGTAATGTTCCTCAAAGCTTATGTGAAAAATATCCAAATTTAAATAAAATAGATTTTATTTGTGATAATTGCCGTAAAAACCTAATTCAAGAAAAAAATTTTGTTCCAAATTTGCCCATAAATATTGAGATAAATCTAACTGAGGCTGAAGATAATATGGATGTTGACAGTGATTCTTCTACTACAGAAACTTTGCAAAATGATTATGAAATATCAGAATGGGATAAAAAGGAAGCGATTTTGTCCTTAAATACTTGCTTGAGGCTACTTGGGGACAAAGAAATAGATTTTTTAAAATTAAAAACAAACAATGAAAAATCTGCTGCTTTGAAACAAATTTGTGAATCTTTACGTTGCAAGCTATTTGACTTAATTAATGTAGAGAGCGATAATGATGAAATTTTACGACATTTGAAATTTAATTTTAAGAAAGCTGAATTGAACAAAAAGCAACAAATCACAATTTTGACTATTCTGCCCGAAACTTGGTCAATTGGAAAAATTAAGTGTGAGTTTGGTTCTTCAGATCATATGGCTCGTGTTGCTAAAAAGTTATTAGAATCGACCGGCTTTTTGTCAAGTCCTGATCCAAAAGCCGGAAAAACTTTATCAGATGAAACAGTTACGTCTATTCAAAATTTTTTTAAAGATGATAATAATAGCCGTGTAATGCCGGGTAAAATGATTGTGTAACCACGAAAGTTGATGGAAAAAAAGTCAAACTTCAGAAAAGCCTCGTTTTATGCAATTTGAGAGAATTGTTTGTTGCATTTCAAGAAGCAAATCCTGAGGTAAAAGTTGGATTCTCTAAATTTGCTGAATTAAGACCGAAAGAGTGCGTTTTAGCAGGAACAAGTGGAACTCACAATGTCTGTGTTTGTGTCTATCATCAGAATGCAAAACTCATGTTTTTGGGTGGAAAAATAGCGGAGTTAAGTCAATCTAATTCTTTGTTATTTTCCACTGCTAAACATTGTTTGGCTCAACAAATTTGCAATCCTCCTCAAATCAGTTGCTATTTCAATGATTGCGAAAGTTGTCCCGGTGATGAAAATCTTAAGCTTTTACTAGAAAAAGCATACATACAGGAGTGTATTGAAGAAATTACATTCAAACAATGGTTATCAACAGATCGCTGTGATTTACAAACTGTAATCAAACCAGTGGATGAATTTATTCAAGATTTCGGTGATCACATGAAGAAACTTCTTCGGCATGATTTTATTGCCAAACAGCAAAGTCGGTATTTAGATGAAATGAAAATCGATTTGAAAGTAGGTGAACTTCTGATTCTAATGGACTTTGCAGAAAATCATTCCATTGATTATCAAGATTCATCACAGGGACATCATTGGTCTAAAACTCAAGTTTCGATTCATCCTTTCGTGGTATATTATCGTACTTCTAATGGAGATTTGCAACACATTAGTTTCGATATTATATCAGATATAATGGAGCACAATACTATTGCCGTACATCTGTATCAAAAAAAATTAATAGCTTTCTTAGGCGAAAAGGGAATACCGATGAATGAGATATCTTACTTCACAGATGGTTCAGCAGCACAATACAAAAATCGTAAAAACTTCGTCAATCTCATTTACCATAGAGATGATTTCGGTTGTCCAGGAAAATGGCATTTTCATGCGACATCCCATGGTAAAGGACCTTGTGATGGAATAGGAGAAATCATCAAAAGAACTGCTGCTAGAACAAATCTTCAACGGCCTTATAATAATCAAATTACTTGCGCTCACGAACTATTCGAATGGGCTAAAGTCCACTTTAAGGAAATTTACGTTGAATTTTGCAGTAAAAATGAATACGAATTAGAAGAAATTTTATTAAGTGATCGATTTAAGAATTCCATTACGATTCCTGGAACACAAAAAATACATGCCGTTATTCCGTTTTCAAAAACGGAAGTAATGACGAAAATCTTTTCCAGTTCAGAGGAATATGACGTAGTACCTGTCTTAAAAACTTCAAAAAAGAAAACAATTTGCAAGCCTCGTAAAGTTTCTAGCAAAAATGTAACAAATTAGATGTTAAAATGACTACACGCAGTGATGTTATCAGGTAATAAAGCTATTAATTATCGCTTTGCACTTCAATACTTATAAATAATAATAATATTAATAATTTAAATAATGATATTCACGCACCGCTTTGTACTTAATTATTTTTCTTAAAAACTTATGGCAGTCCCACGATGAAACTTATAGGTCTTGTAGAGCACATGTAAGGTCACATTTGGTACAAAAATGAAAAAAATTTAAGCCCCAATATTTTCAAAATGGCGATTTTTAATTTTTAAGCTTCTCAAAAAAATAGTAAAATTTTTTTTTCACATTCACAATATTTTTTATTTTAAAAGGCATTAATTTGTGAATAATTTCCCGTAAAGAAAACTTAAATCGGATAAATAGAACAAAAGTTATGAATTTTTTAAAAAAAATCTGTTAAAAAAATCAAAGTCTTATATCTCGATCAATTTTTAAAATTTTCCAAAAATATTTGGTGGGAATTTTTCTTATCATCTAAGGAGTAATTACAGAGAATATTATCAAAATCCCACTAGGTCGATAAAATCTTTATGATGAGTTGACGTGGAATTCATCTGGTGCTGCATAAAGCAGCTTTGAGTGGAACACACTCGCCACCAATCTCCTTTTCTTTTCAAAAGGCCCACCGACGTTCGGCATTATACGGGCTAAATTTAGTGCACATTCTGCAGCTTTGTGGGAAGCCACAGCAATGTGGTGCTTAAAATTCAAAAACTTGTCGAGTTGTACACCAAGATACTTTATATGCGTGCTCCACTTGACCTCGAATCCGTCTACTTCGATCCGGGGAAGTTCGTAACCACGTCTGTCTGTGACCATGAGCGCTTCAGTTTTGTCCAGGGCCATTTGAAGGCCTCTGGCATCCAGCCAGCTCTTTGTTCGTCGCAGACATTCGTTCACCAAGATTCCGAGCTCTTCTGCAGTTTCGGCAGAGCATACGATCAACGCGTCGTCCGCGAAGCCGATGATCACCGCACCTTCGGGTAGACCCATTCGCAAGAAGTCATCGTACGAGACGTTCCATACGAATGGTCCTATCCTCGAGCCTTGAGGGGCACCTCTTTGCATCTCTTCCTTCAGAGTGCAGGTGTCCCCCTCGTATATTACCCACCTGTCGCTAAGATAATTATTCATTATCCGCAACAGGTAGGGCGGTATTCCTTTGTTTCTCATCGACTTGATGAGATCTTCCCATTTAGCGGTATTAAACGCGTTGCGTATATCTATAGCTACTAAAGCGCAGAAGCTCTTCTTCTTCCCCGGACCCAATTTGTCCTTTCCTTCCTTGGCTAGGTCCACTACCTTTTGTATGGCATCTACTGTGGACAGGCCTTTACGGAAACCAAATTGGTAGTCGGATAGACTATTCTCTCCATTTAAGTGGAGCTGCATCCTCTGCAGAACCATGTCCTCCAGAAGTTTGCCCATCGTATCTAACAGGCAGATTGGCCTGTAAGATGAGACATTATCTAGAGCTTTGTTACCTTTTCTTAGGAGGACCAGCCTCTGTCGTTTCCAGTCCCGGAAGAACTCTCCTCTTCTTAGGCAATTGTTGAAGCAATCTAAGAGAATCTGGGGTGAAGCAACGATCACTTGTTTAAGTATCTCGTTACTTATCCCATCGATTCCAGGCGCCTTGCCTGGCTTCAATCTTCTGCCGGCTTGGGGGAGCTCTGCAAGAGTGAAGAGTTCCTCCTCACGGACTTGACAGTCACTCCAGTCCATCCTAGGCCATGGTTCTGCTGGTGGAAACAAGGCCCTGATTATTTGACGCACCCAATCGGGATTGTCCAGGCCGGGGGTCTTTTGCTTCGTTACCAATTTCTTGGTGACGATTTTATAGCCCAGACCCCATGGGTCCTTCTCGACATCCTCGATCAGGGTCTTCTAACACCTTCGCTGTGAAGCTCGAATTTCCTTTCTGAGGATCCTCTTGGCCTCTATATATGCGTCCTTTAGCATAGGATCTCCCTTAGAGCGGGTGTATATCCTTCTTGCTCTGACGCATGCTTTTCGCAAAGAGGCCAGCTCCTCTGACCACCAGTATGCATTACGTCTTCTGGGAGTGGTACTTCTACGACGCGGCATTGACGCGTCGCATGCGGCGATTATCATGTTCATCACCGGCCGCACATCCCCATCCAGATTGTTCGGTCTCTTCACCCATCCAAGTTCCTCAATGAGGCGGGATTCTTCAAGGGACCGACCAAACTTTTCGACGTGTAGTTTCTTAATGTTCCACCTAGGGCCTTTCTTACAGGAAGCAACCTGCTTGTTTGCTCTAGGTGTGTCTCCTCCTGAGACTGAAAACTTAATATACTGGTGATCACTTTCGGTATGATCCTCAGAGACGTGCCAGTCTGTAATGCGCTTGTTTAGGAGAGATGTTGTTATCGTTAGATCGATAATTGATCCGATATTATGGTCTCTCCTAAACGTCCATTTATGGCCCTGGTTAACAACCATCAGATTGTTCCTGGAGACCATTTCTGCGATTAGAATTCCTCTATTGTCGAGCCTTGTCTCGCCCCAGTCTGGCGACTTCGCATTGAAGTCGCCTGTGACGAGAACATCCAGCCTGGATTCTCGCAGGCTCGACTCGAGTTCGTCTATCTTCGCTTCGAAGGTTGTCAGTGGGTCGTTGGGTGAGAAGTAGCAGCTATACATGCGTATACCTGAAATTTCCACCCACACGAACCCACTGCTCGTCTCCAGGAACTTGTCTACCCTCAAATCAGGATTGTAGACCTGAATGGCTACCCTACCCGATGAATCCTGGTACCAGCAGGCGAGATCGTTTCTTTTGTTCTGCTCACTACAGAACAGAACGTCGATCCCCTCCTGACTGGCTGTCACCAGCATCAGGTCCTGGGCTTTCTTCGCTGTGTGCAGGTTAACCTGCAAAAACTTTAGGCTTTTGTCTTTTTAAGCTTCTGTAGTTCCTGCTTGTACACCGGGCAGGCGTTGCCCTACTGAAAAATCCTATATAGGATCCTGCATAGGATCCTATATAGAATCCATATGGATTCCTATGAGAATCCACGTAGGATCCTTTATAGGATCCTATATAGGTATTGTCCTATAGGAATCCATGTGGATTCTCATAGGAATCTATGTGGATTCCTATAGGTCGCCTATAGGACACGTCCTATATAGGATCCTATGTGGACTCTCCTATAGGAATACATGTAGGATCTCATATAGGATCCTACATAGGCGTCCCAAAAAAAATTTTTGTAAACCCCCCTACATAGGATCCTACGTAGGTTCCCATATAGGATCCTATATAGGATCTTTTATGGGTGCCCAAAAAAAATTATGTACACAGAATTAATTGTTTTTTTTTAAACAACTTTATTCAAATATACATTAAGTACCATTATAAGGACGAAAAATATTTACTGCGCAGGCGTAAGTATTGTAGAATACGTAAAAGACGACTGCGCATGAGGAAGGGGTACAAAAAATTTTTCTGGGGATACCCATGTAGGATCTTACATGGGTTCCCATATAGGATCCTATATGGGAACCTACGTAGGATCATATGTAGGAGGGTGTACAAAAATTTTTTGGGACGCCTATGCAGGATCCTATATGAGATCCTACATGTATTCCTATAGGAGAGTCCACATAGGATCCTATATAGGACTTGTCCTATAGGCGACCTATAGGAATCCACATAGATTCCTATGAGAATCCACGTGGATTCCTATAGGACAATACCTATATAGGATCCTATATAGGATCCTACGTGGATTCTCATAGGAATCCATATGGATTCTATATAGGATCCTATGTAGGATCCTATATAGGATTTTTCAGTAGGGTGCTACCAGTCCAATGTCCGAGGTCGGATTTTCCCAAGTCCGAGCACGTTATACACTTTGGCTCGTTTACGCTACAGGCCTTGGCGAGGTGACCCGCGCCGCCGCATCTCCGACAGTTTTTAACCCTGTCGGGGCCTTTGCATGCGCGAGTTCCGTGTCCGTATCCTAAGCACTTTTGGCAATGAGGACCTCCTTCTTGATGGTCCTCCTGACTTTAAGTACCTCTGCGCCGATCTGGTCCGGATTAATAGACGATTTCATGGCGCGGAGTATCTCGTCGTAGGCCTCCGAAGACTCTGCTGAGATTTTGACGGCCTCCGTCATCCTCGGCTTAGAAGATATTTTCTTCCCCGCCAATTGGATCTTTCTCTCAGCAGCCTTCTTTTCCTTGGCCTCTTTCTTCTTATCTCTGACGGGTATAAAGCCGTCGCTCTCCATAGGAGCTGACCCTAGTGCCACATCTGCATAGGTCCTGGCAGGAGGTTTTGCCAGAGCAGTAATCTGCTCTTTCGGTTTTCCCCTCTCCAGATTCACTGCAACTGGGGCCCTGCGTCTAAGTTTCTTTTCCCGTTCTATCGAGCGACTAGCATCTGGGCTGTCCCCCTCGATACGCGGGCGCTTTTTTTCTACTCCTATTTTTTCCTGAGGACCATTCTTCGCGGACGTTTTTGCCGACTTCTGGGTCGGCTTTTGGACAAATCGCAAATTTTTGCTGATTTTATCAAAAACGTCCGCTAGGTCTTGGATGCCTTTTTGGACCTCCTTTTTTATATTTTTTTGGGTTTCGATGCCCTTTTTTATGACCTCGAAGATCTTTGGAACACCGGCCAACTTGTTGGCGATAATTTCCAAAAATCTCGTATTCGACATAAATTGGTCATCGATCTCCATACTATTTTCGGCTGTACTAGACAGCAAGTGAGATTGGCTCTCCCTAGAATCCTTGAAGCCAACGTTGGCCATCGGGGCTTTCACCCGATCGGAACCAACGGCAGGACCACCCTCAGAAGAGGGGCCTGCCTGGGGTAGTGTGTTTTGATCCGCACTTTCCATTTTTATTAGTTTGGTGTCGTTGGTCAGACCGAACAGACAACCGGTCCATCGGGCGCCAACCCTGGATCGAGGCTACTCCACACCAACTTAGAGAAACCAAGAAGGCAGGAGTGTCCCATTCCTGCCAGAACCCATGTCGTCCACAGCTGACAAAGATGGTTAGCCCCCTTTTGGAATCCGAATTAACATCATCCGCACAGGATAGCTAGTGCACAGGTTCGAAAAACGGCGACTACCCGAATTAACGGGGTCCCGTTCATTCCCCTGTGCCCAAACTCGCCAGGCATCGGGAGTCGATAAGTCCTGGGAAGAGCCGAACAGCTCGTCCAGTGATGGCGTCCGAAGGACAAGCGCCTGGCCGGTCCTAAGCCCCCTCACCACGACAAGGTGGTCGACGACTTCTTCTTATGGTGGGATTACATTATTATTATACTTTATTATTACTCATAATAATATGATAAATGGAAATTAAGAGTATATAGATTTATGTTAACAGTTTTTTTAATAGAATTAATTGATAAATTTGTTTAAACAGTTTCTAGTTTATATTTTTAATTTTAATATATAAATTATTATTGTTTCAGTATTTAGAATTATGATTGAGGTAAATTCTAATTCTATTTTATATTTTTTAATTAGAATTGAGGTAAATATAATTTCTTTTATTCCTTTTATTCCTTTTATTATATTTAATAAAAATAATAATAAATTTAATGATAGATTTATAAAATAATTTTTAATTCAAAGGGTTAGGTCTTCAAAAAAAAAAAAAATAATAATAATAATAATAATAATATTGTTATTTTATTCTGTTAGAATAATAATAAATGAATAAAATTTTATATGGTTTATAATTTTAATTTTATTAAAAAAAATGGTGATATTTCCTTTTTATTCTTGATATATGAATATATTAATAAATTTATCATGATTAAACTGCTTTATTTTTACTGCACACAAGGTAGTATTACCCTTAAGTACTTTTATTGCACTTTCATATGGCATAGTAATTTCTTAATTTTATAAAGAAGAAATGTGGAAAGTTGTACCTTCAATATTGATATTTTGAGAAAAATCCTTGTTTTTGAACGCTAATATTTTCGCACGAGAAGAATGAAAAAATCCAATGCGTGTTTTAAAATTTAATTTCTATCGTCTTATTGACGGTATTAAAATTTGACGTAGGAGAATCAACCATATATATTTTTTTTCAATTTTACAAATCTGCTTTCAAATACGAATTTAAAGGGTAAATTGCAAGTAAATTTGAAACAAAATATAAATTTAAATTTAACAATTAGACAGCAGCTAACTTGAGTTTTACAACACTACTTGCATTTTTACCGTTAAGTTCGTACTTGGAAACAGATTTTTCCATATTGAAAAAAAAAATAAAACAGTAGTTGCTTCTCCTACGCCAAATTTCGACAACGTCGAGAAAACGATAAAACTTAAAATTTAAAACAAACATGGGATTCTTTTCATTCTTCTGGAGGGAAGATATTAGTGTTCAAAACACAGATTTTTCTTAATATATCAAAATCAAAGGTAAAATTTTCACATTTCTTCTTTATAGGATTAAAAAATTATTATGTTATATTTAAAGTACATTAAAAGTACTCAAGACTAGATAATATTTAATATTAAAATATTTGAATACCTTCTCACAAAATTTAATTAAATTATGAATTTAATTAATTGAATTAAAGTATGAACATTTTTGACATTTTTCTGGTTAGTTTCAAAACTAATTTTGACTAAATATTTTGTCTTTTTATATGTAATAATCAATTAGTATACGTGAATTAGACTGTTTTCAACGATTATCAATAAGGAAGTGAAATTATCTAAATTGTCAATGTGCTTTTTTATTAAATTTTCTCAGATGGCAAAATAACCATTTTCCCAGGACCTAGAGTTTCAAATTTAATTTACACAGTTATTATAGAAAATTTTCTAATATAATTGTCAAAAGCATATTGTGCAGACATCAAAAATTAATCTCACAAATTAGCAGATTTTTATAAAAATAGTCCCCAACGATTTTGTGTGAAATATAATGGTTTGACCCAACCTATTTCATTTTGTATACTCAAATTTACTGTTTCCAGTTTTTTTAAATTTAGACTGAAAATATCAAACCTTATGTAATGTTTCTTAATCTTCTTCAGGATTCAAGCAGGTGTTAAACAGTACCCCTGACACTAATCCTATAAAAGTAGATCTTTCGCTGGGCCTGGTCGCGCGTTGTCTATAATTTAACCAACTTCCAACATCTAACTAAAACAAAATTAAATAATTTTTTTTATTTGATCAAGTTTTCTAAACTTTAGATAAATTTAAATTTACAAATTTTATATAAAACTTACTTTTCAGAGAAGTAGAAAACATAAATCTACATTAGAACCAGTTGACAATTTAACGTCAGTTTGGTACATTTGTAAAGATGTTGAAGCTCCACCATAAACGGGAGTAACGTAGAAACCAAAAATACCTCCAAGATTAGGTATATCTATTATTGCCTGAAGTAACTTTTATCATTGACTCTCTTTTCCACTTATGAACAGCTTTCAAATATTTGTCATTAAATTGATTTATTCCTTTATCGTCAAAACAAAGTATATCTTTTCAATTCTTTGGCTTTCCATTTCGTTAAAGCAACAAAAAGAAATAAAAAAGAATCAAATTCTTTTAAATTAATCATATTGAGATTCTTTTATGAATTATACAAATCTATCCCAATTTTCATAAGCTTGTTGTTATAAGTTGTTTTGCGAGAGAAGACAATCTTGCACTTTCTGTAAGACTGAGGTATTTCCTGTAGTGCGATTAACATTCAGTTCATGTTTAATAAGCCTAAGAAGTAATGTTTTCCTTGAAGTTACCTTTTAAATAAAATATAAAAAATTAATATTTAAAAATTAAATTTACACGATTAGATGATCAATAATAACAGAACCTTCAGTAATTTTACCTCTTATATCTAAATCTGAATTAGTCAAAAGTAACTAATTTGAAAGCAAAAACTTAGTCACTAATTCAAATAGTTATATTACTACTAATCATTTAGTAAAAAATAACTAATTATTAGTCAAATTCATTTTTTGATTATGTAAAAATAACTAATATTTTAGCAAAATTCTGTTTACTAATTCAATTAGTCAAATTTTAACTATTTTTAAGTTATTTTTTTACTAATGATTATTCATAACTTACTAATAATTAGTTATTTTTGAATAATTGCTAAAACAAAAAATCAGACACGATTTGACTAATAATTAGTTGCTTTTAACCAATTCAGATTTAGAGAGTATTTTCTTCTCTCTGGAAACATGAATATTACGCATGAATATTCCCTAAAGGTCGTTATTTTGAATTTATAGTATATAGAATTTCTATTTTACCAAATAGAATTTAGCAAAGAATTTATATATGTAACCAAGTTTTTATTTACATGAATTTCTATTACAAAGAAATTTTAAATAAAACATTCTCCATTTCATTGATTTGTCATTTGACAGAATTTCCATTTAATAAAATTTTCATACCAGAATTATATTTAACAAAGAAATTTAAATTAAAAATAATTGTTTAATGATAGAATTTTTATTTGACCGAATCTTTATTTCTTTAAACTTTCATTTGCACAATAAGTTTTCTCTTTAAGAGGAAACACCGGTGAAATTTTATCCCATCCAAATTTTTAACGCCCTGAGGTACCAATTTATTTTTTTTAGCTTCAATCGACCATTTAAAATTATCTTATAATGTCAAAAAAAAAAAGAAAGAAATGTAATTTTTAACAGGTTTAAAAATTTTATTCTTGAAAAAGTGAAAACAAAATTTTAATTGAACATCTTCTTCATTTTTTACTATTTTGTATCGCCATTTTTTTACAGGCTTTTTTTAAGAGTTCTAAACAACATTGAGCATGGGATGAAAAAAATGTTAATTAATAAAAAATTTGTAAAGGTCAAAAAATTTTTTACAATATGATTCTACATACAAATTTATGACACAAAATAAATTATCACTCTTTAGCAACGAGTTAAAATTTCGTTGTCTAAAATTTCTGTCACCTAAAATATTTATTTTCTTTCCCAATATTTATTTTCTTTTCACGACAATTTTTTTAACGGCTTTTTTACAATTTTAAACGAAATAGCACATGGATTTAAAAAATTTGTAATAAAAAAAAAAATCAAATTTCTAAATCGCTTTAAAAAAGTTTTTCTTTTTCAATTTTGTCACTGCAAAATGATTTCACATCTATAATGATGTTAGAAAAAAATCTGGCACCTCCGAACAACGCGATTTAGGATGTCTTGAAACTTCACCGGTGCCTCCCCTTCACAGAAATTATGTTCAATAATTATTTATTTATAAATAAATTCTTTGGTAAGATTTGATGAGATTAATTCGGTAAAATTAAAATTCTATTTTATGACATTTAATCTAATTATTTAGGGAATCATCAAAGCACTATTTTCCCGGATTATGAGATTATTTTCTAGCAAATAAAATTAAATGTAAATATTTCAAATACCTTAGGTTGAATAACTGCTGGTCCAGCGCAAAGAACAATAGGCGTACTCCTTGATCGTAAAGGATTTTAACTTATAGATGTTGCATAGCAGAGAGCATGTAAAGTAACATAATTTTCGAATTCTTCACAAAGAATTGTAGAGATAATCTCTAAGCATTGCATTTATAAGTGGATTGCTTCGATTTAAAAATGGAGGCAGTACTCTAGAAGAGCTTTTGCAGTTTGAATAGACTTTTTTAAAGAATCAATAAATTGAAAATTCACTTGCAACCACTCTAGCATTGATTTTTCTTGTTTCTGTTGTGCTGAAAATTCTAAGGGACTCCTACTTTCTTGTAGAAGCATTAAATTTTTAAACATTCCTGCAATTTCGGCTCATCTAGATTATTTTCCCCCTTCATTTGAAGCATCGGTGAAGTCTCCTTTTTCACTTTTGTTAAGTAGATTGAATTTATCATTCCTTCAACAAATTTGTCACCTACACCACCGTGATCAAATACTCTGTAAATTATAAAAAAAAAATTTAATGAATCTTTTTTTTTATTCATTTTTTACTAGATAAATAGGGCAAAAATAACAGACCCAGTTGCAGAAGGAGGTCCTCCCAAAGTAAAAGAACAAAAATTCTGACACAAAAGATATAAAATAGGATGATCTGAAGGTGTGTTTTTGTGACCAGCGGTATATCGATAAACTATTTGCAATAAATGAGTGCATTTTAACAGTTGAAAATGGTTTTTGGAATAAAAATTTACAATTTAAAAACTTTTACATTGACAAAAGAAAGAAATATAAATAAAATGATTTACACTAACAATTTATTCAAATTTGTACAATTTTATTTGCCTACCTTAAGTGCTGAATCCTGAATCTAAAAAAGTTTTTGTTTTCAGATACAATTTTCGAAAAAACTGTTTCTACAAGGTTGCCTCTAATTATCTTTCATACTGTTCTGTGTACAAAATTAAATAGGCCACCATAAATGGCTGTGTAGATCATCCTAAAAGACTTGGAGAGTTGGATGAACATTAGGGTGGTCCAAAAATACATGGGAAAAACAAAAAGTTGAAAATGTTTTGCTCTCACCCCCTAGGATTGTTCTATATCGAAAAAAAAAATTACTCCTATTTGTTTGTTTTTGTTTTTTTAATATTTAGTGGTCGCTCAAAGCGCTCTAAGTTTCCCATGCAAAATGCATGGGGAAAAAAACTTTTTCGTAGAATTCATATAAAATCCATAAAAATTAATATTTCTTGATCGGATAGTGCTGTTTCTCTTCAGAAGAGTTCAAAGAATAAGATCCAATAATTTATTAAACAATTTTTTATTATTAACTATTTTTTAAAGGGCCCTAAGAAAAACCCCAAAAAATGAAAAAAACGTAAAAAAATCGTTAAAAAATATTTATTACCACTTTTTACAAAATATTTTTCACTAAAATTTCGTTTTATTACATGCAAATAATTTCTAACAATTACTGCATGTGTTTTTTAATTTGTTTAAACAAATTAATATTGTTTATTTGCAACTTTTCATCTAACATTGCTAGAGAGTTGTAACTTTTTCCTAATTTTGCAACTATTCAAGCCTAGTAAATCCCAATATTAGTAAAAAACTAAAATATACAATTATAAAAATTGATTAAACAAATTAATATTTTTTATTTACAACTTTTCATCTGATAGAGCTGAAGAGTTATAACTTTTTTCTAATTTTGCAACTTTTCAAACCTATAAAAGGCCAATGCTATAATAATAAACGAAATTTCACAATTTTAAACATTGTTTAAACAAATTAAAATGGTTTATTTGCAACTTTTAATCTAGCAGAGCTAGAGAGTTGTAACTTTTTCCTAATTTTGCAACTTTTTAAACCTATAAATGCCTAATACTAATAATAAACGAAAATCCACAATTATAAAAATTGTTTCAACAAATTAATATTGTTCATTTGCAACTTTTCATCTAACAGAGCTAGAGAGTTGTAACTTTTTCCTAATTTTGCAACGTTGAAAGCTTAATAAAGCACAGTACTAATCGTAAAGTAATATCAACAGTTATAAGGATTGTTTAAACAAATTAAAATTGTTTATTTGTAAATTTTCATTTAATAAACCTAGAAAGTTGTTATTTTTATTAATTTTACAATCTTTTATGTTTGGGAAGATAAGAATAAATGTAGGGAAAAGTGTTAGTGGCTTTCGGATCAAAGTATAAGAATAAATGTAAACGACAATAATAAAGTATAAATTCTGAACAATTTATTTTTTAAGCAGAACTCAACAAATTTCCATACCAATAATTAGATGAAAAGTTACAAAAATACAAAATTAGTTTTTTTAAACAATTTTTATAATTGTTGATTTTACATTTCAATTAGTGCTGGGCTTTACTAGGCTTGAAAAGTTGCAAAATTAGAAAAAAGTTACAACTCTCCAGCTCTGTTAGATGAGAAGTTGCAAATAAACAATATTAATTTGTTTAAACAATTTTTATAATTGAATATTTTAGTTCTTGAATATTTTAGTTTTCCACAATCCAATAATTGTGGATTTTTGTTTATTATTAGTATTGGGCTTTTATAGGTTTAAAAAATTGCAAAATTAGAAAAACGTTACATCTCTCTAGCTTTATTAGATGAAAAGTTGCAAATAAACAATATTAATTTGTTTAAACAATTTTTATCATTGTATATTTTAGTTTTTTACTAATATTGGGATTCACTAGGCTTGAATAGTTGCAAAATTAAGAAAACGTTACAACTCTCTAGCTTTATTAGATGAAAATTTGTATATAAACAATATTAATTTGTTTAAACAATTTTTATAATTAAATATTTTACTTTTTTCGCAATATTGGGATTTACTAGGTTTGAATAGTTGCAAAATTTGGAAAAAGTTACAACTCTCCAGCTCTGTTAGATGAAAAGTTGCAAATAAACAATATTAATTTGTTTAAACAATTTTTATAATTGTGGATTTTTGTTTATTATTAGTATTGGGCTTTTATAGGTTTAAAAAATTGCAAAATTAGAAAAACGTTACAACTCTTTAGCTCTATTACATAAAAAGTTGCAAATAAACAATATTAATTTGTTTAAACAATTTTTATCATTGTATATTTCAGTTTTTTACTAATATTGGGATTTACTAGGCTTAAATAGTTGCAAAATTAGGAAAAAGTTACAACTCTCCAGCAATGTTAGATGAAAAGTTGCAAATAAACAATATTAATTTGTTTAAACAAATTAAAAAACACATGCAGTAATTGTTAGAAATTATTTGCATGTAATAAAACGAAATTTTAGTGAAAAATATTTTGTAAAAAGTGGTAATAAATATTTTTTAATGATTTTTTACGTTTTTTTCATTTTATGTGGTTTTTTTAGGGCCCTTTAAAATATAGTTAATAATAAAAAATTGTTTAATAAATTATTGGATCTTATTCTATGAACTCTCCTGAAGAGAAGCAGCATTATCCGATCAAGAAATATTAATTTTTATGGTTTTTATATGAATTCTACGAAAAAGTTTTTTTTTTCCATGCATTTTGCATAGGAAACTTTGAGCGCTTTGAGCGACCTCTAAATATTAAAAATAACAAAAACAAAAAAGTAGGGGTAATTTTTTTTTCGATATAGAACAATCCTAGTGGGTGAGAGCATAATATTTCCATTTTTTTGTTTTTGGACCACCTTGAGTTCCTATAAGGAGAGTTAGGACACGTAAGGTTCAACTTTTGATTGGCTCAGCGTAACCGGAGACGGAAGTGTATTGAAAGTTTTTTCATTGGCTGAAAAGAGCGCGCTGATTTTAAAATGCTTTCTTAATAGACATTTTTAAATTTTGCCTGCCCTTTTCAACCAATCACACAAATTGCTTCATCGTCACTTCCGTCTCCGGTTTGGCAACAGGCTAGTGGAAGGGGGCACGTGTCCTAACTCTTTTTATAGGAACTCTAGGACCACCCTAATGAACATATTGCCCAGTTCAAAAAACAACCAAAGAAACTTCAATTTTCACCAGTCGAAAGATTCTAAAACATTTTTGTAAATTGTAATAATTGCTTGACTTTCTTTTATGTCAAAGATAGAAAAAAATTACTTTTTATGAACAATTTAAATAGATTATAAGTAAAAAAGAACATAAAATTAAAGAATCCCGTACAATTCAGAAGGTTGGAATTATCTTTCAGCCGAAATTTAATTTTTCGGATTGTTGTCAATCGAATTTAAATTTACCCTAATTTCTACTGCACCTACTTGTAAGACACCAAAATTTTAATTAACAAAATTGTTTTCAGGGATTTCTATTTAAATTAATTCAAACTTAATCAACTTTTAATTTATCATAATTCTTATTTAAAAGAATTTTTAGCAAATCGAACACTGAATTTTCATTTGGCATAAATATTAAATGACTGAACAAGCATCGGATAGAAATATTTCGACATGAATTTTAAAATTGACAAATGAAAAATTTCTTTACAATTTCTGATTTGTCAAATTCAATACTAGCACAAAAACAAATCTGTTAGAATTTTAAGCCTACTTGCAATGTCGAATAAAAGGATGAACATTTGGTTAAATAGAAAATCTGTCATTTAAAAACTGGACTCAAAGTTACGTTCAATGAGAATTTGATAAATTAAATTCGGTTAAATTAGAATTCATTTAAATAAACATTTAATTGAAGAGAATTTCTATAAAATGAAACTTTCTTATAATAAAAATTCAGTAACCAAAAGATTATGTTAAGTAAAAATTATAGTTGATTGAATTTATTGATCTTTTTGCTATCTATTTAATTGTATGATCTATTTATCTTTTTCTGAATATATTTTATGCTGTGAAATCTGGAATTATCGTTATTAAATTTCTTTCTTGGATCACTAAACATTCTCTTAGATGGTACAATTGTATTTGTAAAAAAAATTGTCTTACTACCACTCACGAATGATAGCTAATAAATTGATAAATTATTTTGAAGAAAATTGAAAGATTAATCTTACAATTGTTTAAAATGCAAACATTTATCAAAATAGTTTAGAGATAGAATAATTTGGAACATAAACTCCGTATTTGGTACTTTCTGTTTGTCAGAGGTTCTTAATAAATTGCATTTTATAATAGAGGGCCAGGATGCAATAACTACGTTTTCGCTCGAAGGCCTAGTCTGTCTCCTTTTTTTCAAGATAATTTGACGGGAAAATTATCTGGAAAAAAAGGTGAAGGAAATTGAAATTAAAAAATGGATATCAATAGAGGATTTTATCAAATTATCTTGAGAAAAAGGAGACAGACTAGGCCTTCGAGCGAAAATGTAGTTATTGCATCCGGGCCCTCAATATTAGGAATTTAAAATTATTATTTTCATACCTCTGGATTTACCTGAATAAACTAAATAGCGACCGACATTTAAAAAAATGAGCATAACAGACGTTATCGGTGTACATCGTTGATTGGGACTTGGGAGGCAGTAACTTAAAGTTGATTCGAACAATTTTCCTTTTTAAAGAAAAGATTCTCCTTTACACTGTCTTTTAATTTTGGTCATGATATTATTTTCCTGAAAGTTTATATAAATATTTGTCAGTTATTTTTTAGAAACTTCGTCATTTTCTATTAAAAACAATAAATTTTATGTGAAGTGAAGGCGAATAAAATAAAAATTATGTATTGGGAGAAGAAAATAGTGAATTTACAAAAGGATACTTACAAATCAAGATATGACGGAGTGTTAGAAAACTTGATTATGACGGTGAAATTGTTTTCACTATAAGGGTTTTCATTGTGGCAGTG
The DNA here is from genome assembly GCA_037103525.1 of Ganaspis brasiliensis. Taxonomy (NCBI): domain Eukaryota; kingdom Metazoa; phylum Arthropoda; class Insecta; order Hymenoptera; family Figitidae; genus Ganaspis; species Ganaspis brasiliensis. Next base: position 363 of record JAZKLR010000536.1, on the reverse strand, counting down.
ATTTTTAAATTAAGTTTATTTGAAGCTGTTGTTACTCAAATTTTGAGATGCTGCACTTGTTGACGAAAGTGCTATACTTGAAAGTGAAGTGCATAATGGATCTGGTTATAAACTGTCAGCATTGGCGTACCTAAATAACAAATGTAAAGTATGTACAATTTTAGTTTTACTTAATGAATATATAAAACTTAATTCCCGTCAACTGTTGTTATTTTGTAATATTGTAATTAAATGAATTCTAATTGGAAATATGATTTCCTCCAAATATTACATACTACTCAAATTATTCAATTTAACCGTACCAACTTCGCCGACCAAAGGGAAGCTCTGCCGATGAGACCATTATCACGCCGACCGAGCAAC
>JAZKLR010000534.1:0-92769 GCA_037103525.1 Ganaspis brasiliensis | reverse complement strand
GAAGATGCCCCGGGAAGACTTGCCCAAGACTGCCAGAAGTCAATACATTCTCACTTGGGAGGAGATGCCCCGGGGGAGACTTGCCCAAGACTGCCACAAATCCATACATTCTCACTTAGGAGCAGATGCCACGGGGAGATTTGCCCAAGACTGCCAGAAGTCAATACATTCTTAGTTAGGAGGAGATGTCACCGGGAAGACTTGCCCAAGACTGCCACCAATCCATACATTCTCACTTGGGAAGAGATGCCCCGGGAAGACTTGCCCAAGACCCCTAGAAGTCAATACATTCTTAGTTGGGAGGAGATGCCCCTAGGAGACTTGCCCAAGACTGCCACAAATCCATACATTCTCACTTAGGAGAATATGCCCCGGGGAGACTTGCCCAAGACTGCCAAAAATCCATGACATTCTCACTTGGGAGGAGATGCCCCGTGGAGACTTGCTTAAGACTGCCAAAAATCCATACATTCTCACTTGGTAGGAGATGCCCCGGAAAGACTTGTCCAAGACTGCCAGAAGTCAATACCTTCTCACTTGGGAGGAGTTGCCCCGGGGGAGACTTGCCCAAGACTGCCACCAATCCATACATTCACACTTGAGAGGAGATGCCCCGGGAAGACTTGCCCAAGACTGCCAGAAGTCAATACATTCTCACTTGGGAGGAGATGCCCCGGGGAGACTTGCCCAAGACTGCCACAAATCCATACATTCTCACTTGGGAGCAGATGCCCCGGGAAGATTTGCCCAAGACTGCCAGAAGTCAATACATTCTCACTTGGGAGGAGATGCCCCAGATAGACTTGCCCAAGACTGCTACAAATCCATACATTCTTACTTGGGAGCAGATGCCCCGGGAAGATTTGCCCAAGACTGCCAGAAGTCAATACATTCTCACTTGGGAGGAGATGCCCCGGGGAGACTTGCCCAAGACTGCCACAAATCCATACATTCTCACTTGGGAGCAGATGCCCCGGGAAGATTTGCCCAAGACTGCCAGAAGTCAATACATTCTCACTTGGGAGGAGATGCCCCGGGGAGACTTGCCCAAGACTGCCACAAATCCATACATTCTCACTTGGGAGGAGATACCCCGGGAAGACTTGCCCAAGACTGCCAAAAATCCATACATTCTTACTTGGGAGGAATTGCTCCGGGAAGACTTGCCCAAGAATGCCACAAATCTATACATTCTCACTTGAAAGGAAATGCCACGGGGAGACTTGCCTAAGACTGCCAGAAGTCAATACATTCTTAGTTGGGAGGAGATAAGCCGTGGAGACTTGCCTAAGACTGCCACCAATCCGTTCATTCTCACTTGGGAGGAGATGCCCTCAGGAGACTTGTCCAAGACTGCCACAAATCCATACATTCTCACCTGGGAGCAGATGCCCCGGGAAGACTTGCCCAAGACTCCTAGAAGTCAATACATTCTTAGTTGGGAGGAGATGCCCCTGGGAGACTTGCCCAAGACTGCCAAAAATCCATACATTCTCACTTAGTAGGAGATGCCCCGGAAAGACTTGTCCAAGACTGCCAGAAGTCAATACATTCTCACTTGGGAGGAGATGCCCCGGGGAGACTTGCCCAAGACTCCTAGAAGTCAATACATTCTTAGTTGGGAGGAGATGCCCCTGGGAGACTTGCCCAAGACTGCCAAAAATCCATACATTCTCACTTAGTAGGTGATGCCGCGGAAAGACTTGGTCCAAGGCTGCCAGAAGTCAATACATTCTCACTTGGGAGGAGATGCCCCGGGGAGAATTGCCCAAGACTGCCAGAAGTCAATACATTCTTACTTGGGAGGAGATGCCCCGGGGAGACTTGCCCAAGACTGCCAGAAGTCAATACATTCTTAGTTGGGAGGAGATGTCACGGGGAGACTTGCCCAAGACTGCCACAAATCCATACATTCTCACTTGGGAGGAGATGCCCCGGGAAGACTTGCCCAAGACTCCTAGAAGTCAATACATTCTTAGTTGGGAGGAGATGCCCCTGGGAGACTTGCCCAAGACTGCCAAAAATCCATACATTCTCACTTAGTAGGAGATGCTCCGGAAAGACTTGTCCAAGACTGCCAGAAGTCAATACATTCTCACTTGGGAGGAGATGCCCCGGGGAGACTTGCCCAAGACTGCCACAAATCCATACATTCTCACTTGGGAGGAGATGCCCCGGGAAGACTTGCCCAAGACTGCCAAAAATCCATACATTCTTACTTGGGAGGAATTGCTCCGGGAAGACTTGCCCAAGAATACCACAAATCCATACATTCTCACTTGAAAGGAAATGCCCCGGGTAGACTTGCTCACGACTGCCAAAAATCCATACATTCTTATTCGGGAGGAGATGCCCCGCGGAGACTTGCCTAAGAGTGCCACAAATCCATACATTCTCAGTTGTGAGGAGATGCCCCTTGGAGACTTTTTCAAGAATGCCACCAATCTATACATTCTCACTTGGGAGGAGATGCCCTGGGAAGACTTGCCCAAGACTGCCAGAAGTCAATACATTCTCACTTGGGAGGAGATGCCCCAGGGGGACTTGCCCAAGACTGCCACCCATCCATACATTCTCACTCGGTAGGGGATGCCCCGGGGAGACTTCCCCAAGACTGCTACCAATTCATACATTCTCACTTGGGAGGGGATGCACCCTGGAGACATCCCCAATACTGCTACCAATTCATACATTCTCACTTGGGAGGAGCTGCCCAGGGGAGACTTGCCCAAGACTGCCACCAAATCATACATTCTCACTTGGGAGGAGATTCCCCGTGTAGACTTGCCCACGACTGCCAAAAATCCATACATTTTTAGTTGGGAGGAGATGCCCCGGGGAGACTTGCCCAAAAGTGCCACAAATCCATACATTTTCAGTTGTGAGGAGATGCCCCGGGGAGACTTGCCCAAGACTGCCACAAATCCATACATTCTCACTCGGGAGGAGATGCCCTGGGAAGACTTGCCCAAGACTGCCAGAAGTCAATACATTCTTACTTGGGAGGAGATGCCCCGGGGAGACTTGCCCAAGTCTGCCAAAAATCCATACATTCTCATTTGGGAGGGGATGCCTCGGGAAGACTTGCTCAAGACTGCCAGAATTCAATACATTCTCACTTGGGAGGAGATGCCCCAGGGACACTTGCCCAAGACTGCCACAAATCCATACATTCTCACTTAGGAGCAGATGCCCCGCGGAGATTTGCCCAAGACTGCCAGAAGTCAATACATTCTCACTCGGGAGAAGATGCCCCGGGGAGACTTGCCCAAGACTGCCACAAATCCATACATTCTTACTTGGGAGGAGATACCCCGGGGAGACTTGCCCAAGACTGCCACAAATCAATACATTCTCACTAAGGAGGAGATACCTTGGGGAGACTTGCCCAAGACTGCCACAAATCCATACATTCTCATTTGGGAAGGGATGCCTCGGGAAGACTTGCTCAAGACTGCCAGAATTCAATACATTCTCACTTGAGAGGAGATGCCCTAGGGACACTTGCCCAAGACTGCCACAAATCCATACATTCTCACTTGGGAGCAGATGCCCCGCGGAGATTTGCCAAGACTGCCAGAAGTCAATACATTCTCACTCGGGAGAAGATGCCCCGGGGAGACTTGCCCAAGACTGCCACAAATCCATACGTTCTTACTTGGGAGGAGATACCCCGGGGAGACTTGCCCAAGACTGCCACCAATCTATACATTCTCACTTGGGAGGGGATGCCCCCTGGAGACTTCCTTAAGACTGCTACCAATTCATACATTCTCACTTGGGAGGAGATGCCCCGGGGAGACTTGCCCAAGACTGCCACCAATTCATACATTCTCACTTGGGAGGAGATGCCCCAGGTAGACTTGCCCACGACTGCCAAAAATCCATACAATCTTAGTTGGGAGGAGATGCCCCGGGGAGACTTGCCCAAGAGTGCCACAAATCCATACATTCTCAGTTGTGAGGAGATGCCCCGGGGAGACTTGCCCAAGGCTGCCACCAATCCATACATTCGCACTTGGTTGAGATGCCCTGGGGAGACTTGCTTAAGACTGCCACCAATCCATACATTCTCTCTCGGTAGGGGATGCCCCCTGGAGACTTCCCCAAGACTGCTACCAATTCATACATTCTCACTTGGGAGGAGATGCCCCGGTTAGACTTGCCCAAGACTGCCACAAATCCATACATTCTGTCTTGGGAAGACATGCCCCTGGGAGACTTGCCCAAGACTGACAGAAGTCAATACATTCTTAGTTGGAAGGCGATAACCCGTGGAGACTTGCCCAAGACTGCCACCAATCCATACATTCTCACTTGGGAGGAGATGCCCTCGGGAGACTTGTCTAAGAATGCCACTTATCCATACATTCTCATTTGGGAGGAGATGCCCCGGGAAGACTTGCCCAAGACTGCCAAAAATCCATACATTCTTACTTGGGAGGAATTGCTCCGGGAAGACTTGCCCAAGACTGACACAAATCCATACATTCTCACTTGGGAGAAGATGCCCCGGGAAGACTTGCCCAAGACTGCCAGAAGTCAATACATTCTCACGTGGGAGGAGATGCCACTGGGAGACATGCCCACGACTGCCAAAAATCCTTACATTCTTACTTGGGAGGAGTTGCCCCGGGAAGACTTGCCCAAAACTGCCACAAATCCATACATTCTCACTTAAAAGGAAATGCCACAGGGAGACTTGCCTAAGACTGCCAGAAGTCAATACATTCTTAGTTGGGAGGAGATAAGCCGTGGAGACTTGCCAAAGACTGCCACTAATCTATACATTCTTACTTGGGAGGAGATGCCCCGTGGAGACTTGCCCAAGACTGCCAAAAATCCATACATTTTTAGTTGGGAGAAGATGTCCCGGGGAGACTTGCCCAAGACTGACACAAATCCATACATTCTCACTTGGGAGAAGATGCCCCGGGAAGACTTGCCCAAGACTGCCAGAAGTCAATACATTCTCACTTGGGAGGAGATGCCCCGGGGAGACTTGCCCAAGACTGCCACAAATCCATACATTCTCACTTAGGAGCAGATGCCACGGGGAGATTTGCCCAAGACTGCCAGAAGTCAATACATTCTTAGTTAGGAGGAGATGTCACCGGGAAGACTTGCCCAAGACTGCCACCAATCCATACATTCTCACTTGGGAAGAGATGCCCCGGGAAGACTTGCCCAAGACCCCTAGAAGTCAATACATTCTTAGTTGGGAGGAGATGCCCCTAGGAGACTTGCCCAAGACTGCCACAAATCCATACATTCTCACTTAGGAGAATATGCCCCGGGGAGACTTGCCCAAGACTGCCAAAAATCCATACATTCTCACTTGGGAGGAGATGCCCCGTGGAGACTTGCTTAAGACTGCCAAAAATCCATACATTCTCACTTGGTAGGAGATGCCCCGGAAAGACTTGTCCAAGACTGCCAGAAGTCAATACCTTCTCACTTGGGAGGAGTTGCCCCGGGGAGACTTGCCCAAGACTGCCACCAATCCATACATTCACACTTGAGAGGAGATGCCCCGGGAAGACTTGCCCAAGACTGCCAGAAGTCAATACATTCTCACTTGGGAGGAGATGCCCCGGGGAGACTTGCCCAAGACTGCCACAAATCCATACATTCTCACTTGGGAGCAGATGCCCCGGGAAGATTTGCCCAAGACTGCCAGAAGTCAATACATTCTCACTTGGGAGGAGATGCCCCAGATAGACTTGCCCAAGACTGCTACAAATCCATACATTCTTACTTGGGAGCAGATGCCCCGGGAAGATTTGCCCAAGACTGCCAGAAGTCAATACATTCTCACTTGGGAGGAGATGCCCCGGGGAGACTTGCCCAAGACTGCCACAAATCCATACATTCTCACTTGGGAGCAGATGCCCCGGGAAGATTTGCCCAAGACTGCCAGAAGTCAATACATTCTCACTTGGGAGGAGATGCCCCGGGGAGACTTGCCCAAGACTGCCACAAATCCATACATTCTCACTTGGGAGGAGATACCCCGGGAAGACTTGCCCAAGACTGCCAAAAATCCATACATTCTTACTTGGGAGGAATTGCTCCGGGAAGACTTGCCCAAGAATGCCACAAATCTATACATTCTCACTTGAAAGGAAATGCCACGGGGAGACTTGCCTAAGACTGCCAGAAGTCAATACATTCTTAGTTGGGAGGAGATAAGCCGTGGAGACTTGCCTAAGACTGCCACCAATCCGTTCATTCTCACTTGGGAGGAGATGCCCTCAGGAGACTTGTCCAAGACTGCCACAAATCCATACATTCTCACCTGGGAGCAGATGCCCCGGGAAGACTTGCCCAAGACTCCTAGAAGTCAATACATTCTTAGTTGGGAGGAGATGCCCCTGGGAGACTTGCCCAAGACTGCCAAAAATCCATACATTCTCACTTAGTAGGAGATGCCCCGGAAAGACTTGTCCAAGACTGCCAGAAGTCAATACATTCTCACTTGGGAGGAGATGCCCCGGGGAGACTTGCCCAAGACTCCTAGAAGTCAATACATTCTTAGTTGGGAGGAGATGCCCCTGGGAGACTTGCCCAAGACTGCCAAAAATCCATACATTCTCACTTAGTAGGTGATGCCGCGGAAAGACTTGTCCAAGGCTGCCAGAAGTCAATACATTCTCACTTGGGAGGAGATGCCCCGGGGAGAATTGCCCAAGACTGCCAGAAGTCAATACATTCTTACTTGGGAGGAGATGCCCCGGGGAGACTTGCCCAAGACTGCCAGAAGTCAATACATTCTTAGTTGGGAGGAGATGTCACGGGGAGACTTGCCCAAGACTGCCACAAATCCATACATTCTCACTTGGGAGGAGATGCCCCGGGAAGACTTGCCCAAGACTCCTAGAAGTCAATACATTCTTAGTTGGGAGGAGATGCCCCTGGGAGACTTGCCCAAGACTGCCAAAAATCCATACATTCTCACTTAGTAGGAGATGCTCCGGAAAGACTTGTCCAAGACTGCCAGAAGTCAATACATTCTCACTTGGGAGGAGATGCCCCGGGGAGACTTGCCCAAGACTGCCACAAATCCATACATTCTCACTTGGGAGGAGATGCCCCGGGAAGACTTGCCCAAGACTGCCAAAAATCCATACATTCTTACTTGGGAGGAATTGCTCCGGGAAGACTTGCCCAAGAATACCACAAATCCATACATTCTCACTTGAAAGGAAATGCCCCGGGTAGACTTGCTCACGACTGCCAAAAATCCATACATTCTTATTCGGGAGGAGATGCCCCGCGGAGACTTGCCTAAGAGTGCCACAAATCCATACATTCTCAGTTGTGAGGAGATGCCCCTTGGAGACTTTTTCAAGAATGCCACCAATCTATACATTCTCACTTGGGAGGAGATGCCCTGGGAAGACTTGCCCAAGACTGCCAGAAGTCAATACATTCTCACTTGGGAGGAGATGCCCCAGGGGGACTTGCCCAAGACTGCCACCCATCCATACATTCTCACTCGGTAGGGGATGCCCCGGGGAGACTTCCCCAAGACTGCTACCAATTCATACATTCTCACTTGGGAGGGGATGCACCCTGGAGACATCCCCAATACTGCTACCAATTCATACATTCTCACTTGGGAGGAGCTGCCCAGGGGAGACTTGCCCAAGACTGCCACCAAATCATACATTCTCACTTGGGAGGAGATTCCCCGTGTAGACTTGCCCACGACTGCCAAAAATCCATACATTTTTAGTTGGGAGGAGATGCCCCGGGGAGACTTGCCCAAAAGTGCCACAAATCCATACATTTTCAGTTGTGAGGAGATGCCCCGGGGAGACTTGCCCAAGACTGCCACAAATCCATACATTCTCACTCGGGAGGAGATGCCCTGGGAAGACTTGCCCAAGACTGCCAGAAGTCAATACATTCTTACTTGGGAGGAGATGCCCCGGGGAGACTTGCCCAAGTCTGCCAAAAATCCATACATTCTCATTTGGGAGGGGATGCCTCGGGAAGACTTGCTCAAGACTGCCAGAATTCAATACATTCTCACTTGGGAGGAGATGCCCCAGGGACACTTGCCCAAGACTGCCACAAATCCATACATTCTCACTTAGGAGCAGATGCCCCGCGGAGATTTGCCCAAGACTGCCAGAAGTCAATACATTCTCACTCGGGAGAAGATGCCCCGGGGAGACTTGCCCAAGACTGCCACAAATCCATACATTCTTACTTGGGAGGAGATACCCCGGGGAGACTTGCCCAAGACTGCCACAAATCAATACATTCTCACTAAGGAGGAGATACCTTGGGGAGACTTGCCCAAGACTGCCACAAATCCATACATTCTCATTTGGGAAGGGATGCCTCGGGAAGACTTGCTCAAGACTGCCAGAATTCAATACATTCTCACTTGAGAGGAGATGCCCTAGGGACACTTGCCCAAGACTGCCACAAATCCATACATTCTCACTTGGGAGCAGATGCCCCGCGGAGATTTGCCAAGACTGCCAGAAGTCAATACATTCTCACTCGGGAGAAGATGCCCCGGGGAGACTTGCCCAAGACTGCCACAAATCCATACGTTCTTACTTGGGAGGAGATACCCCGGGGAGACTTGCCCAAGACTGCCACCAATCTATACATTCTCACTTGGGAGGGGATGCCCCCTGGAGACTTCCTTAAGACTGCTACCAATTCATACATTCTCACTTGGGAGGAGATGCCCCGGGGAGACTTGCCCAAGACTGCCACCAATTCATACATTCTCACTTGGGAGGAGATGCCCCAGGTAGACTTGCCCACGACTGCCAAAAATCCATACAATCTTAGTTGGGAGGAGATGCCCCGGGGAGACTTGCCCAAGAGTGCCACAAATCCATACATTCTCAGTTGTGAGGAGATGCCCCGGGGAGACTTGCCCAAGGCTGCCACCAATCCATACATTCGCACTTGGTTGAGATGCCCTGGGGAGACTTGCTTAAGACTGCCACCAATCCATACATTCTCTCTCGGTAGGGGATGCCCCCTGGAGACTTCCCCAAGACTGCTACCAATTCATACATTCTCACTTGGGAGGAGATGCCCCGGTTAGACTTGCCCAAGACTGCCACAAATCCATACATTCTGTCTTGGGAAGACATGCCCCTGGGAGACTTGCCCAAGACTGACAGAAGTCAATACATTCTTAGTTGGAAGGCGATAACCCGTGGAGACTTGCCCAAGACTGCCACCAATCCATACATTCTCACTTGGGAGGAGATGCCCTCGGGAGACTTGTCTAAGAATGCCACTTATCCATACATTCTCATTTGGGAGGAGATGCCCCGTAGAGACTTGCCCAAGACTGCGAGAAGTCAATACATTCTTAGTTGGGAGGAGATGCCCCTGTGAGACTTGCCCAAGACTGCCACAAATCCATACATTCTCACTTGGGAGCAGATGCCCCGGAGAGACTTGCCCAAGACTGCCAAAAATCCGTACATTCTCACTTGGTAGGAGATGCCCCGGAAAGACTTGTCCAAGACTGCCAGAAGTCAATACATTCTCACTTGGGAGGAGATGCCCCGGGGAGACTTGCCCAAGACTGCCACAAATCCATACATTCTCACTCGGGAGGAGATGCCCCGGGAAGACTTGCCCAAAACGGCCACAAATCCATACATTCTCACTTAAAAGGAAATGCCACGGGGAGACTTGCCTAAGACTGCCAGAAGTCAATACATTCTTAGTTGGGAGGAGATAAGCCGTGGAGACTTGCCTAAGACTGCCACTATTCATACATTCTTACTTGGGAGGAGATGCCCCGTGGAGACTTGCCCAAGACTGCCACCAATCCATACATTCTCACTTGGGAGGGGATGCCCCCTGGAGACTTCCTTAAGACTGCTACCAATTCATACATTCTCACTTGGGAGGAGATGCCCCGGGGAGACTTGCCCAAGACTGCCACCAATTCATACATTCTTACTTGGGAGGAGATGCCCCAGGTAGACTTGCCCACGACTGCCAAAAATCCATACAATCTTAGTTGGGAGGAGATGCCCCGGGGAGACTTGCCCAAGAGTGCCACAAATCCATACATTCTCAGTTGTGAGGAGATGCCCCGGGGAGACTTGCCCAAGACTGCCACCAATCCATACATTCGCACTTGGTTGAGATGCCCCGGGGAGACTTGCTTAAGAAAGCCATCAATCCATACATTCTCTCTCGGTAGGGGATGCCCCCTGGAGACTTCCCCAAGACTGCTACCAATTCATACATTCTGTCTTGGGAAGACATGCCCCTGGAAGACTTGCCCAAGACTGACAGAAGTCAATACATTCTTAGTTGGAAGGAGATAACCCGTGGAGACTTGCCCAAGACTGCCACCAATCCATACATTCTCACTTGGGAGGAGATGCCCTCGGGAGACTTGTCTAAGAATGCCACTTATCCATACATTCTCACTTGGGAGGAGATGCCCAGGGGAGACTTGCCCAAGACTGCCACCAATCCATACATTCTCATTTGGGAGGGGATGCCTCGGGAAGACTTGCTCAAGACTGCCAGAATTCAATACATTCTCACTTGGGAGGAGATGCCCCAGGGACACTTGCCCAAGACTGCCACAAATCCATACATTCTCACTTGGGAGCAGATGCCCCGCGGAGATTTGCCCAAGACTGCAAGAAGTCAATACATTCTCACTCGGGAGAAGATGCCCCGGGGAGACTTGCCCAAGACTGCCACAAATCCATACATTCTTACTTGGGAGGAGATACCCCGGGGAGACTTGCCCAAGACTGCCACCAATCTATACATTCTCACTTGGGAGGGGATGCCCCCTGGAGACTTCCTTAAGACTGCTACCAATTCATACATTCTCACTTGGGAGGAGATGCCCCGGGGAGACTTGCCCAAGACTGCCACAAATCCATACATTCTCACTCGGGAGGAGATGCCCTGGGAAGACTTGCCCAAGACTGCCAGAAGTCAATACATTCTTACTTGGGAGGAGATGCCCCGGGGAGACTTGCCCAAGTCTGCCAAAAATCCATACATTCTCATTTGGGAGGGGATGCCTCGGGAAGACTTGCTCAAGACTGCCAGAATTCAATACATTCTCACTTGGGAGGAGATGCCCCAGGGACACTTGCCCAAGACTGCCACAAATCCATACATTCTCACTTAGGAGCAGATGCCCCGCGGAGATTTGCCCAAGACTGCCAGAAGTCAATACATTCTCACTCGGGAGAAGATGCCCCGGGGAGACTTGCCCAAGACTGCCACAAATCCATACATTCTTACTTGGGAGGAGATACCCCGGGGAGACTTGCCCAAGACTGCCACAAATCAATACATTCTCACTAAGGAGGAGATACCTTGGGGAGACTTGCCCAAGACTGCCACAAATCCATACATTCTCATTTGGGAAGGGATGCCTCGGGAAGACTTGCTCAAGACTGCCAGAATTCAATACATTCTCACTTGAGAGGAGATGCCCTAGGGACACTTGCCCAAGACTGCCACAAATCCATACATTCTCACTTGGGAGCAGATGCCCCGCGGAGATTTGCCAAGACTGCCAGAAGTCAATACATTCTCACTCGGGAGAAGATGCCCCGGGGAGACTTGCCCAAGACTGCCACAAATCCATACGTTCTTACTTGGGAGGAGATACCCCGGGGAGACTTGCCCAAGACTGCCACCAATCTATACATTCTCACTTGGGAGGGGATGCCCCCTGGAGACTTCCTTAAGACTGCTACCAATTCATACATTCTCACTTGGGAGGAGATGCCCCGGGGAGACTTGCCCAAGACTGCCACCAATTCATACATTCTCACTTGGGAGGAGATGCCCCAGGTAGACTTTCCCACGACTGCCAAAAATCCATACAATCTTAGTTGGGAGGAGATGCCCCGGGGAGACTTGCCCAAGAGTGCCACAAATCCATACATTCTCAGTTGTGAGGAGATGCCCCGGGGAGACTTGCCCAAGGCTGCCACCAATCCATACATTCGCACTTGGTTGAGATGCCCTGGGGAGACTTGCTTAAGACTGCCACCAATCCATACATTCTCTCTCGGTAGGGGATGCCCCCTGGAGACTTCCCCAAGACTGCTACCAATTCATACATTCTCACTTGGGAGGAGATGCCCCGGTTAGACTTGCCCAAGACTGCCACAAATCCATACATTCTGTCTTGGGAAGACATGCCCCTGGGAGACTTGCCCAAGACTGACAGAAGTCAATACATTCTTAGTTGGAAGGCGATAACCCGTGGAGACTTGCCCAAGACTGCCACCAATCCATACATTCTCACTTGGGAGGAGATGCCCTCGGGAGACTTGTCTAAGAATGCCACTTATCCATACATTCTCACTTGGGAGGAGATGCCCCGTAGAGACTTGCCCAAGACTGCGAGAAGTCAATACATTCTTAGTTGGGAGGAGATGCCCCTGGGAGACTTGCCCAAGACTGCCAAATATCCATACATTCTCACTTGGGAGCAGATGCCCCGGAGAGACTTGCCCAAGACTGCCAAAAATCCGTACATTCTCACTTGGTAGGAGATGCCCCGGAAAGACTTGTCCAAGACTGCCAGAAGTCAATACATTCTCACTTGGGAGGAGATGCCCCGGGGAGACTTGCCCAAGACTGCCACAAATCCATACATTCTCACTCGGGAGGAGATGCCCCGGGAAGACTTGCCCAAAACGGCCACAAATCCATACATTCTCACTTAAAAGGAAATGCCACGGGGAGACTTGCCTAAGACTGCCAGAAGTCAATACATTCTTAGTTGGGAGGAGATAAGCCGTGGAGACTTGCCTAAGACTGCCACTATTCATACATTCTTACTTGGGAGGAGATGCCCCGTGGAGACTTGCCCAAGACTGCCACCAATCCATACATTCTCACTTGGGAGGGGATGCCCCCTGGAGACTTCCTTAAGACTGCTACCAATTCATACATTCTCACTTGGGAGGAGATGCCCCGGGGAGACTTGCCCAAGACTGCCACCAATTCATACATTCTTACTTGGGAGGAGATGCCCCAGGTAGACTTGCCCACGACTGCCAAAAATCCATACAATCTTAGTTGGGAGGAGATGCCCCGGGGAGACTTGCCCAAGAGTGCCACAAATCCATACATTCTCAGTTGTGAGGAGATGCCCCGGGGAGACTTGCCCAAGACTGCCACCAATCCATACATTCGCACTTGGTTGAGATGCCCCGGGGAGACTTGCTTAAGAATGCCACCAATCCATACATTCTCTCTCGGTAGGGGATGCCCCCTGGAGACTTCCCCAAGACTGCTACCAATTCATACATTCTGTCTTGGGAAGACATGCCCCGGGGAGACTTGCCCAAGACTGCCACCAATCCATACATTCTCACTTGGTAGGAGATGCCCCGGAAAGACTTGTCCAAGACTGCCAGAAGTCAATACATTCTCACTTGGGAGGAGATGCCCCGGGGAGACTTGCCCAAGACTGCCACAAATCCATACATTCTCACTCGGGAGGAGATGCCCCGGGAAGACTTGCCCAAAACGGCCACAAATCCATACATTCTCACTTAAAAGGAAATGCCACGGGGAGACTTGCCTAAGACTGCCAGAAGTCAATACATTCTTAGTTGGGAGGAGATAAGCCGTGGAGACTTGCCTAAGACTGCCACTATTCATACATTCTTACTTGGGAGGAGATGCCCCGTGGAGACTTGCCCAAGACTGCCACCAATCCATACATTCTCACTTGGGAGGGGATGCCCCCTGGAGACTTCCTTAAGACTGCTACCAATTCATACATTCTCACTTGGGAGGAGATGCCCCGGGGAGACTTGCCCAAGACTGCCACCAATTCATACATTCTTACTTGGGAGGAGATGCCCCAGGTAGACTTGCCCACGACTGCCAAAAATCCATACAATCTTAGTTGGGAGGAGATGCCCCGGGGAGACTTGCCCAAGAGTGCCACAAATCCATACATTCTCAGTTGTGAGGAGATGCCCCGGGGAGACTTGCCCAAGACTGCCACCAATCCATACATTCGCACTTGGTTGAGATGCCCCGGGGAGACTTGCTTAAGAAAGCCATCAATCCATACATTCTCTCTCGGTAGGGGATGCCCCCTGGAGACTTCCCCAAGACTGCTACCAATTCATACATTCTGTCTTGGGAAGACATGCCCCTGGAAGACTTGCCCAAGACTGACAGAAGTCAATACATTCTTAGTTGGAAGGAGATAACCCGTGGAGACTTGCCCAAGACTGCCACCAATCCATACATTCTCACTTGGGAGGAGATGCCCTCGGGAGACTTGTCTAAGAATGCCACTTATCCATACATTCTCATTTGGGAGGAGATGCCCCGTAGAGACTTGCCCAAGACTGCGAGAAGTCAATACATTCTTAGTTGGGAGGAGATGCCCCTGTGAGACTTGCCCAAGACTGCCACAAATCCATACATTCTCACTTGGGAGCAGATGCCCCGGAGAGACTTGCCCAAGACTGCCAAAAATCCGTACATTCTCACTTGGTAGGAGATGCCCCGGAAAGACTTGTCCAAGACTGCCAGAAGTCAATACATTCTCACTTGGGAGGAGATGCCCCGGGGAGACTTGCCCAAGACTGCCACAAATCCATACATTCTCACTCGGGAGGAGATGCCCCGGGAAGACTTGCCCAAAACGGCCACAAATCCATACATTCTCACTTAAAAGGAAATGCCACGGGGAGACTTGCCTAAGACTGCCAGAAGTCAATACATTCTTAGTTGGGAGGAGATAAGCCGTGGAGACTTGCCTAAGACTGCCACTATTCATACATTCTTACTTGGGAGGAGATGCCCCGTGGAGACTTGCCCAAGACTGCCACCAATCCATACATTCTCACTTGGGAGGGGATGCCCCCTGGAGACTTCCTTAAGACTGCTACCAATTCATACATTCTCACTTGGGAGGAGATGCCCCGGGGAGACTTGCCCAAGACTGCCACCAATTCATACATTCTTACTTGGGAGGAGATGCCCCAGGTAGACTTGCCCACGACTGCCAAAAATCCATACAATCTTAGTTGGGAGGAGATGCCCCGGGGAGACTTGCCCAAGAGTGCCACAAATCCATACATTCTCAGTTGTGAGGAGATGCCCCGGGGAGACTTGCCCAAGACTGCCACCAATCCATACATTCGCACTTGGTTGAGATGCCCCGGGGAGACTTGCTTAAGAAAGCCATCAATCCATACATTCTCTCTCGGTAGGGGATGCCCCCTGGAGACTTCCCCAAGACTGCTACCAATTCATACATTCTGTCTTGGGAAGACATGCCCCTGGAAGACTTGCCCAAGACTGACAGAAGTCAATACATTCTTAGTTGGAAGGAGATAACCCGTGGAGACTTGCCCAAGACTGCCACCAATCCATACATTCTCACTTGGGAGGAGATGCCCTCGGGAGACTTGTCTAAGAATGCCACTTATCCATACATTCTCACTTGGGAGGAGATGCCCAGGGGAGACTTGCCCAAGACTGCCACCAATCCATACATTCTCATTTGGGAGGGGATGCCTCGGGAAGACTTGCTCAAGACTGCCAGAATTCAATACATTCTCACTTGGGAGGAGATGCCCCAGGGACACTTGCCCAAGACTGCCACAAATCCATACATTCTCACTTGGGAGCAGATGCCCCGCGGAGATTTGCCCAAGACTGCAAGAAGTCAATACATTCTCACTCGGGAGAAGATGCCCCGGGGAGACTTGCCCAAGACTGCCACAAATCCATACATTCTTACTTGGGAGGAGATACCCCGGGGAGACTTGCCCAAGACTGCCACCAATCTATACATTCTCACTTGGGAGGGGATGCCCCCTGGAGACTTCCTTAAGACTGCTACCAATTCATACATTCTCACTTGGGAGGAGATGCCCCGGGGAGACTTGCCCAAGACTGCCACAAATCCATACATTCTCACTCGGGAGGAGATGCCCTGGGAAGACTTGCCCAAGACTGCCAGAAGTCAATACATTCTTACTTGGGAGGAGATGCCCCGGGGAGACTTGCCCAAGTCTGCCAAAAATCCATACATTCTCATTTGGGAGGGGATGCCTCGGGAAGACTTGCTCAAGACTGCCAGAATTCAATACATTCTCACTTGGGAGGAGATGCCCCAGGGACACTTGCCCAAGACTGCCACAAATCCATACATTCTCACTTAGGAGCAGATGCCCCGCGGAGATTTGCCCAAGACTGCCAGAAGTCAATACATTCTCACTCGGGAGAAGATGCCCCGGGGAGACTTGCCCAAGACTGCCACAAATCCATACATTCTTACTTGGGAGGAGATACCCCGGGGAGACTTGCCCAAGACTGCCACAAATCAATACATTCTCACTAAGGAGGAGATACCTTGGGGAGACTTGCCCAAGACTGCCACAAATCCATACATTCTCATTTGGGAAGGGATGCCTCGGGAAGACTTGCTCAAGACTGCCAGAATTCAATACATTCTCACTTGAGAGGAGATGCCCTAGGGACACTTGCCCAAGACTGCCACAAATCCATACATTCTCACTTGGGAGCAGATGCCCCGCGGAGATTTGCCAAGACTGCCAGAAGTCAATACATTCTCACTCGGGAGAAGATGCCCCGGGGAGACTTGCCCAAGACTGCCACAAATCCATACGTTCTTACTTGGGAGGAGATACCCCGGGGAGACTTGCCCAAGACTGCCACCAATCTATACATTCTCACTTGGGAGGGGATGCCCCCTGGAGACTTCCTTAAGACTGCTACCAATTCATACATTCTCACTTGGGAGGAGATGCCCCGGGGAGACTTGCCCAAGACTGCCACCAATTCATACATTCTCACTTGGGAGGAGATGCCCCAGGTAGACTTTCCCACGACTGCCAAAAATCCATACAATCTTAGTTGGGAGGAGATGCCCCGGGGAGACTTGCCCAAGAGTGCCACAAATCCATACATTCTCAGTTGTGAGGAGATGCCCCGGGGAGACTTGCCCAAGGCTGCCACCAATCCATACATTCGCACTTGGTTGAGATGCCCTGGGGAGACTTGCTTAAGACTGCCACCAATCCATACATTCTCTCTCGGTAGGGGATGCCCCCTGGAGACTTCCCCAAGACTGCTACCAATTCATACATTCTCACTTGGGAGGAGATGCCCCGGTTAGACTTGCCCAAGACTGCCACAAATCCATACATTCTGTCTTGGGAAGACATGCCCCTGGGAGACTTGCCCAAGACTGACAGAAGTCAATACATTCTTAGTTGGAAGGCGATAACCCGTGGAGACTTGCCCAAGACTGCCACCAATCCATACATTCTCACTTGGGAGGAGATGCCCTCGGGAGACTTGTCTAAGAATGCCACTTATCCATACATTCTCACTTGGGAGGAGATGCCCCGTAGAGACTTGCCCAAGACTGCGAGAAGTCAATACATTCTTAGTTGGGAGGAGATGCCCCTGGGAGACTTGCCCAAGACTGCCAAATATCCATACATTCTCACTTGGGAGCAGATGCCCCGGAGAGACTTGCCCAAGACTGCCAAAAATCCGTACATTCTCACTTGGTAGGAGATGCCCCGGAAAGACTTGTCCAAGACTGCCAGAAGTCAATACATTCTCACTTGGGAGGAGATGCCCCGGGGAGACTTGCCCAAGACTGCCACAAATCCATACATTCTCACTCGGGAGGAGATGCCCCGGGAAGACTTGCCCAAAACGGCCACAAATCCATACATTCTCACTTAAAAGGAAATGCCACGGGGAGACTTGCCTAAGACTGCCAGAAGTCAATACATTCTTAGTTGGGAGGAGATAAGCCGTGGAGACTTGCCTAAGACTGCCACTATTCATACATTCTTACTTGGGAGGAGATGCCCCGTGGAGACTTGCCCAAGACTGCCACCAATCCATACATTCTCACTTGGGAGGGGATGCCCCCTGGAGACTTCCTTAAGACTGCTACCAATTCATACATTCTCACTTGGGAGGAGATGCCCCGGGGAGACTTGCCCAAGACTGCCACCAATTCATACATTCTTACTTGGGAGGAGATGCCCCAGGTAGACTTGCCCACGACTGCCAAAAATCCATACAATCTTAGTTGGGAGGAGATGCCCCGGGGAGACTTGCCCAAGAGTGCCACAAATCCATACATTCTCAGTTGTGAGGAGATGCCCCGGGGAGACTTGCCCAAGACTGCCACCAATCCATACATTCGCACTTGGTTGAGATGCCCCGGGGAGACTTGCTTAAGAATGCCACCAATCCATACATTCTCTCTCGGTAGGGGATGCCCCCTGGAGACTTCCCCAAGACTGCTACCAATTCATACATTCTGTCTTGGGAAGACATGCCCCGGGGAGACTTGCCCAAGACTGCCACCAATCCATACATTCTCACTTGGTAGGAGATGCCCCGGAAAGACTTGTCCAAGACTGCCAGAAGTCAATACATTCTCACTTGGGAGGAGATGCCCCGGGGAGACTTGCCCAAGACTGCCACAAATCCATACATTCTCACTCGGGAGGAGATGCCCCGGGAAGACTTGCCCAAAACGGCCACAAATCCATACATTCTCACTTAAAAGGAAATGCCACGGGGAGACTTGCCTAAGACTGCCAGAAGTCAATACATTCTTAGTTGGGAGGAGATAAGCCGTGGAGACTTGCCTAAGACTGCCACTATTCATACATTCTTACTTGGGAGGAGATGCCCCGTGGAGACTTGCCCAAGACTGCCACCAATCCATACATTCTCACTTGGGAGGGGATGCCCCCTGGAGACTTCCTTAAGACTGCTACCAATTCATACATTCTCACTTGGGAGGAGATGCCCCGGGGAGACTTGCCCAAGACTGCCACCAATTCATACATTCTTACTTGGGAGGAGATGCCCCAGGTAGACTTGCCCACGACTGCCAAAAATCCATACAATCTTAGTTGGGAGGAGATGCCCCGGGGAGACTTGCCCAAGAGTGCCACAAATCCATACATTCTCAGTTGTGAGGAGATGCCCCGGGGAGACTTGCCCAAGACTGCCACCAATCCATACATTCGCACTTGGTTGAGATGCCCCGGGGAGACTTGCTTAAGAAAGCCATCAATCCATACATTCTCTCTCGGTAGGGGATGCCCCCTGGAGACTTCCCCAAGACTGCTACCAATTCATACATTCTGTCTTGGGAAGACATGCCCCTGGAAGACTTGCCCAAGACTGACAGAAGTCAATACATTCTTAGTTGGAAGGAGATAACCCGTGGAGACTTGCCCAAGACTGCCACCAATCCATACATTCTCACTTGGGAGGAGATGCCCTCGGGAGACTTGTCTAAGAATGCCACTTATCCATACATTCTCACTTGGGAGGAGATGCCCAGGGGAGACTTGCCCAAGACTGCCACCAATCCATACATTCTCATTTGGGAGGGGATGCCTCGGGAAGACTTGCTCAAGACTGCCAGAATTCAATACATTCTCACTTGGGAGGAGATGCCCCAGGGACACTTGCCCAAGACTGCCACAAATCCATACATTCTCACTTGGGAGCAGATGCCCCGCGGAGATTTGCCCAAGACTGCAAGAAGTCAATACATTCTCACTCGGGAGAAGATGCCCCGGGGAGACTTGCCCAAGACTGCCACAAATCCATACATTCTTACTTGGGAGGAGATACCCCGGGGAGACTTGCCCAAGACTGCCACCAATCTATACATTCTCACTTGGGAGGGGATGCCCCCTGGAGACTTCCTTAAGACTGCTACCAATTCATACATTCTCACTTGGGAGGAGATGCCCCGGGGAGACTTGCCCAAGACTGCCACAAATCCATACATTCTCACTCGGGAGGAGATGCCCTGGGAAGACTTGCCCAAGACTGCCAGAAGTCAATACATTCTTACTTGGGAGGAGATGCCCCGGGGAGACTTGCCCAAGTCTGCCAAAAATCCATACATTCTCATTTGGGAGGGGATGCCTCGGGAAGACTTGCTCAAGACTGCCAGAATTCAATACATTCTCACTTGGGAGGAGATGCCCCAGGGACACTTGCCCAAGACTGCCACAAATCCATACATTCTCACTTAGGAGCAGATGCCCCGCGGAGATTTGCCCAAGACTGCCAGAAGTCAATACATTCTCACTCGGGAGAAGATGCCCCGGGGAGACTTGCCCAAGACTGCCACAAATCCATACATTCTTACTTGGGAGGAGATACCCCGGGGAGACTTGCCCAAGACTGCCACAAATCAATACATTCTCACTAAGGAGGAGATACCTTGGGGAGACTTGCCCAAGACTGCCACAAATCCATACATTCTCATTTGGGAAGGGATGCCTCGGGAAGACTTGCTCAAGACTGCCAGAATTCAATACATTCTCACTTGAGAGGAGATGCCCTAGGGACACTTGCCCAAGACTGCCACAAATCCATACATTCTCACTTGGGAGCAGATGCCCCGCGGAGATTTGCCAAGACTGCCAGAAGTCAATACATTCTCACTCGGGAGAAGATGCCCCGGGGAGACTTGCCCAAGACTGCCACAAATCCATACGTTCTTACTTGGGAGGAGATACCCCGGGGAGACTTGCCCAAGACTGCCACCAATCTATACATTCTCACTTGGGAGGGGATGCCCCCTGGAGACTTCCTTAAGACTGCTACCAATTCATACATTCTCACTTGGGAGGAGATGCCCCGGGGAGACTTGCCCAAGACTGCCACCAATTCATACATTCTCACTTGGGAGGAGATGCCCCAGGTAGACTTTCCCACGACTGCCAAAAATCCATACAATCTTAGTTGGGAGGAGATGCCCCGGGGAGACTTGCCCAAGAGTGCCACAAATCCATACATTCTCAGTTGTGAGGAGATGCCCCGGGGAGACTTGCCCAAGGCTGCCACCAATCCATACATTCGCACTTGGTTGAGATGCCCTGGGGAGACTTGCTTAAGACTGCCACCAATCCATACATTCTCTCTCGGTAGGGGATGCCCCCTGGAGACTTCCCCAAGACTGCTACCAATTCATACATTCTCACTTGGGAGGAGATGCCCCGGTTAGACTTGCCCAAGACTGCCACAAATCCATACATTCTGTCTTGGGAAGACATGCCCCTGGGAGACTTGCCCAAGACTGACAGAAGTCAATACATTCTTAGTTGGAAGGCGATAACCCGTGGAGACTTGCCCAAGACTGCCACCAATCCATACATTCTCACTTGGGAGGAGATGCCCTCGGGAGACTTGTCTAAGAATGCCACTTATCCATACATTCTCACTTGGGAGGAGATGCCCCGTAGAGACTTGCCCAAGACTGCGAGAAGTCAATACATTCTTAGTTGGGAGGAGATGCCCCTGGGAGACTTGCCCAAGACTGCCAAATATCCATACATTCTCACTTGGGAGCAGATGCCCCGGAGAGACTTGCCCAAGACTGCCAAAAATCCGTACATTCTCACTTGGTAGGAGATGCCCCGGAAAGACTTGTCCAAGACTGCCAGAAGTCAATACATTCTCACTTGGGAGGAGATGCCCCGGGGAGACTTGCCCAAGACTGCCACAAATCCATACATTCTCACTCGGGAGGAGATGCCCCGGGAAGACTTGCCCAAAACGGCCACAAATCCATACATTCTCACTTAAAAGGAAATGCCACGGGGAGACTTGCCTAAGACTGCCAGAAGTCAATACATTCTTAGTTGGGAGGAGATAAGCCGTGGAGACTTGCCTAAGACTGCCACTATTCATACATTCTTACTTGGGAGGAGATGCCCCGTGGAGACTTGCCCAAGACTGCCACCAATCCATACATTCTCACTTGGGAGGGGATGCCCCCTGGAGACTTCCTTAAGACTGCTACCAATTCATACATTCTCACTTGGGAGGAGATGCCCCGGGGAGACTTGCCCAAGACTGCCACCAATTCATACATTCTTACTTGGGAGGAGATGCCCCAGGTAGACTTGCCCACGACTGCCAAAAATCCATACAATCTTAGTTGGGAGGAGATGCCCCGGGGAGACTTGCCCAAGAGTGCCACAAATCCATACATTCTCAGTTGTGAGGAGATGCCCCGGGGAGACTTGCCCAAGACTGCCACCAATCCATACATTCGCACTTGGTTGAGATGCCCCGGGGAGACTTGCTTAAGAATGCCACCAATCCATACATTCTCTCTCGGTAGGGGATGCCCCCTGGAGACTTCCCCAAGACTGCTACCAATTCATACATTCTGTCTTGGGAAGACATGCCCCTGGAAGACTTGCCCAAGACTGACAGAAGTCAATACATTCTTAGTTGGAAGGAGATAACCCGTGGAGACTTGCCCAAGACTGCCACCAATCCATACATTCTCACTTGGGAGGAGATGCCCTCGGGAGACTTGTCTAAGAATGCCACTTATCCATACATTCTCACTTGGGAGGAGATGCCCAGGGGAGACTTGCCCAAGACTGCCACCAATCCATACATTCTCATTTGGGAGGGGATGCCTCGGGAAGACTTGCTCAAGACTGCCAGAATTCAATACATTCTCACTTGGGAGGAGATGCCCCAGGGACACTTGCCCAAGACTGCCACAAATCCATACATTCTCACTTGGGAGCAGATGCCCCGCGGAGATTTGCCCAAGACTGCAAGAAGTCAATACATTCTCACTCGGGAGAAGATGCCCCGGGGAGACTTGCCCAAGACTGCCACAAATCCATACATTCTTACTTGGGAGGAGATACCCCGGGGAGACTTGCCCAAGACTGCCACCAATCTATACATTCTCACTTGGGAGGGGATGCCCCCTGGAGACTTCCTTAAGACTGCTACCAATTCATACATTCTCACTTGGGAGGAGATGCCCCGGGGAGACTTGCCCAAGACTGCCACCAATTCATACATTCTCACTTGGGAGGAGATGCCCCAGGTAGACTTGCCCACGACTGCCAAAAATCCATACAATCTTAGTTGGGAGGAAATGCCCCGGGGAGACTTGCCCAAGAGTGACACAAATCCATACATTCTCAGTTGTGAGGAGATGATCCGGGGAGACTTGCCCAAGACTGCCACCAATCCATACATTCGCACTTGGTTGAGATGCCCCGGGGAGACTTGCTTAAGAATGCCACCAATCCATACATTCTCTCTCGGTAGGGGATGCCCCCTGGAGACTTCCCCAAGACTGCTACCAATTCATACATTCTGTCTTGGGAAGACATGCCCCTGGGAGACTTGCCCAAGACTGACAGAAGTCAATACATTCTTAGTTGGAAGGAGATAACCCGTGGAGACTTGCCCAAGACTGCCACCAATCCATACATTCTCACTTGGGAGGAGATGCCCTCGGGAGACTTGTCTAAGAATGCCACTTATCCATACATTCTCACTTGGGAGGAGATGCCCAGGGGAGACTTGCCCAAGACTGCCACCAAATCATACATTCTCACTTGGGAGGAGATGCCCCGGGTAGACTTGCCCACGACTGCCAAAAATCCATACATTCTTAGTTGGGAGGAGATGCCCCGGGGAGACTTGCCCAAGAGTGCCACAAATCCATACATTCTTAGTTGTGAGGAGATGCCCCGGGGAGACTTTTCCAAGAATGCCACCAATCTATACATTCTCACTTGGGAGAAGATGCCCTGGGAAGACTTGCCCAAGACTGCCAGAAGTCAATACATTCTTAGTTAAGAGGAGATAAGCCGTGGAGACTTGCCTAAGAATGCCACTAATCCATACATTCTCACTTGGGAGGAGATGCCCCGTGGAGACTTGCCCAAGACTGCCACCAATCCATACATTCTCACTTGGGAGGAGATGCCCCTGGGAGACTTGCCCAAGACTGCCACAAATCCATACATTCTCACTTGGGAGCAGATGCCCCGGAGAGACTTGCCCAAGACTGCCAAAAATCCATACATTCTCACTTAGTAGGAGATGCCCCGGAAAGACTTGTCCAAGACTGCCAGAAGTCAATACATTCTCACTTGGGAGGAGATGCCCCGGGAAGACTTGCCCAAGACTGCCACAAATCCATACATTCTCACTCGGGAGGAGATGCCCTGGGAAGACTTGCCCAAGACTGCCAGAAGTCAATACATTCTTACTTGGGAGGAGATGCCCCGGGGAGACTTGCCCAAGACTGCCAAAAATCCATACATTCTTACTTGGGAGGAGTTGCCCCGGGAAGACTTGCCCAAAACTGCCACAAATCCATACATTCTCACTTAAAAGGAAATGCCACGGGGAGACTTGCCTAAGACTGCCAGAAGTCAATACATTCTTAGTTGGGAGGAGATAAGCCGTGGAGACTTGCCTAAGACTGCCACTAATCCATACATTCTTACTTGGGAGGAGATGCCCCGTGGAGACTTGCCCAAGACTGCCAGAAGCCAATACATTCTTAGTTGGGAGGAGATGCCCCTGGGAGACTTGCCCAAGACTGCCACAAATCTATACATTCTCACTTCGGAGCAGATGCTCCGGGGAGACTTGCCCAAGGCTGCCACCAATCCATACATTCTCACTTAGGAGGTGATGCCCCGGTGAGACTTGCCCACGACTGCCAAAAATCCATACATTTTTAGTTGGGAGGAGATGTCCCGGGGAGACTTGCCCAAGACTGACACAAATCCATACATTCTCACTTGGGAGGAGATGCCCCGGGAAGACTTGCCCAAGACTGCCAGAAGTCAATACATTCTTAGTTGGGAGGAGATGTCACAAGGAGACTTGCCCAAGACTGACACAAATCCATACATTCTCACTTGGGAGGAGATGCCCCGGGAAGACTTGCCCAAGACTTCTAGAAGTCAATACATTCTTAGTTGGGAGGAGATGCCCCTGGGAGACTTGCCCAAGACTGCCACAAATCCATACATTCTCACTTAGGAGCATATGCCCCGGGGAGACTTGCCCAAGACTGCCAAAAATCCATACATTCTTACTTGGGAGGAGTTGCCCCGGGAAGACTTGCCCAAGACTGCCACAAATCCATACATTCTTACTTGAAAGGAGATGCCACAAGGAGACTTGCCTAAGACTGCCAGAAGTCAATACATTCTTAGTTAGGAGGAGATAAGCCGTGGAGACTTGCCTAAGACTGATACCAATCCATACATTCTCACTTGGGAGGTTATGCCCCGGGGAGACTTGCCCAAGACGGCCAGAAGTTAATACATTCTTAGTTGGGAGGAGATAACCCGTGGCGACTTGCCCAAGACTGCTACCAATCCATACATTCTCACTTGGGAGGAGATGCCCTCAGGAGACTTGTCCAAGAATGCCACTAATCCATACATTCTCACTTGGGAGGAGATGCCCCGTGGAGACTTGCCCAAGACTGCCAAAAATCCATACATTCTCACTTGGTAGGAGATGCCCCGGAAAGACTTGTCCAAGACTGCCAGAAGTCAATACATTCTCACTTGGGAGGAGATGCCCCGGGGAGACTTGCCCAAGACTGCCACCAATCCATACATTCTCATTTGGGAGGGGATGCCCCGGGAAGACTTGCCCAAGACTGCCAGAAGTCAATACATTCTCACTTGGGAGGAGATGCCCCGGGGAGACTTGCCCAAGACTGCCACCAATCCATACATTCGCACTTGAGAGGAGATGCCCCGGGAAGACTTGCCCAAGACTGCCAGAAGTCAATACATTCTCACTTGGGAGGAGATGCCCCGGGGAGACTTGCCCAAGACTGCCACAAATCCATACATTCTCACTTGGGAGCAGATGCCCCGGGAAGATTTGCCCAAGACTGCCAGAAGTCAATACATTCTCACTTGGGAGGAGATGCCCCAGGGAGACTTGCCCAAGACTGCCACAAATCTATACATTCTCACTTCGGAGCAGATGCTCCGGGGAGACTTGCCCAAGGTTGCCACCAATCCATACATTCTCACTTAGGAGGTGATGCCCCGGTGAGACTTGCCCACGACTGCCAAAAATCCATACATTTTTAGTTGGGAGGAGATGTCCCGGGGAGACTTGCCCAAGACTGCCACAAATCCATACATTCTCACTTGGGAGGAGATGCCCCGGGAAGACTTGCCCAAGACTGCCACCAATCTATACATTCTCACTTGGGAGGGGATGCCCCCTGGAGACTTCCTTAAGACTGCTACCAATTCATACATTCTCACTTGGGAGGAGATGCCCCGGGGAGACTTGCCCAAGACTGCCACCAATTCATACATTCTCACTTGGGAGATGCCCCGTGAAGACTTGCCCAAGACTGCCAGAAGTCAATACATTCTTAGTTGGGAGGAGATGCCCCTGGGAGACTTGCCCAAGACTGCCACAAATCCATACATTCGCACTTGGGAGAGATGCCCCGGGGAGACTTGCCCAAGACTGCCACAAATCCATACATTCTCACTCGGGAGAAGATGCCCCGGGGAGACTTGCCCAAGACTGCCACAAATCCATACATTCTCACTTAAAAGGAAATGCCACGGGGAGACTTGCCTAAGACTGCCAGAAGTCAATACATTCTTAGTTAAGAGGAGATAAGCCGTGGAGACTTGCCTAAGAATGCCACCAATTCATACATTCTCACTTGGGAGGAGATGCCCAGGGGAGACTTGCCCAAGACTGCCACCAAATCATACATTCTCACTTGGGAGGAGATGCCCCTGGGAGACTTGCCCAAGACTGCCACAAATCCATACATTCTCACTTGGGAGCAGATGCCCCGGAGAGACTTGCCCAAGACTGCCAAAAATCCATACATTCTCACTTAGTAGGAGATGCCCCGGGGAGACTTTTCCAAGAATGCCACCAATCTATACATTCTCACTTGGGAGGAGATGCCCTGGGAAGACTTGCCCAAGACTGCCAGAAGTCAATACATTCTCACTTGGGAGGAGATAAGCCGTGGAGACTTGCCTAAGACTGCCACTAATCCATACATTCTTACTTGGGAGGAGATTCCCCGTGGAGACTTGCCCAAGACTGCCAGAAGCCAATACATTCTTAGTTGGGAGGAGATGCCCCTGGGAGACTTGCCCAAGACTGCCACAAATCTATACATTCTCACTTCGGAGCAGATGCTCCGGGGAGACTTGCCTAAGGCTGCCATCAATCCATACATTCTCACTTAGGAGGTGATGCCCCGGTGAGACTTGCCCACGACTGCCAAAAATCCATACATTTTTAGTTGGGAGGAGATGTCCCGGGGAGACTTGCCCAAGACTGACACAAATCCATACATTCTCACTTGGGAGGAGATGCCCCGGGGAGACTTGCCCAAGACTGCCACAAATCCATACATTCTCACTTAGGAGCAGATGCCACGGGGCGATTTGCCCAAGACTGACAGAAGTCAATACATTCTTAGTTGGGAGGAGATGTCACGGGGAGACTTGCCCAAGACTGCCAAAAATCCATACATTCTTACTTGGGAGGAGTTGCCCCGGGAAGACTTGCCCAAGACTGCCAAAATCCATACATTCTTACTTGAAAGGAGATGCCACGGAAAGACTTGCGTAAGACTGCCAGAAGTCAATACATTCTTAGTTAGGAGGAGATAAGCCGTGGAGACTTGCCTAAGACTGATACAAATCCATACATTCTCACTTGGGAGGTTATGCCCCGGGGAGAGTTGCCTAAGACTGCCACAAGTTAATACATTCTTAGTTGGGAGGAGATGCCCCTGGGAGATTTGCCCAAGACTGCCACAAATCCATACATTCTCACTTAGGAGCAGATGCCACGGGGCGATTTGCCCAAGACTGCCAGAAGTCAATACATTCTTAGTTGGGAGGAGATGTCACGGGGAGACTTGCCCAAGACTGCCAAAAATCCATACATTCTTACTTGGGAGGAGTTGCCCCGGGAAGACTTGCCCAAGACTGCCACAAATCCATACATTCTTACTTGAAAGGAGATGCCACGGAGAGACTTGCGTAAGACTGCCAGAAGTCAATACATTCTTAGTTAGGAGGAGATAAGCCGTGGAGACTTGCCTAAGACTGATACAAATCCATACATTCTCACTTGGGAGGTTATGCCCCGGGGAGAGTTGCCCAAGACTGCCAGAAGTTAATACATTCTTAGTTGGGAGGAGATGCCCCTGGGAGATTTGCCCAAGACTGCTACAAATCCATACATTCTTACTTGGGAGCAGATGCCCCGGGAAGATTTGCCCAAGACTGCCAGAAGTCAATACATTCTCACTTGGGAGGAGATGCCCCGGGGAGACTTGCCCAAGACTGCCACAAATCCATACATTCTCACTTGGGAGCAGATGCCCCGGGAAGATTTGCCCAAGACTGCCAGAAGTCAATACATTCTCACTTGGGAGGAGATGCCCCGGGGAGACTTGCCCAAGACTGCCACAAATCCATACATTCTCACTTGGGAGGAGATACCCCGGGAAGACTTGCCCAAGACTGCCAAAAATCCATACATTCTTACTTGGGAGGAATTGCTCCGGGAAGACTTGCCCAAGAATGCCACAAATCCATACATTCTCACTTGAAAGGAAATGCCACGGGGAGACTTGCCTAAGACTGCCAGAAGTCAATACATTCTTAGTTGGGAGGAGATAAGCCGTGGAGACTTGCCTAAGACTGCCACCAATCCGTTCATTCTCACTTGGGAGGAGATGCCCTCAGGAGACTTGTCCAAGACTGCCACAAATCCATACATTCTCACCTGGGAGCAGATGCCCCGGGAAGACTTGCCCAAGACTCCTAGAAGTCAATACATTCTTAGTTGGGAGGAGATGCCACTGGGAGACTTGCCCAAGACTGCCAAAAATCCATACATTCTCACTTAGTAGGAGATGCCCCGGAAAGACTTGTCCAAGACTGCCAGAAGTCAATACATTCTCACTTAGGAGGAGATGCCCCGGGGAGACTTGCCCAAGACTCCTATAAGTCAATACATTCTTAGTTGGGAGGAGATGCCCCTGGGAGACTTGCCCAAGACTGCCAAAAATCCATACATTCTCACTTAGTAGGTGATGCCCCGGAAAGACTTGTCCAAGGCTGCCAGAAGTCAATACATTCTCACTTGGGAGGAGATGCCCCGGGGAGAATTGCCCAAGACTGCCAGAAGTCAATACATTCTTACTTGGGAGGAGATGCCCCGGGGAGACTTGCCCAAGACTGCCAGAAGTCAATACATTCTTAGTTGGGAGGAGATGTCACGGGGAGACTTGCCCAAGACTGCCACAAATCCATACATTCTCACTTGGGAGGAGATGCCCCGGGAAGACTTGCCCAAGACTCCTAGAAGTCAATACATTCTTAGTTGGGAGGAGATGCCCCTGGGAGACTTGCCCAAGACTGCCAAAAATCCATACATTCTCACTTAGTAGGAGATGCTCCGGAAAGACTTGTCCAAGACTGCCAGAAGTCAATACATTCTCACTTGGGAGGAGATGCCCCGGGGAGACTTGCCCAAGACTGCCACAAATCCATACATTCTCACTTGGGAGGAGATGCCCCGGGAAGACTTGCCCAAGACTGCCAAAAATCCATACATTCTTACTTGGGAGGAATTGCTCCGGCAAGACTTGCCCAAGAATACCACAAATCCATACATTCTCACTTGAAAGGAAATGCCCCGGGTAGACTTGCTCACGACTGCCAAAAATCCATACATTCTTATTCGGGAGGAGATGCCTCGCGGAGACTTGCCTAAGAGTGCCACAAATCCATACATTCTCAGTTGTGAGGAGATGCCCCTTGGAGACTTTTTCAAGAATGCCACCAATCTATACATTCTCACTTGGGAGGAGATGCCCTGGGAAGACTTGCCCAAGACTGCCAGAAGTCAATACATTCTCACTTGGGAGGAGATGCCCCAGGGGGACTTGCCCAAGACTGCCACCCATCCATACATTCTCACTCGGTAGGGGATGCCCCGGGGAGACTTCCCCAAGACTGCTACCAATTCATACATTCTCACTTGGGAGGGGATGCACCCTGGAGACATCCCCAATACTGCTACCAATTCATACATTCTCACTTGGGAGGAGCTGCCCAGGGGAGACTTGCCCAAGACTGCCACCAAATCATACATTCTCACTTGGGAGGAGATGCCTCGTGTAGACTTGCCCACGACTGCCAAAAATCCATACATTTTTAGTTGGGAGGAGATGCCCCGGGGAGACTTGCCCAAAAGTGCCACAAATCCATACATTCTCAGTTGTGAGGAGATGCCCCGGGGAGACTTGCCCAAGACTGCCACAAATCCATACATTCTCACTCGGGAGGAGATGCCCTGGGAAGACTTGCCCAAGACTGCCAGAAGTCAATACATTCTTACTTGGGAGGAGATGCCCCGAGGAGACTTGCCCAAGTCTGCCAAAAATCCATACATTCTCATTTGGGAGGGGATGCCTCGGGAAGACTTGCTCAAGACTGCCAGAATTCAATACATTCTCACTTGGGAGGAGATGCCCCAGGGACACTTGCCCAAGACTGCCACAAATCCATACATTCTCACTTAGGAGCAGATGCCCCGCGGAGATTTGCCCAAGACTGCCAGAAGTCAATACATTCTCACTCGGGAGAAGATGCCCCGGGGAGACTTGCCCAAGACTGCCACAAATCCATACATTCTTACTTGGGAGGAGATACCCCGGGGAGACTTGCCCAAGACTGCCACAAATCAATACATTCTCACTAAGGAGGAGATACCTTGGGGAGACTTGCCCAAGACTGCCACAAATCCATACATTCTCATTTGGGAAGGGATGCCTCGGGAAGACTTGCTCAAGACTGCCAGAATTCAATACATTCTCACTTGAGAGGAGATGCCCTAGGGACACTTGCCCAAGACTGCCACAAATCCATACATTCTCACTTGGGAGCAGATGCCCCGCGGAGATTTGCCAAGACTGCCAGAAGTCAATACATTCTCACTCGGGAGAAGATGCCCCGGGGAGACTTGCCCAAGACTGCCACAAATCCATACGTTCTTACTTGGGAGGAGATACCCCGGGGAGACTTGCCCAAGACTGCCACCAATCTATACATTCTCACTTGGGAGGGGATGCCCCCTGGAGACTTCCTTAAGACTGCTACCAATTCATACATTCTCACTTGGGAGGAGATGCCCCGGGGAGACTTGCCCAAGACTGCCACCAATTCATACATTCTCACTTAGGAGGAGATGCCCCAGGTAGACTTGCCCACGACTGCCAAAAATCCATACAATCTTAGTTGGGAGGAGATGCCCCGGGGAGACTTGCCCAAGAGTGCCACAAATCCATACATTCTCAGTTGTGAGGAGATGCCCCGGGGAGACTTGCCCAAGGCTGCCACCAATCCATACATTCGCACTTGGTTGAGATGCCCTGGGGAGACTTGCTTAAGACTGCCACCAATCCATACATTCTCTCTCGGTAGGGGATGCCCCCTGGAGACTTCCCCAAGACTGCTACCAATTCATACATTCTCACTTGGGAGGAGATGCCCCGGTTAGACTTGCCCAAGACTGCCACAAATCCATACATTCTGTCTTGGGAAGACATGCCCCTGGGAGACTTGCCCAAGACTGACAGAAGTCAATACATTCTTAGTTGGAAGGCGATAACCCGTGGAGACTTGCCCAAGACTGCCACCAATCCATACATTCTCACTTGGGAGGAGATGCCCTCGGGAGACTTGTCTAAGAATGCCACTTATCCATACATTCTCACTTGGGAGGAGATGCCCCGTAGAGACTTGCCCAAGACTGCGAGAAGTCAATACATTCTTAGTTGGGAGGAGATGCCCCTGGGAGACTTGCCCAAGACTGCCACAAATCCATACATTCTCACTTGGGAGCAGATGCCCC
Source organism: Ganaspis brasiliensis (assembly GCA_037103525.1). Classification (NCBI taxonomy): domain Eukaryota; kingdom Metazoa; phylum Arthropoda; class Insecta; order Hymenoptera; family Figitidae; genus Ganaspis; species Ganaspis brasiliensis. Next base: position 60,984 of record JAZKLR010000534.1, on the reverse strand, counting down.
GAAAAGACTTGCCCAAGACTGCCAAAAATCCGTACATTCTCACTTGGTAGGAGATGCCCCGGAAAGACTTGTCCAAGACTGCCAGAAGTCAATACATTCTCACTTGGGAGGAGATGCCCCGGGGAGACTTGCCCAAGACTGCCACAAATCCATACATTCTCACTCGGGAGGAGATGCCCCGGGAAGACTTGCCCAAAACGGCCACAAATCCATACATTCTCACTTAAAAGGAAATGCCACGGGGAGACTTGCCTAAGACTGCCAGAAGTCAATACATTCTTAGTTGGGAGGAGATAAGCCGTGGAGACTTGCCTAAGACTGCCACTATTCATACATTCTTACTTGGGAGGAGATGCCCCGTGGAGACTTGCCCAAGACTGCCACCAATCCATACATTCTCACTTGGGAGGGGATGCCCCCTGGAGACTTCCTTAAGACTGCTACCAATTCATACATTCTCACTTGGGAGGAGATGCCCCGGGGAGACTTGCCCAAGACTGCCACCAATTCATACATTCTTACTTGGGAGGAGATTCCCCGTGGAGACTTGCCCAAGACTGCCAGAAGCCAATACATTCTTAGTTGGGAGGAGATGCCCCTGGGAGACTTGCCCAAGACTGCCACAAATCTATACATTCTCACTTCGGAGCAGATGCTCCGGGGAGACTTGCCTAAGGCTGCCATCAATCCATACATTCTCACTTAGGAGGTGATGCCCCGGTGAGACTTGCCCACGACTGCCAAAAATCCATACATTTTTAGTTGGGAGGAGATGTCCCGGGGAGACTTGCCCAAGACTGACACAAATCCATACATTCTCACTTGGGAGGAGATGCCCCGGGGAGACTTGCCCAAGACTGCCACAAATCCATACATTCTCACTTAGGAGCAGATGCCACGGGGCGATTTGCCCAAGACTGACAGAAGTCAATACATTCTTAGTTGGGAGGAGATGTCACGGGGAGACTTGCCCAAGACTGCCAAAAATCCATACATTCTTACTTGGGAGGAGTTGCCCCGGGATGACTTGCCCAAGACTGCCACAAATCCATACATTCTTACTTGAAAGGAGATGCCACGGAGAGACTTGCGTAAGACTGCCAGAAGTCAATACATTCTTAGTTAGGAGGAGATAAGCCGTGGAGACTTGCCTAAGACTGATACAAATCCATACATTCTCACTTGGGAGGTTATGCCCCGGGGAGAGTTGCCTAAGACTGCCACAAGTTAATACATTCTTAGTTGGGAGGAGATGCCCCTGGGAGATTTGACCAAGACTTGCACAAATCCATACATTCTCACTTAGGAGCAGATGCCACGGGGCGATTTGCCCAAGACTGCCAGAAGTCAATACATTCTTAGTTGGGAGGAGATGTCACGGGGAGACTTGCCCAAGACTGCCAAAAATCCATACATTCTTACTTGGGAGGAGTTGCCCCGGGAAGACTTGCCCAAGACTGCCACAAATCCATACATTCTTACTTGAAAGGAGATGCCACGGAGAGACTTGCGTAAGACTGCCAGAAGTCAATACATTCTTAGTTAGGAGAAGATAAGCCGTGGAGACTTGCCTAAGACTGATACAAATCCATACATTCTCACTTGGGAGGTTATGCCCCGGGGAGAGTTGCCCAAGACTGCCAGAAGTTAATACATTCTTAGTTGGGAGGAGATGCCCCTGGGAGATTTGCCCAAGACTGCTACAAATTCATACATTCTTATTTGGGAGCAGATGCCCCGGGAAGATTTGCCCAAGACTGCCAGAAGTCAATACATTCTTAGTTGGGAGGAGATGCCCCTGGGAGACTTGCCCAAGACTGCCAAAAATCCATACATTCTCACTTAGTAGGAGATGCTCCGGAAAGACTTGTCCAAGACTGCCAGAAGTCAATACATTCTCACTTGGGAGGAGATGCCCCGGGGAGACTTGCCCAAGACTGCCACAAATCCATACATTCTCACTTGGGAGGAGATGCCCTGGGAAGACTTGCCCAAGACTGCCAGAAGTCAATACATTCTCACTTGGGAGGAGATGCCCCAGGGGGACTTGCCCAAGACTGCCACCCATCCATACATTCTCACTCGGTAGGGGATGCCCCGGGGAGACTTCCCCAAGACTGCTACCAATTCATACATTCTCACTTGGGAGGGGATGCACCCTGGAGACATCCCCAATACTGCTACCAATTCATACATTCTCACTTGGGAGGAGCTGCCCAGGGGAGACTTGCCCAAGACTGCCACCAAATCATACATTCTCACTTGGGAGGAGATGCCTCGTGTAGACTTGCCCACGACTGCCAAAAATCCATACATTTTTAGTTGGGAGGAGATGCCCCGGGGAGACTTGCCCAAAAGTGCCACAAATCCATACATTCTCAGTTGTGAGGAGATGCCCCGGGGAGACTTGCCCAAGACTGCCACAAATCCATACATTCTCACTCGGGAGGAGATGCCCTGGGAAGACTTGCCCAAGACTGCCAGAAGTCAATACATTCTTACTTGGGAGGAGATGCCCCGGGGAGACTTGCCCAAGTCTGCCAAAAATCCATACATTCTCATTTGGGAGGGGATGCCTCGGGAAGACTTGCTCAAGACTGCCAGAATTCAATACATTCTCACTTGGGAGGAGATGCCCCAGGGACACTTGCCCAAGACTGCCACAAATCCATACATTCTCACTTAGGAGCAGATGCCCCGGGAAGATTTGCCCAAGACTGCCAGAAGTCAATACATTCTCACTTGGGAGGAGATGCCCCGGGGAGACATGCCCAAGACTGCCACAAATCCATACATTCTCACTTGGGAGCAGATGCCCCGGGAAGATTTGCCCAAGACTGCCAGAAGTCAATACATTCTCACTTGGGAGGAGATGCCCCGGGGAGACTTGCCCAAGACTGCCACAAATCCATACATTCTCACTTGGGAGGAGATACCCCGGGAAGACTTGCCCAAGACTGCCAAAAATCCATACATTCTTACTTGGGAGGAATTGCTCCGGGAAGACTTGCCCAAGAATGCCACAAATCCATACATTCTCACTTGAAAGGAAATGCCACGGAGAGACTTGCCTAAGACTGCCAGAAGTCAATACATTCTTAGTTGGGAGGAGATAAGCCGTGGAGACTTGCCTAAGACTGCCACCAATCCGTTCATTCTCACTTGGGAGGAGATGCCCTCAGGAGACTTGTCCAAGACTGCCACAAATCCATACATTCTCACCTGGGAGCAGATGCCCCGGGAAGACTTGCCCAAGACTCCTAGAAGTCAATACATTCTTAGTTGGGAGGAGATGCCACTGGGAGACTTGCCTAAGACTGCCAAAAATCCATACATTCTCACTTAGTAGGAGATGCCCCGGAAAGACTTGTCCAAGACTGCCAGAAGTCAATACATTCTCACTTGGGAGGAGATGCCCCGGGGAGACTTGCCCAAGACTCCTAGAAGTCAATACATTCTTAGTTGGGAGGAGATGCCCCTGGGAGACTTGCCCAAGACTGCCAAAAATCCATACATTCTCACTTAGTAGGTGATGCCCCGGAAAGACTTGTCCAAGGCTGCCAGAAGTCAATACATTCTCACTTGGGAGGAGATGCCCCGGGGAGAATTGCCCAAGACTGCCAGAAGTCAATACATTCTTACTTGGGAGGAGATGCCCCGGGGAGACTTGCCCAAGACTGCCAGAAGTCAATACATTCTTAGTTGGGAGGAGATGTCACGGGGAGACTTGCCCAAGACTGCCACAAATCCATACATTCTCACTTGGGAGGAGATGCCCCGGGAAGACTTGCCCAAGACTCCTAGAAGTCAATACATTCTTAGTTGGGAGGAGATGCCCCTGGGAGACTTGCCCAAGACTGCCAAAAATCCATACATTCTCACTTAGTAGGAGATGCTCCGGAAAGACTTGTCCAAGACTGCCAGAAGTCAATACATTCTCACTTGGGAGGAGATGCCCCGGGGAGACTTGCCCAAGACTGCCACAAATCCATACATTCTCACTTGGGAGGAGATGCCCTGGGAAGACTTGCCCAAGACTGCCAGAAGTCAATACATTCTCACTTGGGAGGAGATGCCCCAGGGGGACTTGCCCAAGACTGCCACCCATCCATACATTCTCACTCGGTAGGGGATGCCCCGGGGAGACTTCCCCAAGACTGCTACCAATTCATACATTCTCACTTGGGAGGGGATGCACCCTGGAGACATCCCCAATACTGCTACCAATTCATACATTCTCACTTGGGAGGAGCTGCCCAGGGGAGACTTGCCCAAGACTGCCACCAAATCATACATTCTCACTTGGGAGGAGATGCCTCGTGTAGACTTGCCCACGACTGCCAAAAATCCATACATTTTTAGTTGGGAGGAGATGCCCCGGGGAGACTTGCCCAAAAGTGCCACAAATCCATACATTCTCAGTTGTGAGGAGATGCCCCGGGGAGACTTGCCCAAGACTGCCACAAATCCATACATTCTCACTCGGGAGGAGATGCCCTGGGAAGACTTGCCCAAGACTGCCAGAAGTCAATACATTCTTACTTGGGAGGAGATGCCCCGGGGAGACTTGCCCAAGTCTGCCAAAAATCCATACATTCTCATTTGGGAGGGGATGCCTCGGGAAGACTTGCTCAAGACTGCCAGAATTCAATACATTCTCACTTGGGAGGAGATGCCCCAGGGACACTTGCCCAAGACTGCCACAAATCCATACATTCTCACTTAGGAGCAGATGCCCCGCGGAGATTTGCCCAAGACTGCCAGAAGTCAATACATTCTCACTCGGGAGAAGATGCCCCGGGGAGACTTGCCCAAGACTGCCACAAATCCATACATTCTTACTTGGGAGGAGATACCCCGGGGAGACTTGCCCAAGACTGCCACAAATCAATACATTCTCACTAAGGAGGAGATACCTTGGGGAGACTTGCCCAAGACTGCCACAAATCCATACATTCTCATTTGGGAAGGGATGCCTCGGGAAGACTTGCTCAAGACTGCCAGAATTCAATACATTCTCACTTGAGAGGAGATGCCCTAGGGACACTTGCCCAAGACTGCCACAAATCCATACATTCTCACTTGGGAGCAGATGCCCCGCGGAGATTTGCCAAGACTGCCAGAAGTCAATACATTCTCACTCGGGAGAAGATGCCCCGGGGAGACTTGCCCAAGACTGCCACAAATCCATACGTTCTTACTTGGGAGGAGATACCCCGGGGAGACTTGCCCAAGACTGCCACCAATCTATACATTCTCACTTGGGAGGGGATGCCCCCTGGAGACTTCCTTAAGACTGCTACCAATTCATACATTCTCACTTGGGAGGAGATGCCCCGGGGAGACTTGCCCAAGACTGCCACCAATTCATACATTCTCACTTAGGAGGAGATGCCCCAGGTAGACTTGCCCACGACTGCCAAAAATCCATACAATCTTAGTTGGGAGGAGATGCCCCGGGGAGACTTGCCCAAGAGTGCCACAAATCCATACATTCTCAGTTGTGAGGAGATGCCCCGGGGAGACTTGCCCAAGGCTGCCACCAATCCATACATTCGCACTTGGTTGAGATGCCCTGGGGAGACTTGCTTAAGACTGCCACCAATCCATACATTCTCTCTCGGTAGGGGATGCCCCCTGGAGACTTCCCCAAGACTGCTACCAATTCATACATTCTCACTTGGGAGGAGATGCCCCGGTTAGACTTGCCCAAGACTGCCACAAATCCATACATTCTGTCTTGGGAAGACATGCCCCTGGGAGACTTGCCCAAGACTGACAGAAGTCAATACATTCTTAGTTGGAAGGCGATAACCCGTGGAGACTTGCCCAAGACTGCCACCAATCCATACATTCTCACTTGGGAGGAGATGCCCTCGGGAGACTTGTCTAAGAATGCCACTTATCCATACATTCTCACTTGGGAGGAGATGCCCCGTAGAGACTTGCCCAAGACTGCGAGAAGTCAATACATTCTTAGTTGGGAGGAGATGCCCCTGGGAGACTTGCCCAAGACTGCCACAAATCCATACATTCTCACTTGGGAGCAGATGCCCCGAAAAGACTTGCCCAAGACTGCCAAAAATCCGTACATTCTCACTTGGTAGGAGATGCCCCGGAAAGACTTGTCCAAGACTGCCAGAAGTCAATACATTCTCACTTGGGAGGAGATGCCCCGGGGAGACTTGCCCAAGACTGCCACAAATCCATACATTCTCACTCGGGAGGAGATGCCCCGGGAAGACTTGCCCAAAACGGCCACAAATCCATACATTCTCACTTAAAAGGAAATGCCACGGGGAGACTTGCCTAAGACTGCCAGAAGTCAATACATTCTTAGTTGGGAGGAGATAAGCCGTGGAGACTTGCCTAAGACTGCCACTATTCATACATTCTTACTTGGGAGGAGATGCCCCGTGGAGACTTGCCCAAGACTGCCACCAATCCATACATTCTCACTTGGGAGGGGATGCCCCCTGGAGACTTCCTTAAGACTGCTACCAATTCATACATTCTCACTTGGGAGGAGATGCCCCGGGGAGACTTGCCCAAGACTGCCACCAATTCATACATTCTTACTTGGGAGGAGATGCCCCAGGTAGACTTGCCCACGACTGCCAAAAATCCATACAATCTTAGTTGGGAGGAGATGCCCCGGGGAGACTTGCCCAAGAGTGCCACAAATCCATACATTCTCAGTTGTGAGGAGATGCCCCGGGGAGACTTGCCCAAGACTGCCACCAATCCATACATTCGCACTTGGTTGAGATGCCCCGGGGAGACTTGCTTAAGAATGCCACCAATCCATACATTCTCTCTCGGTAGGGGATGCCCCCTGGAGACTTCCCCAAGACTGCTACCAATTCATACATTCTGTCTTGGGAAGACATGCCCCTGGAAGACTTGCCCAAGACTGACAGAAGTCAATACATTCTTAGTTGGAAGGAGATAACCCGTGGAGACTTGCCCAAGACTGCCACCAATCCATACATTCTCACTTGGGAGGAGATGCCCTCGGGAGACTTGTCTAAGAATGCCACTTATCCATACATTCTCACTTGGGAGGAGATGCCCAGGGGAGACTTGCCCAAGACTGCTACCAAATCATACATTCTCACTTGGGAGGAGATGCCCCGGGTAGACTTGCCCACGACTGCCAAAAATCCATACATTCTTAGTTGGGAGGAGATGCCCCGGGGAGACTTGCCCAAGAGTGCCACAAATCCATACATTCTTAGTTGTGAGGAAATGCCCCGGGGAGACTTTTCCAAGAATGCCACCAATCTATACATTCTCACTTGGGAGAAGATGCCCTGGGAAGACTTGCCCAAGACTGCCAGAAGTCAATACATTCTTAGTTAAGAGGAGATAAGCCGTGGAGACTTGCCTAAGAATGCCACTAATCCATACATTCTCACTTGGGAGGAGATGCCCCGTGGAGACTTGCCCAAGACTGCCACCAATCCATACATTCTCACTTGGGAGGAGATGCCCCTGGGAGACTTGCCCAAGACTGCCACAAATCCATACATTCTCACTTGGGAGCAGATGCCCCGGAGAGACTTGCCCAAGACTGCCAAAAATCCATACATTCTCACTTAGTAGGAGATGCCCCGGAAAGACTTGTCCAAGACTGCCAGAAGTCAATACATTCTCACTTGGGAGGAGATGCCCCGGGAAGACTTGCCCAAGACTGCTACAAATCCATACATTCTCACTCGGGAGGAGATGCCCTGGGAAGACTTGCCCAAGACTGCCAGAAGTCAATACATTCTTACTTAGGAGGAGATGCCCCGGGGAGACTTGCCCAAGACTGCCAAAAATCCATACATTCTTACTTGGGAGGAGTTGCCCCGGGAAGACTTGCCCAAAACTGCCACAAATCCATACATTCTCACTTAAAAGGAAATGCCACGGGGAGACTTGCCTAAGACTGCCAGAAGTCAATACATTCTTAGTTGGGAGGAGATAAGCCGTGGAGACTTGCCTAAGACTGCCACTAATCCATACATTCTTACTTGGGAGGAGATGCCCCGTGGAGACTTGCCCAAGACTGCCAGAAGCCAATACATTCTTAGTTGGGAGGAGATGCCCCTGGGAGACTTGCCCAAGACTGCCACAAATCTATACATTCTCACTTCGGAGCAGATGCTCCGGGGAGACTTGCCCAAGGCTGCCACCAATCCATACATTCTCACTTAGGAGGTGATGCCCCGGTGAGACTTGCCCACGACTGCCAAAAATCCATACATTTTTAGTTGGGAGGAGATGTCCCGGGGAGACTTGCCCAAGACTGACACAAATCCATACATTCTCACTTGGGAGGAGATGCCCCGGGAAGACTTGCCCAAGACTGCCAGAAGTCAATACATTCTTAGTTGGGAGGAGATGTCACAAGGAGACTTGCCCAAGACTGACACAAATCCATACATTCTCACTTGGGAGGAGATGCCCCGGGAAGACTTGCCCAAGACTTCCAGAAGTCAATACATTCTCACATGGGAGGAGATGCCCCGGGGAGACTTGCCCAAGACTGCCACCAATCCATACATTCTCATTTGGGAGGGGATGCCCCGGGAAGACTTGCCCAAGACTGCCAGAAGTCAATACATTCTCACTTGGGAGGAGATGCCCCGGGGAGACTTGCCCAAGACTGCCACCAATCCATACATTCGCACTTGAGAGGAGATGCCCCGGGAAGACTTGCCCAAGACTGCCAGAAGTCAATACATTCTCACTTGGGAGGAGATGCCCCGGGGAGACTTGCCCAAGACTGCCACAAATCCATACATTCTCACTTGGGAGCAGATGCCCCGGGAAGATTTGCCCAAGACTGCCAGAAGTCAATACATTCTCACTTGGGAGGAGATGCCCCAGGGAGACTTGCCCAAGACTGCCACAAATCTATACATTCTCACTTCGGAGCAGATGCTCCGGGGAGACTTGCCCAAGGTTGCCACCAATCCATACATTCTCACTTAGGAGGTGATGCCCCGGTGAGACTTGCCCACGACTGCCAAAAATCCATACATTTTTAGTTGGGAGGAGATGTCCCGGGGAGACTTGCCCAAGACTGCCACAAATCCATACATTCTCACTTGGGAGGAGATGCCCCGGGAAGACTTGCCCAAGACTGCCACCAATCTATACATTCTCACTTGGGAGGGGATGCCCCCTGGAGACTTCCTTAAGACTGCTACCAATTCATACATTCTCACTTGGGAGGAGATGCCCCGGGGAGACTTGCCCAAGACTGCCACCAATTCATACATTCTCACTTGGGAGATGCCCCGTGAAGACTTGCCCAAGACTGCCAGAAGTCAATACATTCTTAGTTGGGAGGAGATGCCCCTGGGAGACTTGCCCAAGACTGCCACAAATCCATACATTCGCACTTGGGAGAGATGCCCCGGGGAGACTTGCCCAAGACTGCGACCAATCCATACATTCTCTCTCGGTAGGGGATGCCCCCTGGAGACTTCCCCAAGACTGCTACCAATTCATACATTCTCACTTGGGAGGAGATGCCCCGGTTAGACTTGCCCAAGACTGCCACAAATCCATACATTCTGTCTTGGGAAGACATGCCCCTGGGAGACTTGCCCAAGACTGACAGAAGTCAATACATTCTTAGTTGGAAGGCGATAACCCGTGGAGACTTGCCCAAGACTGCCACCAATCCATACATTCTCACTTGGGAGGAGATGCCCTCGGGAGACTTGTCTAAGAATGCCACTTATCCATACATTCTCACTTGGGAGGAGATGCCCCGTAGAGACTTGCCCAAGACTGCGAGAAGTCAATACATTCTTAGTTGGGAGGAGATGCCCCTGGGAGACTTGCCCAAGACTGCCACAAATCCATACATTCTCACTTGGGAGCAGATGCCCCGAAAAGACTTGCCCAAGACTGCCAAAAATCCGTACATTCTCACTTGGTAGGAGATGCCCCGGAAAGACTTGTCCAAGACTGCCAGAAGTCAATACATTCTCACTTGGGAGGAGATGCCCCGGGGAGACTTGCCCAAGACTGCCACAAATCCATACATTCTCACTCGGGAGGAGATGCCCCGGGAAGACTTGCCCAAAACGGCCACAAATCCATACATTCTCACTTAAAAGGAAATGCCACGGGGAGACTTGCCTAAGACTGCCAGAAGTCAATACATTCTTAGTTGGGAGGAGATAAGCCGTGGAGACTTGCCTAAGACTGCCACTATTCATACATTCTTACTTGGGAGGAGATGCCCCAGGTAGACTTGCCCACGACTGCCAAAAATCCATACAATCTTAGTTGGGAGGAGATGCCCCGGGGAGACTTGCCCAAGAGTGCCACAAATCCATACATTCTCAGTTGTGAGGAGATGCCCCGGGGAGACTTGCCCAAGACTGCCACCAATCCATACATTCGCACTTGGTTGAGATGCCCCGGGGAGACTTGCTTAAGAATGCCACCAATCCATACATTCTCTCTCGGTAGGGGATGCCCCCTGGAGACTTCCCCAAGACTGCTACCAATTCATACATTCTGTCTTGGGAAGACATGCCCCTGGAAGACTTGCCCAAGACTGACAGAAGTCAATACATTCTTAGTTGGAAGGAGATAACCCGTGGAGACTTGCCCAAGACTGCCACCAATCCATACATTCTCACTTGGGAGGAGATGCCCTCGGGAGACTTGTCTAAGAATGCCACTTATCCATACATTCTCACTTGGGAGGAGATGCCCAGGGGAGACTTGCCCAAGACTGCCACCAATCCATACATTCTCATTTGGGAGGGGATGCCTCGGGAAGACTTGCTCAAGACTGCCAGAATTCAATACATTCTCACTTGGGAGGAGATGCCCCAGGGACACTTGCCCAAGACTGCCACAAATCCATACATTCTCACTTGGGAGCAGATGCCCCGCGGAGATTTGCCCAAGACTGCAAGAAGTCAATACATTCTCACTCGGGAGAAGATGCCCCGGGGAGACTTGCCCAAGACTGCCACAAATCCATACATTCTTACTTGGGAGGAGATACCCCGGGGAGACTTGCCCAAGACTGCCACCAATCTATACATTCTCACTTGGGAGGGGATGCCCCCTGGAGACTTCCTTAAGACTGCTACCAATTCATACATTCTCACTTGGGAGGAGATGCCCCGGGGAGACTTGCCCAAGACTGCCACCAATTCATACATTCTCACTTGGGAGGAGATGCCCCAGGTAGACTTGCCCACGACTGCCAAAAATCCATACAATCTTAGTTGGGAGGAGATGCCCCGGGGAGACTTGCCCAAGAGTGCCACAAATCCATACATTCTCAGTTGTGAGGAGATGCTCCGGGGAGACTTGCCCAAGACTGCCACCAATCCATACATTCGCACTTGGTTGAGATGCCCCGGGGAGACTTGCTTAAGAATGCCACCAATCCATACATTCTCTCTCGGTAGGGGATGCCCCCTGGAGACTTCCCCAAGACTGCTACCAATTCATACATTCTGTCTTGGGAAGACATGCCCCTGGGAGACTTGCCCAAGACTGACAGAAGTCAAGACATTCTTAGTTGGAAGGAGATAACCCGTGGAGACTTGCCCAAGACTGCCACCAATCCATACATTCTCACTTGGGAGGAGATGCCCTCGGGAGACTTGTCTAAGAATGCCACTTATCCATACATTCTCACTTGGGAGGAGATGCCCAGGGGAGACTTGCCCAAGACTGCTACCAAATCATACATTCTCACTTGGGAGGAGATGCCCCGGGTAGACTTGCCCACGACTGCCAAAAATCCATACATTCTTAGTTGGGAGGAGATGCCCCGGGGAGACTTGCCCAAGAGTGCCACAAATCCATACATTCTTAGTTGTGAGGAAATGCCCCGGGGAGACTTTTCCAAGAATGCCACCAATCTATACATTCTCACTTGGGAGAAGATGCCCTGGGAAGACTTGCCCAAGACTGCCAGAAGTCAATACATTCTTAGTTAAGAGGAGATAAGCCGTGGAGACTTGCCTAAGAATGCCACTAATCCATACATTCTCACTTGGGAGGAGATGCCCCGTGGAGACTTGCCCAAGACTGCCACCAATCCATACATTCTCACTTGGGAGGAGATGCCCCTGGGAGACTTGCCCAAGACTGCCACAAATCCATACATTCTCACTTGGGAGCAGATGCCCCGGAGAGACTTGCCCAAGACTGCCAAAAATCCATACATTCTCACTTAGTAGGAGATGCCCCGGAAAGACTTGTCCAAGACTGCCAGAAGTCAATACATTCTCACTTGGGAGGAGATGCCCCGGGAAGACTTGCCCAAGACTGCTACAAATCCATACATTCTCACTCGGGAGGAGATGCCCTGGGAAGACTTGCCCAAGACTGCCAGAAGTCAATACATTCTTACTTAGGAGGAGATGCCCCGGGGAGACTTGCCCAAGACTGCCAAAAATCCATACATTCTTACTTGGGAGGAGTTGCCCCGGGAAGACTTGCCCAAAACTGCCACAAATCCATACATTCTCACTTAAAAGGAAATGCCACGGGGAGACTTGCCTAAGACTGCCAGAAGTCAATACATTCTTAGTTGGGAGGAGATAAGCCGTGGAGACTTGCCTAAGACTGCCACTAATCCATACATTCTTACTTGGGAGGAGATGCCCCGTGGAGACTTGCCCAAGACTGCCAGAAGCCAATACATTCTTAGTTGGGAGGAGATGCCCCTGGGAGACTTGCCCAAGACTGCCACAAATCTATACATTCTCACTTCGGAGCAGATGCTCCGGGGAGACTTGCCCAAGGCTGCCACCAATCCATACATTCTCACTTAGGAGGTGATGCCCCGGTGAGACTTGCCCACGACTGCCAAAAATCCATACATTTTTAGTTGGGAGGAGATGTCCCGGGGAGACTTGCCCAAGACTGACACAAATCCATACATTCTCACTTGGGAGGAGATGCCCCGGGAAGACTTGCCCAAGACTGCCAGAAGTCAATACATTCTTAGTTGGGAGGAGATGTCACAAGGAGACTTGCCCAAGACTGACACAAATCCATACATTCTCACTTGGGAGGAGATGCCCCGGGAAGACTTGCCCAAGACTTCCAGAAGTCAATACATTCTTAGTTGGGAGGAGATGCCCCTGGGAGACTTGCCCAAGACTGCCACAAATCCATACATTCTCACTTAGGAGCATATGCCCCGGGGAGACTTGCCCAAGACTGCCAAAAATCCATACATTCTTACTTGGGAGGAGTTGCCCCGGGAAGACTTGCCCAAGACTGCCACAAATCCATACATTCTTACTTGAAAGAAGATGCCACAAGGAGACTTGCCTAAGACTGCCAGAAGTCAATACATTCTTAGTTAGGAGGAGATAAGCCGTGGAGACTTGCCTAAGACTGATACCAATCCATACATTCTCACTTGGGAGGTTATGCCCCGGGGAGACTTGCCCAAGACGGCCAGAAGTTAATACATTCTTAGTTGGGAGGAGATAACCCGTGGCGACTTGCCCAAGACTGCTACCAATCCATACATTCTCACTTGGGAGGAGATGCCCTCAGGAGACTTGTCCAAGAATGCCACTAATCCATACATTCTCACTTGGGAGGAGATGCCCCGTGGAGACTTGCCCAAGACTGCCAAAAATCCATACATTCTCACTTGGTAGGAGATGCCCCGGAAAGACTTGTCCAAGACTGCCAGAAGTCAATACATTCTCACATGGGAGGAGATGCCCCGGGGAGACTTGCCCAAGACTGCCACCAATCCATACATTCTCATTTGGGAGGGGATGCCCCGGGAAGACTTGCCCAAGACTGCCAGAAGTCAATACATTCTCACTTGGGAGGAGATGCCCCGGGGAGACTTGCCCAAGACTGCCACCAATCCATACATTCGCACTTGAGAGGAGATGCCCCGGGAAGACTTGCCCAAGACTGCCAGAAGTCAATACATTCTCACTTGGGAGGAGATGCCCCGGGGAGACTTGCCCAAGACTGCCACAAATCCATACATTCTCACTTGGGAGCAGATGCCCCGGGAAGATTTGCCCAAGACTGCCAGAAGTCAATACATTCTCACTTGGGAGGAGATGCCCCAGGGAGACTTGCCCAAGACTGCCACAAATCTATACATTCTCACTTCGGAGCAGATGCTCCGGGGAGACTTGCCCAAGGTTGCCACCAATCCATACATTCTCACTTAGGAGGTGATGCCCCGGTGAGACTTGCCCACGACTGCCAAAAATCCATACATTTTTAGTTGGGAGGAGATGTCCCGGGGAGACTTGCCCAAGACTGCCACAAATCCATACATTCTCACTTGGGAGGAGATGCCCCGGGAAGACTTGCCCAAGACTGCCACCAATCTATACATTCTCACTTGGGAGGGGATGCCCCCTGGAGACTTCCTTAAGACTGCTACCAATTCATACATTCTCACTTGGGAGGAGATGCCCCGGGGAGACTTGCCCAAGACTGCCACCAATTCATACATTCTCACTTGGGAGATGCCCCGTGAAGACTTGCCCAAGACTGCCAGAAGTCAATACATTCTTAGTTGGGAGGAGATGCCCCTGGGAGACTTGCCCAAGACTGCCACAAATCCATACATTCGCACTTGGGAGAGATGCCCCGGGGAGACTTGCCCAAGACTGCCACCAATCCATACATTCTCTCTCGGTAGGGGATGCCCCCTGGAGACTTCCCCAAGACTGCTACCAATTCATACATTCTCACTTGGGAGGAGATGCCCCGGTTAGACTTGCCCAAGACTGCCACAAATCCATACATTCTGTCTTGGGAAGACATGCCCCTGGGAGACTTGCCCAAGACTGACAGAAGTCAATACATTCTTAGTTGGAAGGCGATAACCCGTGGAGACTTGCCCAAGACTGCCACCAATCCATACATTCTCACTTGGGAGGAGATGCCCTCGGGAGACTTGTCTAAGAATGCCACTTATCCATACATTCTCACTTGGGAGGAGATGCCCCGTAGAGACTTGCCCAAGACTGCGAGAAGTCAATACATTCTTAGTTGGGAGGAGATGCCCCTGGGAGACTTGCCCAAGACTGCCACAAATCCATACATTCTCACTTGGGAGCAGATGCCCCGAAAAGACTTGCCCAAGACTGCCAAAAATCCGTACATTCTCACTTGGTAGGAGATGCCCCGGAAAGACTTGTCCAAGACTGCCAGAAGTCAATACATTCTCACTTGGGAGGAGATGCCCCGGGGAGACTTGCCCAAGACTGCCACAAATCCATACATTCTCACTCGGGAGGAGATGCCCCGGGAAGACTTGCCCAAAACGGCCACAAATCCATACATTCTCACTTAAAAGGAAATGCCACGGGGAGACTTGCCTAAGACTGCCAGAAGTCAATACATTCTTAGTTGGGAGGAGATAAGCCGTGGAGACTTGCCTAAGACTGCCACTATTCATACATTCTTACTTGGGAGGAGATGCCCCAGGTAGACTTGCCCACGACTGCCAAAAATCCATACAATCTTAGTTGGGAGGAGATGCCCCGGGGAGACTTGCCCAAGAGTGCCACAAATCCATACATTCTCAGTTGTGAGGAGATGCCCCGGGGAGACTTGCCCAAGACTGCCACCAATCCATACATTCGCACTTGGTTGAGATGCCCCGGGGAGACTTGCTTAAGAATGCCACCAATCCATACATTCTCTCTCGGTAGGGGATGCCCCCTGGAGACTTCCCCAAGACTGCTACCAATTCATACATTCTGTCTTGGGAAGACATGCCCCTGGAAGACTTGCCCAAGACTGACAGAAGTCAATACATTCTTAGTTGGAAGGAGATAACCCGTGGAGACTTGCCCAAGACTGCCACCAATCCATACATTCTCACTTGGGAGGAGATGCCCTCGGGAGACTTGTCTAAGAATGCCACTTATCCATACATTCTCACTTGGGAGGAGATGCCCAGGGGAGACTTGCCCAAGACTGCCACCAATCCATACATTCTCATTTGGGAGGGGATGCCTCGGGAAGACTTGCTCAAGACTGCCAGAATTCAATACATTCTCACTTGGGAGGAGATGCCCCAGGGACACTTGCCCAAGACTGCCACAAATCCATACATTCTCACTTGGGAGCAGATGCCCCGCGGAGATTTGCCCAAGACTGCAAGAAGTCAATACATTCTCACTCGGGAGAAGATGCCCCGGGGAGACTTGCCCAAGACTGCCACAAATCCATACATTCTTACTTGGGAGGAGATACCCCGGGGAGACTTGCCCAAGACTGCCACCAATCTATACATTCTCACTTGGGAGGGGATGCCCCCTGGAGACTTCCTTTAGACTGCTACCAATTCATACATTCTCACTTGGGAGGAGATGCCCCGGGGAGACTTGCCCAAGACTGCCACCAATTCATACATTCTCACTTGGGAGGAGATGCCCCAGGTAGACTTGCCCACGACTGCCAAAAATCCATACAATCTTAGTTGGGAGGAGATGCCCCGGGGAGACTTGCCCAAGAGTGCCACAAATCCATACATTCTCAGTTGTGAGGAGATGCTCCGGGGAGACTTGCCCAAGACTGCCACCAATCCATACATTCGCACTTGGTTGAGATGCCCCGGGGAGACTTGCTTAAGAATGCCACCAATCCATACATTCTCTCTCGGTAGGGGATGCCCCCTGGAGACTTCCCCAAGACTGCTACCAATTCATACATTCTGTCTTGGGAAGACATGCCCCTGGGAGACTTGCCCAAGACTGACAGAAGTCAAGACATTCTTAGTTGGAAGGAGATAACCCGTGGAGACTTGCCCAAGACTGCCACCAATCCATACATTCTCACTTGGGAGGAGATGCCCTCGGGAGACTTGTCTAAGAATGCCACTTATCCATACATTCTCACTTGGGAGGAGATGCCCAGGGGAGACTTGCCCAAGACTGCTACCAAATCATACATTCTCACTTGGGAGGAGATGCCCCGGGTAGACTTGCCCACGACTGCCAAAAATCCATACATTCTTAGTTGGGAGGAGATGCCCCGGGGAGACTTGCCCAAGAGTGCCACAAATCCATACATTCTTAGTTGTGAGGAAATGCCCCGGGGAGACTTTTCCAAGAATGCCACCAATCTATACATTCTCACTTGGGAGAAGATGCCCTGGGAAGACTTGCCCAAGACTGCCAGAAGTCAATACATTCTTAGTTAAGAGGAGATAAGCCGTGGAGACTTGCCTAAGAATGCCACTAATCCATACATTCTCACTTGGGAGGAGATGCCCCGTGGAGACTTGCCCAAGACTGCCACCAATCCATACATTCTCACTTGGGAGGAGATGCCCCTGGGAGACTTGCCCAAGACTGCCACAAATCCATACATTCTCACTTGGGAGCAGATGCCCCGGAGAGACTTGCCCAAGACTGCCAAAAATCCATACATTCTCACTTAGTAGGAGATGCCCCGGAAAGACTTGTCCAAGACTGCCAGAAGTCAATACATTCTCACTTGGGAGGAGATGCCCCGGGAAGACTTGCCCAAGACTGCTACAAATCCATACATTCTCACTCGGGAGGAGATGCCCTGGGAAGACTTGCCCAAGACTGCCAGAAGTCAATACATTCTTACTTAGGAGGAGATGCCCCGGGGAGACTTGCCCAAGACTGCCAAAAATCCATACATTCTTACTTGGGAGGAGTTGCCCCGGGAAGACTTGCCCAAAACTGCCACAAATCCATACATTCTCACTTAAAAGGAAATGCCACGGGGAGACTTGCCTAAGACTGCCAGAAGTCAATACATTCTTAGTTGGGAGGAGATAAGCCGTGGAGACTTGCCTAAGACTGCCACTAATCCATACATTCTTACTTGGGAGGAGATGCCCCGTGGAGACTTGCCCAAGACTGCCAGAAGCCAATACATTCTTAGTTGGGAGGAGATGCCCCTGGGAGACTTGCCCAAGACTGCCACAAATCTATACATTCTCACTTCGGAGCAGATGCTCCGGGGAGACTTGCCCAAGGCTGCCACCAATCCATACATTCTCACTTAGGAGGTGATGCCCCGGTGAGACTTGCCCACGACTGCCAAAAATCCATACATTTTTAGTTGGGAGGAGATGTCCCGGGGAGACTTGCCCAAGACTGACACAAATCCATACATTCTCACTTGGGAGGAGATGCCCCGGGAAGACTTGCCCAAGACTGCCAGAAGTCAATACATTCTTAGTTGGGAGGAGATGTCACAAGGAGACTTGCCCAAGACTGACACAAATCCATACATTCTCACTTGGGAGGAGATGCCCCGGGAAGACTTGCCCAAGACTTCCAGAAGTCAATACATTCTTAGTTGGGAGGAGATGCCCCTGGGAGACTTGCCCAAGACTGCCACAAATCCATACATTCTCACTTAGGAGCATATGCCCCGGGGAGACTTGCCCAAGACTGCCAAAAATCCATACATTCTTACTTGGGAGGAGTTGCCCCGGGAAGACTTGCCCAAGACTGCCACAAATCCATACATTCTTACTTGAAAGAAGATGCCACAAGGAGACTTGCCTAAGACTGCCAGAAGTCAATACATTCTTAGTTAGGAGGAGATAAGCCGTGGAGACTTGCCTAAGACTGATACCAATCCATACATTCTCACTTGGGAGGTTATGCCCCGGGGAGACTTGCCCAAGACGGCCAGAAGTTAATACATTCTTAGTTGGGAGGAGATAACCCGTGGCGACTTGCCCAAGACTGCTACCAATCCATACATTCTCACTTGGGAGGAGATGCCCTCAGGAGACTTGTCCAAGAATGCCACTAATCCATACATTCTCACTTGGGAGGAGATGCCCCGTGGAGACTTGCCCAAGACTGCCAAAAATCCATACATTCTCACTTGGTAGGAGATGCCCCGGAAAGACTTGTCCAAGACTGCCAGAAGTCAATACATTCTCACATGGGAGGAGATGCCCCGGGGAGACTTGCCCAAGACTGCCACCAATCCATACATTCTCATTTGGGAGGGGATGCCCCGGGAAGACTTGCCCAAGACTGCCAGAAGTCAATACATTCTCACTTGGGAGGAGATGCCCCGGGGAGACTTGCCCAAGACTGCCACCAATCCATACATTCGCACTTGAGAGGAGATGCCCCGGGAAGACTTGCCCAAGACTGCCAGAAGTCAATACATTCTCACTTGGGAGGAGATGCCCCGGGGAGACTTGCCCAAGACTGCCACAAATCCATACATTCTCACTTGGGAGCAGATGCCCCGGGAAGATTTGCCCAAGACTGCCAGAAGTCAATACATTCTCACTTGGGAGGAGATGCCCCAGGGAGACTTGCCCAAGACTGCCACAAATCTATACATTCTCACTTCGGAGCAGATGCTCCGGGGAGACTTGCCCAAGGTTGCCACCAATCCATACATTCTCACTTAGGAGGTGATGCCCCGGTGAGACTTGCCCACGACTGCCAAAAATCCATACATTTTTAGTTGGGAGGAGATGTCCCGGGGAGACTTGCCCAAGACTGCCACAAATCCATACATTCTCACTTGGGAGGAGATGCCCCGGGAAGACTTGCCCAAGACTGCCACCAATCTATACATTCTCACTTGGGAGGGGATGCCCCCTGGAGACTTCCTTAAGACTGTTACCAATTCATACATTCTCACTTGGGAGGAGATGCCCCGGGGAGACTTGCCCAAGACTGCCACCAATTCATACATTCTCACTTGGGAGATGCCCCGTGAAGACTTGCCCAAGACTGCCAGAAGTCAATACATTCTTAGTTGGGAGGAGATGCCCCTGGGAGACTTGCCCAAGACTGCCACAAATCCATACATTCGCACTTGGGAGAGATGCCCCGGGGAGACTTGCCCAAGACTGCCACAAATCCATACATTCTCACTCGGGAGAAGATGCCCCGGGGAGACTTGCCCAAGACTGCCACAAATCCATACATTCTCACTTAAAAGGAAATGCCACGGGGAGACTTGCCTAAGACTGCCAGAAGTCAATACATTCTTAGTTGGGAGGAGATAAGCCGTGGAGACTTGCCTAAGACTGCCACTAATCCATACATTCTTACTTGGGAGGAGATGCCCCGTGGAGACTTGCCCAAGACTGCCAGAAGCCAATACATTCTTAGTTGGGAGGAGATGCCCCTGGGAGACTTGCCCAAGACTGCCACAAATCTATACATTCTCACTTCGGAGCAGATGCTCCGGGGAGACTTGCCCAAGGCTGCCACCAATCCATACATTCTCACTTAGGAGGTGATGCCCCGGTGAGACTTGCCCACGACTGCCAAAAATCCATACATTTTTAGTTGGGAGGAGATGTCCCGGGGAGACTTGCCCAAGACTGACACAAATCCATACATTCTCACTTGGGAGGAGATGCCCCGGGAAGACTTGCCCAAGACTGCCAGAAGTCAATACATTCTTAGTTGGGAGGAGATGTCACAAGGAGACTTGCCCAAGACTGACACAAATCCATACATTCTCACTTGGGAGGAGATGCCCCGGGAAGACTTGCCCAAGACTTCCAGAAGTCAATACATTCTTAGTTGGGAGGAGATGCCCCTGGGAGACTTGCCCAAGACTGCCACAAATCCATACATTCTCACTTAGGAGCATATGCCCCGGGGAGACTTGCCCAAGACTGCCAAAAATCCATACATTCTTACTTGGGAGGAGTTGCCCCGGGAAGACTTGCCCAAGACTGCCACAAATCCATACATTCTTACTTGAAAGAAGATGCCACAAGGAGACTTGCCTAAGACTGCCAGAAGTCAATACATTCTTAGTTAGGAGGAGATAAGCCGTGGAGACTTGCCTAAGACTGATACCAATCCATACATTCTCACTTGGGAGGTTATGCCCCGGGGAGACTTGCCCAAGACGGCCAGAAGTTAATACATTCTTAGTTGGGAGGAGATAACCCGTGGCGACTTGCCCAAGACTGCTACCAATCCATACATTCTCACTTGGGAGGAGATGCCCTCAGGAGACTTGTCCAAGAATGCCACTAATCCATACATTCTCACTTGGGAGGAGATGCCCCGTGGAGACTTGCCCAAGACTGCCAAAAATCCATACATTCTCACTTGGTAGGAGATGCCCCGGAAAGACTTGTCCAAGACTGCCAGAAGTCAATACATTCTCACTTGGGAGGAGATGCCCCGGGGAGACTTGCCCAAGACTGCCACCAATCCATACATTCTCATTTGGGAGGGGATGCCCCGGGAAGACTTGCCCAAGACTGCCAGAAGTCAATACATTCTCACTTGGGAGGAGATGCCCCGGGGAGACTTGCCCAAGACTGCCACCAATCCATACATTCGCACTTGAGAGGAGATGCCCCGGGAAGACTTGCCCAAGACTGCCAGAAGTCAATACATTCTCACTTGGGAGGAGATGCCCCGGGGAGACTTGCCCAAGACTGCCACAAATCCATACATTCTCACTTGGGAGCAGATGCCCCGGGAAGATTTGCCCAAGACTGCCAGAAGTCAATACATTCTCACTTGGGAGGAGATGCCCCAGGGAGACTTGCCCAAGACTGCCACAAATCTATACATTCTCACTTCGGAGCAGATGCTCCGGGGAGACTTGCCCAAGGTTGCCACCAATCCATACATTCTCACTTAGGAGGTGATGTCCCGGTGAGACTTGCCCACGACTGCCAAAAATCCATACATTTTTAGTTGGGAGGAGATGTCCCGGGGAGACTTGCCCAAGACTGCCACAAATCCATACATTCTCACTTGGGAGGAGATGCCCCGGGAAGACTTGCCCAAGACTGCCACCAATCTATACATTCTCACTTGGGAGGGGATGCCCCCTGGAGACTTCCTTAAGACTGCTACCAATTCATACATTCTCACTTGGGAGGAGATGCCCCGGGGAGACTTGCCCAAGACTGCCACCAATTCATACATTCTCACTTGGGAGATGCCCCGTGAAGACTTGCCCAAGACTGCCAGAAGTCAATACATTCTTAGTTGGGAGGAGATGCCCCTGGGAGACTTGCCCAAGACTGCCACAAATCCATACATTCGCACTTGGGAGAGATGCCCCGGGGAGACTTGCCCAAGACTGCCACAAATCCATACATTCTCACTCGGGAGAAGATGCCCCGGGGAGACTTGCCCAAGACTGCCACAAATCCATACATTCTCACTTAAAAGGAAATGCCACGGGGAGACTTGCCTAAGACTGCCAGAAGTCAATACATTCTTAGTTAAGAGGAGATAAGCCGTGGAGACTTGCCTAAGAATGCCACCAATTCATACATTCTCACTTGGGAGGAGATGCCCAGGGGAGACTTGCCCAAGACTGCCACCAAATCATACATTCTCACTTGGGAGGAGATGCCCCTGGGAGACTTGCCCAAGACTGCCACAAATCCATACATTCTCACTTGGGAGCAGATGCCCCGGAGAGACTTGCCCAAGACTGCCAAAAATCCATACATTCTCACTTAGTAGGAGATGCCCCGGGGAGACTTTTCCAAGAATGCCACCAATCTATACATTCTCACTTGGGAGGAGATGCCCTGGGAAGACTTGCCCAAGACTGCCAGAAGTCAATACATTCTCACTTGGGAGGAGATAAGCCGTGGAGACTTGCCTAAGACTGCCACTAATCCATACATTCTTACTTGGGAGGAGATTCCCCGTGAAGACTTGCCCAAGACTGCCAGAAGCCAATACATTCTTAGTTGGGAGGAGATGCCCCTGGGAGACTTGCCCAAGACTGCCACAAATCTATACATTCTCACTTCGGAGCAGATGCTCCGGGGAGACTTGCCTAAGGCTGCCATCAATCCATACATTCTCACTTAGGAGGTGATGCCCCGGTGAGACTTGCCCACGACTGCCAAAAATCCATACATTTTTAGTTGGGAGGAGATGTCCCGGGGAGACTTGCCCAAGACTGACACAAATCCATACATTCTCACTTGGGAGGAGATGCCCCGGGGAGACTTGCCCAAGACTGTCACAAATCCATACATTCTCACTTAGGAGCAGATGCCACGGGGCGATTTGCCCAAGACTGCCAGAAGTCAATACATTCTTAGTTGGGAGGAGATGTCACGGGGAGACTTGCCCAAGACTGCCAAAAATCCATACATTCTTACTTGGGAGGAGTTGCCCCGGGAAGACTTGCCCAAGACTGCCACAAATCCATACATTCTTACTTGAAAGGAGATGCCACGGAGAGACTTGCGTAAGACTGCCAGAAGTCAATACATTCTTAGTTAGGAGGAGATAAGCCGTGGAGACTTGCCTAAGACTGATACAAATCCATACATTCTCACTTGGGAGGTTATGCCCCGGGGAGAGTTGCCCAAGACTGCCAGAAGTTAATACATTCTTAGTTGGGAGGAGATGCCCCTGGGAGATTTGCCCAAGACTGCCACAAATCTATACATTCTCACTTCGGAGCAGATGCTCCGGGGAGACTTGCCCAAGGCTGCCACCAATCCATACATTCTCACTTGGGAGCAGATGCCCCGGGAAGATTTGCCCAAGACTGCCAGAAGTCAATACATTCTCACTTGGGAGGAGATGCCCCAGGAAGACTTGCCCAAGACTGCCACCCATCCATACATTCTCACTTTGTAGGGAATGCCCCGGGGAGACTTCCCCAAGACTGCTACCAATTCATACATTCTCACTTGGGAGGAGTTGCCCCGGGAAGACTTGCCCAAAACTGTTACAAATCCATACATTCTCACTTAAAAGGAAATGCCACGGGGAGACTTGCCTAAGACTGCCAGAAGTCAATACATTCTTAGTTGGGAGGAGATAAGCCGTGGAGACTTGCCTAAGACTGCCACCAATCCATACATTCTCACTTGGGAGGTTATGCCCCGGGGAGACTTGCCCAAGACTGCCAGAAGTCAATACATTCTTAGTTGGGAGGATATAACCCGTGGAGACTTGCCCAAGACTGCCACTAATCCGTTCATTCTCACTTGGGAGGAGATGCCCTCAGGAAACTTGTCCAAGAATGCCACTAATCCATACATTCTCACTTGGGAGGAGATGCCCCGTGGAGACTTGCCCAAGACTGCGAGAAGTCAATACATTCTTAGTTGGGAGGAGATGCCCCTGGGAGACTTGCCCAAGACTGCCACAAATCCATACATTCTCACTTGGGAGCAGATGCCCCGGAGAGACTTGTCCAAGACTGCCAGAAGTCAATACATTCTCACTTGGGAGGAGATGCCCCGGGAAGACTTGCCCAAGACTGCCACAAATCCATACATTCTCACTCGAGAGGAGATGCCCTGGGAAGACTTGCCCAAGACTGCCAGAAGTCAATACATTCTTACTTGGGAGGAGATGCCCCGGGGAGACTTGCCCAAGACTGCCAAAAATCCATACATTCTTACTTGGGAGGAGTTGCCCCGGGAAGACTTGCCCAAAACTGCCACAAATCCATACATTCTCACTTAAAAGGAAATGCCACGGGGAGACTTGCCTAAGACTGCCAGAAGTCAATACATTCTTAGTTGGGAGGAGATAAGCCGTGGAGACTTGCCTAAGACTGCCACTAATCCATACATTCTTACTTGAGAGGAGATGCCCCGTGGACACTTGCCCAAGACTGGCAGAAGCCAATACATTCTTAGTTGGGAGGAGATGCCCCTGGGAGACTTGCCCAAGACTGCCACAAATCTATACATTCTCACTTCGGAGCAGATGCTCCGGGGAGACTTGCCCAAGGCTGCCACCAATCCATACATTCTCACTTAGGAGGTGATGCCCCGGTGAGACTTGCCCACGACTGCCAAAAATCCATACATTTTTAGTTGGGAGGAGATGTCCCGGGGAGACTTGCCCAAGACTGCCACAAATCCATACATTCTCACTTGGGAGGAGATGCCCCGGGAAGACTTGCCCAAGACTGCCACCAATCTATACATTCTCACTTGGGAGGGGATGCCCCCTGGAGACTTCCTTAAGACTGCTACCAATTCATACATTCTCACTTGGGAGGAGATGCCCCGGGGAGACTTGCCCAAGACTGCCACCAATTCATACATTCTCACTTGGGAGATGCCCCGTGAAGACTTGCCCAAGACTGCCAGAAGTCAATACATTCTTAGTTGGGAGGAGATGCCCCTGGGAGACTTGCCCAAGACTGCCACAAATCCATACATTCGCACTTGGGAGAGATGCCCCGGGGAGACTTGCCCAAGACTGCCACAAATCCATACATTCTCACTCGGGAGAAGATGCCCCGGGGAGACTTGCCCAAGACTGCCACAAATCCATACATTCTCACTTAAAAGGAAATGCCACGGGGAGACTTGCCTAAGACTGCCAGAAGTCAATACATTCTTAGTTAAGAGGAGATAAGCCGTGGAAAATTGCCTAAGAATGCCACCAATTCATACATTCTCACTTGGGAGGAGATGCCCAGGGGAGACTTGCCCAAGACTGCCACCAAATCATACATTCTCACTTGGGAGGAGATGCCCCTGGGAGACTTGCCCAAGACTGCCACAAATCCATACATTCTCACTTGGGAGCAGATGCCCCGGAGAGACTTGCCCAAGACTGCCAAAAATCCATTCATTCTCACTTAGTAGGAGATGCCCCGGGGAGACTTTTCCAAGAATGCCACCAATCTATACATTCTCACTTGGGAGGAGATGCCCTGGGAAGACTTGCCCAAGACTGCCAGAAGTCAATACATTCTCACTTGGGAGGAGATGCCCCAGGGAGACTTGCCCAAGACTGCCACCCATCCATACATTCTCACTCGGTAGGGGATGCCCCGGGGAGACTTCCCCAAGACTGCTACCAATTCATACATTCTCACTTGGGAGGAGTTGCCCCGGGAAGACTTGCCCAAAACTGTTACAAATCCATACATTCTCACTTAAAAGGAAATGCCACGGGGAGACTTGCCTAAGACTGCCAGAAGTCAATACATTCTGAGTTGGGAGGAGATAAGCCGTGGAGACTTGCCTAAGACTGCCACCAATCCATACATTCTCACTTGGGAGGTTATGCTTCGGGGAGACTTGCCCAAGACTGCCAGAAGTCAATACATTCTTAGTTGGGAGGAGATAACCCGTGGAGACTTGCCCAAGACTGCGACAAATCCATACATTCTCACTTGGGAGGAGATGCCCTCAGGAAACTTGTCCAAGAATGCCACTAATCCATACATTCTCACTTGGGAGGAGATGCCCCGTGGAGACTTGCCCAAGACTGCGAGAAGTCAATACATTCTTAGTTGGGAGGAGATGCCCCTGGGAGACTTGCCCAAGACTGCCACAAATCCATACATTCTCACTTGGGAGCAGATGCCCCGGAGAGACTTGCCCAAGACTGCCAAAAATCCATACATTCTCACTTAGTAGGAGATGCCCCGGAAAGACTTGTCCAAGACTGCCAGAAGTCAATACATTCTCACTTGGGAGGAGATGCCCCGGGGAGACTTGCCCAAGACTGCCACAAATCCATACATTCTCACTCGGGAGGCGATGCCCCGGGAAGACTTGCCCAAGACTGCCAGAAGTCAATACATTCTCACTTGGGAGGAGATGCCTCGGGGAGACTTGCCCAAGACTGCCAAAAATCCACACATTCTTACTTGGGAGGAGTTGCCCCGGGAAGACTTGCCCAAAACTGCCACAAATCCATACATTCTCACTTAAAAGGAAATGCCACGGGGAGACTTGCCTAAGACTGCCAGAAGTCAATACATTCTTAGTTGGGAGGAGATAAGCCGTGGAGACTTGCCTAAGACTGCCACTAATCCATACATTCTTACTTGGGAGGAGATTCCCCGTGGAGACTTGCCCAAGACTGCCAGAAGCCAATACATTCTTAGTTGGGAGGAGATGCCCCTGGGAGACTTGCCCAAGACTGCCACAAATCTATACATTCTCACTTCGGAGCAGATGCTCCGGGGAGACTTGCCCAAGGCTGCCATCAATCCATACATTCTCACTTAGGAGGTGATGCCCCGGTGAGACTTGCCCACGACTGCCAAAAATCCATACATTTTTAGTTGGGAGGAGATGTCCCGGGGAGACTTGCCCAAGACTGACACAAATCCATACATTCTCACTTGGGAGGAGATGCCCAGGGGAGACTTGCCCAAGACTGCCACAAATCCATACATTCTCACTTAGGAGCAGATGCCACGGGGCGATTTGCCCAAGACTGCCAGAAGTCAATACATTCTTAGTTGGGAGGAGATGTCACGGGGAGACTTGCCCAAGACTGCCAAAAATCCATACATTCTTACTTGGGAGGAGTTGCCCCGGGAAGACTTGCCCAAGACTGCCACAAATCCATACATTCTTACTTGAAAGGAGATGCCACGGGGAGACTTGCGTAAGACTGCCAGAAGTCAATACATACTTAGTTAGGAGGAGATGCCCCTGGGAGATTTGCCCAAGACTGCCACAAATCTATACATTCTCACTTCGGAGCAGATGCTCCGGGGAGACTTGCCCAAGGCTGCCACCAATCCATACATTCTCACTTGGGAGCAGATGCCCCGGGAAGATTTGCCCAAGACTGCCAGAAGTCAATACATTCTCACTTGGGAGGAGATGCCCCGGGGAGACTTGCCCAAGACTGCCACCAATCCATACATTCTCATTTGGGAGGGGATGCCCCGAGGAGACTTCCCCAAGACATCCACAAGTACATACATTCTTAGTTGGGAGGAGATGCCCCGGGGAGACTTGCCCAAGACTGCCACCAATCCATACATTCGCACTTGAGAGGAGATGCCCCGGGAAGACTTGCCCAAGACTGCCAGAAGTCAATACATTCTCACTTAGGAGGAGATGCCCCGGGGAGACTTGCCCAAGACTGCCACAAATCCATACATTCTCACTTGGGAGCAGATGCCCCGGGAAGATTTGCCCAAGACTGCCAGAAGTCAATACATTCTCACTTGGGAGGAGATGCCCCGGGGAGACTTGCCCAAGACTGCTACAAATCCATACATTCTCACTTGGGAGGAGATGCCCTGGGAAGACTTGCCCAAGACTGCCAAAAATCCATACATTCTTACTTGGGAGGAATTGCTCCGGGAAGACTTGCCCAAGAATGCCACAAATCCATACATTCTCACTTGAAAGGAAATGCCACGGGGAGACTTGCCTAAGACTGCCAGAAGTCAATACATTCTTAGTTGGGAGGAGATAAGCCGTGGAGACTTGCCTAAGACTGCCACTAATCCATACATTCTCACTTGGGAGGTGCCCCGTAAAGACTTGCCCAAGACTGCCAGAAGTCAATACATTCTTAGTTGGGAGGAGATGCCCCTGGGAGACTTGCCCAAGACTGCCACAAATGCATACATTCGCACTTGGGAGAGATGCCCCGTGGAGACTTGCCCAAGACTGCCACAAATCCATACATTCTCACTTGGGAGGAGATGCCCTCAGGAAACTTGTCCAAGAATGCCACTAATCCATACATTCTCACTTGGGAGGAGATGCCTCGTGGAGACTTGCCCAAGACTGCGAGAAGTCAATACATTCTTAGTTGGGAGGAGATGCCCCTGGGAGACTTGCCCAAGACTGCCACAAATCCATACATTCTCACTTGGGAGCAGATGCCCCGGAGAGACTTGCCCAAGACTGCCAAAAATCCATACATTCTCACTTAGTAGGAGATGCCCCGGAAAGACTTGTCCAAGACTGCCAGAAGTCAATACATTCTCACTTGGGAGGAGATGCCCCGGAGAGACTTGCCCAAGACTGCCACAAATCCATACATTCTCACTCGGAGGAGATGCCCCGGGAAGACTTGCCCAAGACTGCCAGAAGTCAATACATTCTCACTTGGGAGGAGATGCCCCGGGGAGACTTGCCCAAGACTGCCAAAAATCCACACATTCTTACTTGGGAGGAGTTGCCCCGGGAAGACTTGCCCAAAACTGCCAGAAGCCAATACATTCTTAGTTGGGAGGAGATGCCCCTGGGAGACTTGCCCAAGACTGCCACAAATCTATACATTCTCACTTCGGAGCAGATGCTCCGGGGAGACTTGCCCAAGGCTGCCACCAATCCATACATTCTCACTTAGGAGGTGATGCCCCGGTGAGACTTGCCCACGACTGCCAAAAATCCATACATTTTTAGTTGGGAGGAGATGTCCCGGGGAGACTTGCCCAAGACTGACACAAATCCATACATTCTCACTTGGGAGGAGATGCCCCGGGGAGACTTGCCCAAGACTGCCACAAATCCATACATTCTCACTTAGGAGCAGATGCCACGGGGCGATTTGCCCAAGACTGCCAGAAGTCAATACATTCTTAGTTGGGAGGAGATGTCACGGGGAGACTTGCCCAAGACTGCCAAAAATCCATACATTCTTACTTGGGAGGAGTTGCCCCGGGAAGACTTGCCCAAGACTGCCACAAATCCATACATTCTTACTTGAAAGGAGATGCCACGGGGAGACTTGCCTAAGACTGCCAGAAGTCAATACATTCTTAGTTAGGAGGAGATAAGCCGTGGAGACTTGCCTAAGACTGATACAAATCCATACATTCTCACTTGGGAGGTTATGCCCCGGGGAGACTTGCCCAAGACTGCCAGAAGTTAATACATTCTTAGTTGGGAGGAGATGCCCCTGGGAGATTTGCCCAAGACTGCCACAAATCTATACATTCTCACTTTGGAGCAGATGCTCCGGGGAGACTTGCCCAAGGCTGCCACCAATCCATACATTCTCACTTGGGAGCAGATGCCCCGGGAAGATTTGCCCAAGACTGCCAGAAGTCAATACATTCTCACTTGGGAGGAGATGCCCCGGGGAGACTTGCCCAAGACTGCCACCAATCCATACATTCTCATTTGGGAGGGGATGCCCCGAGGAGACTTCCCCAAGACATCCACAAGTACATACATTCTTAGTTGGGAGGAGATGCCCCGGGGAGACTTGCCCAAGACTGCCACCAATCCATACATTCTCACTTGGGAGGTTATGCCCCGGGGAGACTTGCCCAAGACTGCCAGAAGTTAATACATTCTTAGTTGGGAGGAGATAACCCGTGGCGACTTGCCCAAGACTGCCACAAATCCATACATTCTCACTTGGGAGCAGATGCCCCGGGAAGATTTGCCCAAGACTGCCAGAAGTCAATACATTCTCACTTGGGAGGAGATGCCCCGGGGAGACTTGCCCAAGACTGCTACAAATCCATACATTCTCACTTGGGAGGAGATGCCCTGGGAAGACTTGCCCAAGACTGCCAAAAATCCATACATTCTTACTTGGGAGGAATTGCTCCGGGAAGACCTGCCCAAGAATGCCACAAATCCATACATTCTCACTTGAAAGGAAATGCCACGGGGAGACTTGCCTAAGACTGCCAGAAGTCAATACATTCTTAGTTGGGAGGAGATAAGCCGTGGAGACTTGCCTAAGACTGCCACTAATCCATACATTCTCACTTGGGAGGTTATGCCCCAGGGAGACTTGCCCAAGACTGCCAGAAGTCAATACATTCTTAGTTGAAAGGAGATAACCCGTGGAGACTTGCCCAAGACTGCCACCAATCCGTTCATTCTCACTTGGGAGGAGATGCCCTCAGGAGACTTGTCCAAGAATGCCACTAATCCATACATTCTCACTTGGGAGATGCCCCGTAAAGACTTGCCCAAGACTGCCAGAAGTCAATACATTCTTAGTTGGGAGGAGATGCCCCTGGGAGACTTGCCCAAGACTGCCACAAATCCATACATTCGCACTTGGGAGAGATGCCCCGGGGAGACTTGCCCAAGACTGCCACAAATCCATACATTCTCACTTGGGAGGGGATGCCCCCTGGAGACACCCCCAAGACTGCTACCAATTCATACATTCTCACTTGGGAGGAGATGCCCAGGGGAGACTTGCCCAAGACTGCTACCAAATCATACATTCTCACTTGGGAGGAGATGCCCCGGGTAGACTTGCCCACGACTGCCAAAAATCCATACATTCTTAGTTGGGAGGAGATGCCCCGGGGAGACTTGCCCAAGAGTGCCACAAATCCATACATTCTCAGTTGTGAGGAGATGCCCCGGGGAGACTTTTCCAAGAATGCCACCAATCTATACATTCTCACTTGGGAGGAGATGCCCTGGGAAGACTTGCCCAAGACTGCCAGAAGTCAATACATTCTCACTTGGGAGGAGATGCCCCAGGGAGACTTGCCCAAGACTGCCACCCATCCATACATTCTCACTCGGTAGGGGATGCCCCGGGGAGACTTCCCCAAGACTGCTACCAATTCATACATTCTCACTTGGGAGGAGTTGCCCCGGGAAGACTTGCCCAAAACTGTTACAAATCCATACATTCTCACTTAAAAGGAAATGCCACGGGGAGACTTGCCTAAGACTGCCAAAAGTCAATACATTCTTAGTTGGGAGGAGATAAGCCTTGGAGACTTGCCTAAGACTGCCACCAATCCATACATTCTCACTTGGGAGGTTATGCCCCGGGGAGACTTGCCCAAGACTGCCAGAAGTCAATACATTCTTAGTTGGGAGGAGATAACCCGTGGAGACTTGCCCAAGACTGCCACAAATCCATACATTCTCACTTGGGAGGAGATGCCCTCAGGAAACTTGTCCAAGAATGCCACTAATCCATACATTCTCACTTGGGAGGAGATGCCTCGTGGAGACTTGCCCAAGACTGCGAGAAGTCAATACATTCTTAGTTGGGAGGAGATGCCCCTGGGAGACTTGCCCAAGACTGCCACAAATCCATACATTCTCACTTAGGAGCATATGCCCCGGGGAGACTTGCCCAAGACTGCCAAAAATCCATACATTCTTACTTGGGAGGAGTTGCCCTCAGGAAACTTGTCCAAGAATGCCACAAATCCATACATTCTCACTTAAAAGGAAATGCCACGGGGAGACTTGCCTAAGACTGCCAGAAGTCAATACATTCTTAGTTGGGAGGAGATAAGCCGTGGAGACTTGCCTAAGACTGCCACTAATCCATACATTCTCACTTGGGAGGAGATGCCCCGTGGAGACTTGCCCAAGACTGCGAGAAGTCAATACATTCTTAGTTGGGAGGAGATGCCCCTGGAGACTTGCCCAAGACTGCCACAAATCCATACATTCTCACTTGGGAGCAGATGCCCCGGAGAGACTTGCCCAAGACTGCCAAAAATCCATACATTCTCACTTAGTAGGAGATGCCCCGGAAAGACTTGTCCAAGACTGCCAGAAGTCAATACATTCTCACTTGGGAGGAGATGCCCCGGGGAGACTTGCCCAAGACTGCCACAAATCCATACATTCTCACTCGGGAGGAGATGCCCCGGGAAGACTTGCCCAAGACTGCCAGAAGTCAATACATTCTCACTTGGGAGGAGATGCCTCGGGGAGACTTGCCCAAGACTGCCAAAAATCCACACATTCTTACTTGGGAGGAGTTGCCCCGGGAAGACTTGCCCAAAACTGCCACAAATCCATACATTCTCACTTAAAAGGAAATGCCACGGGGAGACTTGCCTAAGACTGCCAGAAGTCAATACATTCTTAGTTGGGAGGAGATAAGCCGTGGAGACTTGCCTAAGACTGCCACTAATCCATACATTCTTACTTGGGAGGAGATTCCCCGTGGAGACTTGCCCAAGACTGCCAGAAGCCAATACATTCTTAGTTGGGAGGAGATGCCCCTGGGAGACTTGCCCAAGACTGCCACAAATCTATACATTCTCACTTCGGAGCAGATGCTCCGGGGAGACTTGCCCAAGGCTGCCATCAATCCATACATTCTCACTTAGGAGGTGATGCCCCGGTGAGACTTGCCCACGACTGCCAAAAATCCATACATTTTTAGTTGGGAGGAGATGTCCCGGGGAGACTTGCCCAAGACTGACACAAATCCATACATTCTCACTTGGGAGGAGATGCCCAGGGGAGACTTGCCCAAGACTGCCACAAATCCATACATTCTCACTTAGGAGCAGATGCCACGGGGCGATTTGCCCAAGACTGCCAGAAGTCAATACATTCTTAGTTGGGAGGAGATGTCACGGGGAGACTTGCCCAAGACTGCCAAAAATCCATACATTCTTACTTGGGAGGAGTTGCCCCGGGAAGACTTGCCCAAGACTGCCACAAATCCATACATTCTTACTTGAAAGGAGATGCCACGGGGAGACTTGCGTAAGACTGCCAGAAGTCAATACATACTTAGTTAGGAGGAGATGCCCCTGGGAGATTTGCCCAAGACTGCCACAAATCTATACATTCTCACTTCGGAGCAGATGCTCCGGGGAGACTTGCCCAAGGCTGCCACCAATCCATACATTCTCACTTGGGAGCAGATGCCCCGGGAAGATTTGCCCAAGACTGCCAGAAGTCAATACATTCTCACTTGGGAGGAGATGCCCCGGGGAGACTTGCCCAAGACTGCCACCAATCCATACATTCTCATTTGGGAGGGGATGCCCCGAGGAGACTTCCCCAAGACATCCACAAGTACATACATTCTTAGTTGGGAGGAGATGCCCCGGGGAGACTTGCCCAAGACTGCCACCAATCCATACATTCGCACTTGAGAGGAGATGCCCCGGGAAGACTTGCCCAAGACTGCCAGAAGTCAATACATTCTCACTTAGGAGGAGATGCCCCGGGGAGACTTGCCCAAGACTGCCACAAATCCATACATTCTCACTTGGGAGCAGATGCCCCGGGAAGATTTGCCCAAGACTGCCAGAAGTCAATACATTCTCACTTGGGAGGAGATGCCCCGTGGAGACTTGCCCAAGACTGCCACCAATCCGTTCATTCTCACTTGGGAGGAGATGCCCTCAGGAGACTTGTCCAAGAATGCCACTAATCCATACATTCTCACTTGGGAGATGCCCCGTAAAGACTTGCCCAAGACTGCCAGAAGTCAATACATTCTTAGTTGGGAGGAGATGCCCCTGGGAGACTTGCCCAAGACTGCCACAAATCCATACATTCGCACTTGGGAGAGATGCCCCGGGGAGACTTGCCCAAGACTGCCACAAATCCATACATTCTCACTTGGGAGGGGATGCCCCCTGGAGACACCCCCAAGACTGCTACCAATTCATACATTCTCACTTGGGAGGAGATGCCCAGGGGAGACTTGCCCAAGACTGCTACCAAATCATACATTCTCACTTGGGAGGAGATGCCCCGGGTAGACTTGCCCACGACTGCCAAAAATCCATACATTCTTAGTTGGGAGGAGATGCCCCGGGGAGACTTGCCCAAGAGTGCCACAAATCCATACATTCTCAGTTGTGAGGAGATGCCCCGGGGAGACTTTTCCAAGAATGCCACCAATCTATACATTCTCACTTGGGAGGAGATGCCCTGGGAAGACTTGCCCAAGACTGCCAGAAGTCAATACATTCTCACTTGGGAGGAGATGCCCCAGGGAGACTTGCCCAAGACTGCCACCCATCCATACATTCTCACTCGGTAGGGGATGCCCCGGGGAGACTTCCCCAAGACTGCTACCAATTCATACATTCTCACTTGGGAGGAGTTGCCCCGGGAAGACTTGCCCAAAACTGTTACAAATCCATACATTCTCACTTAAAAGGAAATGCCACGGGGAGACTTGCCTAAGACTGCCAGAAGTCAATACATTCTTAGTTGGGAGGAGATAAGCCTTGGAGACTTGCCTAAGACTGCCACCAATCCATACATTCTCACTTGGGAGGTTATGCCCCGGGGAGACTTGCCCAAGACTGCCAGAAGTCAATACATTCTTAGTTGGGAGGAGATAACCCGTGGAGACTTGCCCAAGACTGCCACAAATCCATACATTCTCACTTGGGAGGAGATGCCCTCAGGAAACTTGTCCAAGAATGCCACTAATCCATACATTCTCACTTGGGAGGAGATGCCTCGTGGAGACTTGCCCAAGACTGCGAGAAGTCAATACATTCTTAGTTGGGAGGAGATGCCCCTGGGAGACTTGCCCAAGACTGCCACAAATCCATACATTCTCACTTAGGAGCATATGCCCCGGGGAGACTTGCCCAAGACTGCCAAAAATCCATACATTCTTACTTGGGAGGAGTTGCCCTCAGGAAACTTGTCCAAGAATGCCACAAATCCATACATTCTCACTTAAAAGGAAATGCCACGGGGAGACTTGCCTAAGACTGCCAGAAGTCAATACATTCTTAGTTGGGAGGAGATAAGCCGTGGAGACTTGCCTAAGACTGCCACTAATCCATACATTCTCACTTGGGAGGAGATGCCCCGTGGAGACTTGCCCAAGACTGCGAGAAGTCAATACATTCTTAGTTGGGAGGAGATGCCCCTGGGAGACTTGCCCAAGACTGCCACAAATCCATACATTCTCACTTGGGAGCAGATGCCCCGGAGAGACTTGCCCAAGACTGCCAAAAATCCATACATTCTCACTTAGTAGGAGATGCCCCGGAAAGACTTGTCCAAGACTGCCAGAAGTCAATACATTCTCACTTGGGAGGAGATGCCCCGGGGAGACTTGCCCAAGACTGCCACAAATCCATACATTCTCACTCGGGAGGAGATGCCCCGGGAAGACTTGCCCAAGACTGCCAGAAGTCAATACATTCTCACTTGGGAGGAGATGCCTCGGGGAGACTTGCCCAAGACTGCCAAAAATCCACACATTCTTACTTGGGAGGAGTTGCCCCGGGAAGACTTGCCCAAAACTGCCACAAATCCATACATTCTCACTTAAAAGGAAATGCCACGGGGAGACTTGCCTAAGACTGCCAGAAGTCAATACATTCTTAGTTGGGAGGAGATAAGCCGTGGAGACTTGCCTAAGACTGCCACTAATCCATACATTCTTACTTGGGAGGAGATTCCCCGTGGAGACTTGCCCAAGACTGCCAGAAGCCAATACATTCTTAGTTGGGAGGAGATGCCCCTGGGAGACTTGCCCAAGACTGCCACAAATCTATACATTCTCACTTCGGAGCAGATGCTCCGGGGAGACTTGCCCAAGGCTGCCATCAATCCATACATTCTCACTTAGGAGGTGATGCCCCGGTGAGACTTGCCCACGACTGCCAAAAATCCATACATTTTTAGTTGGGAGGAGATGTCCCGGGGAGACTTGCCCAAGACTGACACAAATCCATACATTCTCACTTGGGAGGAGATGCCCAGGGGAGACTTGCCCAAGACTGCCACAAATCCATACATTCTCACTTAGGAGCAGATGCCACGGGGCGATTTGCCCAAGACTGCCAGAAGTCAATACATTCTTAGTTGGGAGGAGATGTCACGGGGAGACTTGCCCAAGACTGCCAAAAATCCATACATTCTTACTTGGGAGGAGTTGCCCCGGGAAGACTTGCCCAAGACTGCCACAAATCCATACATTCTTACTTGAAAGGAGATGCCACGGGGAGACTTGCGTAAGACTGCCAGAAGTCAATACATACTTAGTTAGGAGGAGATGCCCCTGGGAGATTTGCCCAAGACTGCCACAAATCTATACATTCTCACTTCGGAGCAGATGCTCCGGGGAGACTTGCCCAAGGCTGCCACCAATCCATACATTCTCACTTGGGAGCAGATGCCCCGGGAAGATTTGCCCAAGACAGCCAGAAGTCAATACATTCTCACTTGGGAGGAGATGCCCCGGGGAGACTTGCCCAAGACTGCCACCAATCCATACATTCTCATTTGGGAGGGGATGCCCCGAGGAGACTTCCCCAAGACATCCACAAGTACATACATTCTTAGTTGGGAGGAGATGCCCCGGGGAGACTTGCCCAAGACTGCCACCAATCCATACATTCGCACTTGAGAGGAGATGCCCCGGGAAGACTTGCCCAAGACTGCCAGAAGTCAATACATTCTCACTTAGGAGGAGATGCCCCGGGGAGACTTGCCCAAGACTGCCACAAATCCATACATTCTCACTTGGGAGCAGATGCCCCGGGAAGATTTGCCCAAGACTGCCAGAAGTCAATACATTCTCACTTGGGAGGAGATGCCCCGGGGAGACTTGCCCAAGACTGCTACAAATCCATACATTCTCACTTGGGAGGAGATGCCCTGGGAAGACTTGCCCAAGACTGCCAAAAATCCATACATTCTTACTTGGGAGGAATTGCTCCGGGAAGACTTGCCCAAGAATGCCACAAATCCATACATTCTCACTTGAAAGGAAATGCCACGGGGAGACTTGCCTAAGACTGCCAGAAGTCAATACATTCTTAGTTGGGAGGAGATAAGCCGTGGAGACTTGCCTAAGACTGCCACTAATCCATACATTCTCACTTGGGAGGTGCCCCGTAAAGACTTGCCCAAGACTGCCAGAAGTCAATACATTCTTAGTTGGGAGGAGATGCCCCTGGGAGACTTGCCCAAGACTGCCACAAATCCATACATTCGCACTTGGGAGAGATGCCCCGTGGAGACTTGCCCAAGACTGCCACAAATCCATACATTCTCACTTGGGAGGAGATGCCCTCAGGAAACTTGTCCAAGAATGCCACTAATCCATACATTCTCACTTGGGAGGAGATGCCTCGTGGAGACTTGCCCAAGACTGCGAGAAGTCAATACATTCTTAGTTGGGAGGAGATGCCCCTGGGAGACTTGCCCAAGACTGCCACAAATCCATACATTCTCACTTGGGAGCAGATGCCCCGGAGAGACTTGCCCAAGACTGCCAAAAATCCATACATTCTCACTTAGTAGGAGATGCCCCGGAAAGACTTGTCCAAGACTGCCAGAAGTCAATACATTCTCACTTGGGAGGAGATGCCCCGGAGAGACTTGCCCAAGACTGCCACAAATCCATACATTCTCACTCGGGAGGAGATGCCCCGGGAAGACTTGCCCAAGACTGCCAGAAGTCAATACATTCTCACTTGGGAGGAGATGCCCCGGGGAGACTTGCCCAAGACTGCCAAAAATCCACACATTCTTACTTGGGAGGAGTTGCCCCGGGAAGACTTGCCCAAAACTGCCAGAAGCCAATACATTCTTAGTTGGGAGGAGATGCCCCTGGGAGACTTGCCCAAGACTGCCACAAATCTATACATTCTCACTTCGGAGCAGATGCTCCGGGGAGACTTGCCCAAGGCTGCCACCAATCCATACATTCTCACTTAGGAGGTGATGCCCCGGTGAGACTTGCCCACGACTGCCAAAAATCCATACATTTTTAGTTGGGAGGAGATGTCCCGGGGAGACTTGCCCAAGACTGACACAAATCCATACATTCTCACTTGGGAGGAGATGCCCCGGGGAGACTTGCCCAAGACTGCCACAAATCCATACATTCTCACTTAGGAGCAGATGCCACGGGGCGATTTGCCCAAGACTGCCAGAAGTCAATACATTCTTAGTTGGGAGGAGATGTCACGGGGAGACTTGCCCAAGACTGCCAAAAATCCATACATTCTTACTTGGGAGGAGTTGCCCCGGGAAGACTTGCCCAAGACTGCCACAAATCCATACATTCTTACTTGAAAGGAGATGCCACGGGGAGACTTGCCTAAGACTGCCAGAAGTCAATACATTCTTAGTTAGGAGGAGATAAGCCGTGGAGACTTGCCTAAGACTGATACAAATCCATACATTCTCACTTGGGAGGTTATGCCCCGGGGGGACTTGCCCAAGACTGCCAGAAGTTAATACATTCTTAGTTGGGAGGAGATGCCCCTGGGAGATTTGCCCAAGACTGCCACAAATCTATACATTCTCACTTTGGAGCAGATGCTCCGGGGAGACTTGCCCAAGGCTGCCACCAATCCATACATTCTCACTTGGGAGCAGATGCCCCGGGAAGATTTGCCCAAGACTGCCAGAAGTCAATACATTCTCACTTGGGAGGAGATGCCCCGGGGAGACTTGCCCAAGACTGCCACCAATCCATACATTCTCATTTGGGAGGGGATGCCCCGAGGAGACTTCCCCAAGACATCCACAAGTACATACATTCTTAGTTGGGAGGAGATGCCCCGGGGAGACTTGCCCAAGACTGCTACAAATCCATACATTCTCACTTGGGAGGAGATGCCCTGGGAAGACTTGCCCAAGACTGCCAAAAATCCATACATTCTTACTTGGGAGGAATTGCTCCGGGAAGACTTGCCCAAGAATGCCACAAATCCATACATTCTCACTTGAAAGGAAATGCCACGGGGAGACTTGCCTAAGACTGCCAGAAGTCAATACATTCTTAGTTGGGAGGAGATAAGCCGTGGAGACTTGCCTAAGACTGCCACTAATCCATACATTCTCACTTGGGAGGTGCCCCGTAAAGACTTGCCCAAGACTGCCAGAAGTCAATACATTCTTAGTTGGGAGGAGATGCCCCTGGGAGACTTGCCCAAGACTGCCACAAATCCATACATTCGCACTTGGGAGAGATGCCCCGTGGAGACTTGCCCAAGACTGCCACAAATCCATACATTCTCACTTGGGAGGAGATGCCCTCAGGAAACTTGTCCAAGAATGCCACTAATCCATACATTCTCACTTGGGAGGAGATGCCTCGTGGAGACTTGCCCAAGACTGCGAGAAGTCAATACATTCTTAGTTGGGAGGAGATGCCCCTGGGAGACTTGCCCAAGACTGCCACAAATCCATACATTCTCACTTGGGAGCAGATGCCCCGGAGAGACTTGCCCAAGACTGCCAAAAATCCATACATTCTCACTTAGTAGGAGATGCCCCGGAAAGACTTGTCCAAGACTGCCAGAAGTCAATACATTCTCACTTGGGAGGAGATGCCCCGGAGAGACTTGCCCAAGACTGCCACAAATCCATACATTCTCACTCGGGAGGAGATGCCCCGGGAAGACTTGCCCAAGACTGCCAGAAGTCAATACATTCTCACTTGGGAGGAGATGCCCCGGGGAGACTTGCCCAAGACTGCCAAAAATCCACACATTCTTACTTGGGAGGAGTTGCCCCGGGAAGACTTGCCCAAAACTGCCAGAAGCCAATACATTCTTAGTTGGGAGGAGATGCCCCTGGGAGACTTGCCCAAGACTGCCACAAATCTATACATTCTCACTTCGGAGCAGATGCTCCGGGGAGACTTGCCCAAGGCTGCCACCAATCCATACATTCTCACTTAGGAGGTGATGCCCCGGTGAGACTTGCCCACGACTGCCAAAAATCCATACATTTTTAGTTGGGAGGAGATGTCCCGGGGAGACTTGCCCAAGACTGACACAAATCCATACATTCTCACTTGGGAGGAGATGCCCCGGGGAGACTTGCCCAAGACTGCCACAAATCCATACATTCTCACTTAGGAGCAGATGCCACGGGGCGATTTGCCCAAGACTGCCAGAAGTCAATACATTCTTAGTTGGGAGGAGATGTCACGGGGAGACTTGCCCAAGACTGCCAAAAATCCATACATTCTTACTTGGGAGGAGTTGCCCCGGGAAGACTTGCCCAAGACTGCCACAAATCCATACATTCTTACTTGAAAGGAGATGCCACGGGGAGACTTGCCTAAGACTGCCAGAAGTCAATACATTCTTAGTTAGGAGGAGATAAGCCGTGGAGACTTGCCTAAGACTGATACAAATCCATACATTCTCACTTGGGAGGTTATGCCCCGGGGAGACTTGCCCAAGACTGCCAGAAGTTAATACATTCTTAGTTGGGAGGAGATGCCCCTGGGAGATTTGCCCAAGACTGCCACAAATCTATACATTCTCACTTTGGAGCAGATGCTCCGGGGAGACTTGCCCAAGGCTGCCACCAATCCATACATTCTCACTTGGGAGCAGATGCCCCGGGAAGATTTGCCCAAGACTGCCAGAAGTCAATACATTCTCACTTGGGAGGAGATGCCCCGGGGAGACTTGCCCAAGACTGCCACCAATCCATACATTCTCATTTGGGAGGGGATGCCCCGAGGAGACTTCCCCAAGACATCCACAAGTACATACATTCTTAGTTGGGAGGAGATGCCCCGGGGAGACTTGCCCAAGACTGCCACCAATCCATACATTCTCACTTGGGAGGTTATGCCCCGGGGAGACTTGCCCAAGACTGCCAGAAGTTAATACATTCTTAGTTGGGAGGAGATAACCCGTGGCGACTTGCCCAAGACTGCCACAAATCCATACATTCTCACTTGGGAGCAGATGCCCCGGGAAGATTTGCCCAAGACTGCCAGAAGTCAATACATTCTCACTTGGGAGGAGATGCCCCGGGGAGACTTGCCCAAGACTGCTACAAATCCATACATTCTCACTTGGGAGGAGATGCCCTGGGAAGACTTGCCCAAGACTGCCAAAAATCCATACATTCTTACTTGGGAGGAATTGCTCCGGGAAGACCTGCCCAAGAATGCCACAAATCCATACATTCTCACTTGAAAGGAAATGCCACGGGGAGACTTGCCTAAGACTGCCAGAAGTCAATACATTCTTAGTTGGGAGGAGATAAGCCGTGGAGACTTGCCTAAGACTGCCACTAATCCATACATTCTCACTTGGGAGGTTATGCCCCAGGGAGACTTGCCCAAGACTGCCAGAAGTCAATACATTCTTAGTTGAAAGGAGATAACCCGTGGAGACTTGCCCAAGACTGCCACCAATCCGTTCATTCTCACTTGGGAGGAGATGCCCTCAGGAGACTTGTCCAAGAATGCCACTAATCCATACATTCTCACTTGGGAGATGCCCCGTAAAGACTTGCCCAAGACTGCCAGAAGTCAATACATTCTTAGTTGGGAGGAGATGCCCCTGGGAGACTTGCCCAAGACTGCCACAAATCCATACATTCGCACTTGGGAGAGATGCCCCGGGGAGACTTGCCCAAGACTGCCACAAATCCATACATTCTCACTTGGGAGGGGATGCCCCCTGGAGACACCCCCAAGACTGCTACCAATTCATACATTCTCACTTGGGAGGAGATGCCCAGGGGAGACTTGCCCAAGACTGCTACCAAATCATACATTCTCACTTGGGAGGAGATGCCCCGGGTAGACTTGCCCACGACTGCCAAAAATCCATACATTCTTAGTTGGGAGGAGATGCCCCGGGGAGACTTGCCCAAGAGTGCCACAAATCCATACATTCTCAGTTGTGAGGAGATGCCCCGGGGAGACTTTTCCAAGAATGCCACCAATCTATACATTCTCACTTGGGAGGAGATGCCCTGGGAAGACTTGCCCAAGACTGCCAGAAGTCAATACATTCTCACTTGGGAGGAGATGCCCCAGGGAGACTTGCCCAAGACTGCCACCCATCCATACATTCTCACTCGGTAGGGGATGCCCCGGGGAGACTTCCCCAAGACTGCTACCAATTCATACATTCTCACTTGGGAGGAGTTGCCCCGGGAAGACTTGCCCAAAACTGTTACAAATCCATACATTCTCACTTAAAAGGAAATGCCACGGGGAGACTTGCCTAAGACTGCCAGAAGTCAATACATTCTTAGTTGGGAGGAGATAAGCCTTGGAGACTTGCCTAAGACTGCCACCAATCCATACATTCTCACTTGGGAGGTTATGCCCCGGGGAGACTTGCCCAAGACTGCCAGAAGTCAATACATTCTTAGTTGGGAGGAGATAACCCGTGGAGACTTGCCCAAGACTGCCACAAATCCATACATTCTCACTTGGGAGGAGATGCCCTCAGGAAACTTGTCCAAGAATGCCACTAATCCATACATTCTCACTTGGGAGGAGATGCCTCGTGGAGACTTGCCCAAGACTGCGAGAAGTCAATACATTCTTAGTTGGGAGGAGATGCCCCTGGGAGACTTGCCCAAGACTGCCACAAATCCATACATTCTCACTTAGGAGCATATGCCCCGGGGAGACTTGCCCAAGACTGCCAAAAATCCATACATTCTTACTTGGGAGGAGTTGCCCTCAGGAAACTTGTCCAAGAATGCCACAAATCCATACATTCTCACTTAAAAGGAAATGCCACGGGGAGACTTGCCTAAGACTGCCAGAAGTCAATACATTCTTAGTTGGGAGGAGATAAGCCGTGGAGACTTGCCTAAGACTGCCACTAATCCATACATTCTTACTTGGGAGGAGATGCCCCGTGGAGACTTGCCCAAGACTGCCAGAAGCCAATACATTCTTAGTTGGGAGGAGATGCCCCTGGGAGACTTGCCCAAGACTGCCACAAATCTATACATTCTCACTTCGGAGCAGATGCTCCGGGGAGACTTGCCCAAGGCTGCCACCAATCCATACATTCTCACTTAGGAGGTGATGCCCCGGTGAGACTTGCCCACGACTGCCAAAAATCCATACATTTTTAGTTGGGAGGAGATGTCCCGGGGAGACTTGCCCAAGACTGACACAAATCCATACATTCTCACTTGGGAGGAGATGCCCCGGGAAGACTTGCCCAAGACTGCCAGAAGTCAATACATTCTTAGTTGGGAGGAGATGTCACAAGGAGACTTGCCCAAGACTGACACAAATCCATACATTCTCACTTGGGAGGAGATGCCCCGGGAAGACTTGCCCAAGACTGCCACAAATCCATACATTCTTACTTGAAAGGAGATGCCACAAGGAGACTTGCCTAAGACTGCCAGAAGTCAATACATTCTTAGTTAGGAGGAGATAAGCCGTGGAGACTTGCCTAAGACTGATACCAATCCATACATTCTCACTTGGGAGGTTATGCCCCGGGGAGACTTGCCCAAGACGGCCAGAAGTTAATACATTCTTAGTTGGGAGGAGATAACCCGTGGCGACTTGCCCAAGACTGCTACCAATCCATACATTCTCACTTGGGAGGAGATGCCCTCAGGAGACTTGTCCAAGAATGCCACTAATCCATACATTCTCACTTGGGAGGAGATGCCCCGTGGAGACTTGCCCAAGACTGCCAAAAATCCATACATTCTCACTTGGTAGGAGATGCCCCGGAAAGACTTGTCCAAGACTGCCAGAAGTCAATACATTCTCACTTGGGAGGAGATGCCCCGGGGAGACTTGCCCAAGACTGCCACCAATCCATACATTCTCATTTGGGAGGGGATGCCCCGGGAAGACTTGCCCAAGACTGCCAGAAGTCAATACATTCTCACTTGGGAGGAGATGCCCCGGGGAGACTTGCCCAAGACTGCCACAAATCCATACATTCTCACTTAGGAGCATATGCCCCGGGGAGACTTGCCCAAGACTGCCAAAAATCCATACATTCTTACTTGGGAGGAGTTGCCCCGGGAAGACTTGCCCAAGACTGCCACAAATCCATACATTCTTACTTGAAAGGAGATGCCACAAGGAGACTTGCCTAAGACTGCCAGAAGTCAATACATT
This sequence comes from Ganaspis brasiliensis, assembly GCA_037103525.1. NCBI lineage: Eukaryota > Metazoa > Arthropoda > Insecta > Hymenoptera > Figitidae > Ganaspis > Ganaspis brasiliensis. The sequence continues at coordinate 16,723 of JAZKLR010000534.1, read as the reverse complement.
CTTAGTTAGGAGGAGATAAGCCGTGGAGACTTGCCTAAGACTGATACCAATCCATACATTCTCACTTGGGAGGTTATGCCCCGGGGAGACTTGCCCAAGACGGCCAGAAGTTAATACATTCTTAGTTGGGAGGAGATAACCCGTGGCGACTTGCCCAAGACTGCTACCAATCCATACATTCTCACTTGGGAGGAGATGCCCTCAGGAGACTTGTCCAAGAATGCCACTAATCCATACATTCTCACTTGGGAGGAGATGCCCCGTGGAGACTTGCCCAAGACTGCCAAAAATCCATACATTCTCACTTGGTAGGAGATGCCCCGGAAAGACTTGTCCAAGACTGCCAGAAGTCAATACATTCTCACTTGGGAGGAGATGCCCCGGGGAGACTTGCCCAAGACTGCCACCAATCCATACATTCTCATTTGGGAGGGGATGCCCCGGGAAGACTTGCCCAAGACTGCCAGAAGTCAATACATTCTCACTTGGGAGGAGATGCCCCGGGGAGACTTGCCCAAGACTGCCACAAATCCATACATTCTCACTTGGGAGGAGTTGCCCCGGGAAGACTTGCCCAAGACTGCCACAAATCCATACATTCTTACTTGAAAGGAGATGCCACAAGGAGACTTGCCTAAGACTGCCAGAAGTCAATACATTCTTAGTTAGGAGGAGATAAGCCGTGGAGACTTGCCTAAGACTGATACCAATCCATACATTCTCACTTGGGAGGTTATGCCCCGGGGAGACTTGCCCAAGACGGCCAGAAGTTAATACATTCTTAGTTGGGAGGAGATAACCCGTGGCGACTTGCCCAAGACTGCTACCAATCCATACATTCTCACTTGGGAGGAGATGCCCTCAGGAGACTTGTCCAAGAATGCCACTAATCCATACATTCTCACTTGGGAGGAGATGCCCCGTGGAGACTTGCCCAAGACTGCCAAAAATCCATACATTCTCACTTGGTAGGAGATGCCCCGGAAAGACTTGTCCAAGACTGCCAGAAGTCAATACATTCTCACTTGGGAGGAGATGCCCCGGGGAGACTTGCCCAAGACTGCCACCAATCCATACATTCTCATTTGGGAGGGGATGCCCCGGGAAGACTTGCCCAAGACTGCCAGAAGTCAATACATTCTCACTTGGGAGGAGATGCCCCGGGGAGACTTGCCCAAGACTGCCACAAATCCATACATTCTCACTTGGGAGCAGATGCCCCGGGAAGATTTGCCCAAGACTGCCAGAAGTCAATACATTCTCACTTGGGAGGAGATGCCCCAGGGAGACTTGCCCAAGGTTGCCACCAATCCATACATTCTCACTTAGGAGGTGATGCCCCGGTGAGACTTGCCCACGACTGCCAAAAATCCATACATTTTTAGTTGGGAGGAGATGTCCCGGGGAGACTTGCCCAAGACTGCCACAAATCCATACATTCTCACTTGGGAGGAGATGCCCCGGGAAGACTTGCCCAAGACTGCCACCAATCTATACATTCTCACTTGGGAGGGGATGCCCCCTGGAGACTTCCTTAAGACTGCTACCAATTCATACATTCTTACTTGAAAGGAGATGCCACAAGGAGACTTGCCTAAGACTGCCAGAAGTCAATACATTCTTAGTTAGGAGGAGATAAGCCGTGGAGACTTGCCTAAGACTGATACCAATCCATACATTCTCACTTGGGAGGTTATGCCCCGGGGAGACTTGCCCAAGACTGCCAGAAGTCAATACATTCTTAGTTGGGAGGAGATAACCCGTGGAGACTTGCCCAAGACTGCCACAAATCCATACATTCTCACTTGGGAGGAGATGCCCTCAGGAAACTTGTCCAAGAATGCCACAAATCCATACATTCTCACTTAAAAGGAAATGCCACGGGGAGACTTGCCTAAGACTGCCAGAAGTCAATACATTCTTAGTTGGGAGGAGATAAGCCGTGGAGACTTGCCTAAGACTGCCACTAATCCATACATTCTTACTTGGGAGGAGATGCCCCGTGGAGACTTGCCCAAGACTGCCAGAAGCCAATACATTCTTAGTTGGGAGGAGATGCCCCTGGGAGACTTGCCCAAGACTGCCACAAATCTATACATTCTCACTTCGGAGCAGATGCTCCGGGGAGACTTGCCCAAGGCTGCCACCAATCCATACATTCTCACTTAGGAGGTGATGCCCCGGTGAGACTTGCCCACGACTGCCAAAAATCCATACATTTTTAGTTGGGAGGAGATGTCCCGGGGAGACTTGCCCAAGACTGACACAAATCCATACATTCTCACTTGGGAGGAGATGCCCCGGGAAGACTTGCCCAAGACTGCCAGAAGTCAATACATTCTTAGTTGGGAGGAGATGTCACAAGGAGACTTGCCCAAGACTGACACAAATCCATACATTCTCACTTGGGAGGAGATGCCCCGGGAAGACTTGCCCAAGACTTCTAGAAGTCAATACATTCTTAGTTGGGAGGAGATGCCCCTGGGAGACTTGCCCAAGACTGCCACAAATCCATACATTCTCACTTAGGAGCATATGCCCCGGGGAGACTTGCCCAAGACTGCCAAAAATCCATACATTCTTACTTGGGAGGAGTTGCCCCGGGAAGACTTGCCCAAGACTGCCACAAATCCATACATTCTTACTTGAAAGGAGATGCCACAAGGAGACTTGCCTAAGACTGCCAGAAGTCAATACATTCTTAGTTAGGAGGAGATAAGCCGTGGAGACTTGCCTAAGACTGATACCAATCCATACATTCTCACTTGGGAGGTTATGCCCCGGGGAGACTTGCCCAAGACGGCCAGAAGTTAATACATTCTTAGTTGGGAGGAGATAACCCGTGGCGACTTGCCCAAGACTGCTACCAATCCATACATTCTCACTTGGGAGGAGATGCCCTCAGGAGACTTGTCCAAGAATGCCACTAATCCATACATTCTCACTTGGGAGGAGATGCCCCGTGGAGACTTGCCCAAGACTGCCAAAAATCCATACATTCTCACTTGGTAGGAGATGCCCCGGAAAGACTTGTCCAAGACTGCCAGAAGTCAATACATTCTCACTTGGGAGGAGATGCCCCGGGGAGACTTGCCCAAGACTGCCACCAATCCATACATTCTCATTTGGGAGGGGATGCCCCGGGAAGACTTGCCCAAGACTGCCAGAAGTCAATACATTCTCACTTGGGAGGAGATGCCCCGGGGAGACTTGCCCAAGACTGCCACAAATCCATACATTCTCACTTGGGAGCAGATGCCCCGGGAAGATTTGCCCAAGACTGCCAGAAGTCAATACATTCTCACTTGGGAGGAGATGCCCCAGGGAGACTTGCCCAAGGTTGCCACCAATCCATACATTCTCACTTAGGAGGTGATGCCCCGGTGAGACTTGCCCACGACTGCCAAAAATCCATACATTTTTAGTTGGGAGGAGATGTCCCGGGGAGACTTGCCCAAGACTGCCACAAATCCATACATTCTCACTTGGGAGGAGATGCCCCGGGAAGACTTGCCCAAGACTGCCACCAATCTATACATTCTCACTTGGGAGGGGATGCCCCCTGGAGACTTCCTTAAGACTGCTACCAATTCATACATTCTCACTTGGGAGGAGATGCCCCGGGGAGACTTGCCCAAGACTGCCACCAATTCATACATTCTCACTTGGGAGATGCCCCGTGAAGACTTGCCCAAGACTGCCAGAAGTCAATACATTCTTAGTTGGGAGGAGATGCCCCTGGGAGACTTGCCCAAGACTGCCACAAATCCATACATTCGCACTTGGGAGAGATGCCCCGGGGAGACTTGCCCAAGACTGCTACAAATCCATACATTCTCACTCGGGAGAAGATGCCCCGGGGAGACTTGCCCAAGACTGCCACAAATCCATACATTCTCACTTAAAAGGAAATGCCACGGGGAGACTTGCCTAAGACTGCCAGAAGTCAATACATTCTTAGTTAAGAGGAGATAAGCCGTGGAGACTTGCCTAAGAATGCCACCAATTCATACATTCTCACTTGGGAGGAGATGCCCAGGGGAGACTTGCCCAAGACTGCCACCAAATCATACATTCTCACTTGGGAGGAGATGCCCCTGGGAGACTTGCCCAAGACTGCCACAAATCCATACATTCTCACTTGGGAGCAGATGCCCCGGAGAGACTTGCCCAAGACTGCCAAAAATCCATACATTCTCACTTAGTAGGAGATGCCCCGGGGAGACTTTTCCAAGAATGCCACCAATCTATACATTCTCACTTGGGAGGAGATGCCCTGGGAAGACTTGCCCAAGACTGCCAGAAGTCAATACATTCTCACTTGGGAGGAGATAAGCCGTGGAGACTTGCCTAAGACTGCCACTAATCCATACATTCTTACTTGGGAGGAGATTCCCCGTGGAGACTTGCCCAAGACTGCCAGAAGCCAATACATTCTTAGTTGGGAGGAGATGCCCCTGGGAGACTTGCCCAAGACTGCCACAAATCTATACATTCTCACTTCGGAGCAGATGCTCCGGGGAGACTTGCCTAAGGCTGCCATCAATCCATACATTCTCACTTAGGAGGTGATGCCCCGGTGAGACTTGCCCACGACTGCCAAAAATCCATACATTTTTAGTTGGGAGGAGATGTCCCGGGGAGACTTGCCCAAGACTGACACAAATCCATACATTCTCACTTGGGAGGAGATGCCCCGGGGAGACTTGCCCAAGACTGCCACAAATCCATACATTCTCACTTAGGAGCAGATGCCACGGGGCGATTTGCCCAAGACTGCCAGAAGTCAATACATTCTTAGTTGGGAGGAGATGTCACGGGGAGACTTGCCCAAGACTGCCAAAAATCCATACATTCTTACTTGGGAGGAGTTGCCCCGGGAAGACTTGCCCAAGACTGCCACAAATCCATACATTCTTACTTGAAAGGAGATGCCACGGAGAGACTTGCGTAAGACTGCCAGAAGTCAATACATTCTTAGTTAGGAGGAGATAAGCCGTGGAGACTTGCCTAAGACTGATACAAATCCATACATTCTCACTTGGGAGGTTATGCCCCGGGAGAGTTGCCCAAGACTGCCAGAAGTTAATACATTCTTAGTTGGGAGAAGATGCCCCTGGGAGATTTGCCCAAGACTGCCACAAATCTATACATTCTCACTTCGGAGCAGATGCTCCGGGGAGACTTGCCCAAGGCTGCCACCAATCCATACATTCTCACTTGGGAGCAGATGCCCCGGGAAGATTTGCCCAAGACTGCCAGAAGTCAATACATTCTCACTTGGGAGGAGATGCCCCAGGGAGACTTGCCAAGACTGCCACCCATCCATACATTCTCACTTTGTAGGGAATGCCCCGGGGAGACTTCCCCAAGACTGCTACCAATTCATACATTCTCACTTGGGAGGAGTTGCCCCGGGAAGACTTGCCCAAAACTGTTACAAATCCATACATTCTCACTTAAAGGAAATGCCACGGGGAGACTTGCCCAAGACTGCGAGAAGTCAATACATTCTTAGTTGGGAGGAGATGCCCCTGGGAGACTTGCCCAAGACTGCCACAAATCCATACATTCTCACTTGGGAGCAGATGCCCCGGAGAGACTTGTCCAAGACTGCCAGAAGTCAATACATTCTCACTTGGGAGGAGATGCCCCGGGAAGACTTGCCCAAGACTGCCACAAATCCATACATTCTCACTCGAGAGGAGATGCCCTGGGAAGACTTGCCCAAGACTGCCAGAAGTCAATACATTCTTATTTGGGAGGAGATGCCCCGGGGAGACTTGCCCAAGACTGCCAAAAATCCATACATTCTTACTTGGGAGGAGTTGCCCCGGGAAGACTTGCCCAAAACTGCCACAAATCCATACATTCTCACTTAAAAGGAAATGCCACGGGGAGACTTGCCTAAGACTGCCAGAAGTCAATACATTCTTAGTTGGGAGGAGATAAGCCGTGGAGACTTGCCTAAGACTGCCACTAATCCATACATTCTTACTTGAGAGGAGATGCCCCGTGGAGACTTGCCCAAGACTGCCAGAAGCCAATACATTCTTAGTTGGGAGGAGATGCCCCTGGGAGACTTGCCCAAGACTGCCACAAATCTATACATTCTCACTTCGGAGCAGATGCTCCGGAGAGACTTGCCCAAGGCTGCCACCAATCCATACATTCTCACTTAGGAGGTGATGCCCCGGTGAGACTTGCCCACGACTGCCAAAAATCCATACATTTTTAGTTGGGAGGAGATGTCCCGGGGAGACTTGCCCAAGACTGCCACAAATCCATACATTCTCACTTGGGAGGAGATGCCCCGGGAAGACTTGCCCAAGACTGCCACCAATCTATACATTCTCACTTGGGAGGGGATGCCCCCTGGAGACTTCCTTAAGACTGCTACCAATTCATACATTCTCACTTGGGAGGAGATGCCCCGGGGAGACTTGCCCAAGACTGCCACCAATTCATACATTCTCACTTGGGAGATGCCCCGTGAAGACTTGCCCAAGACTGCCAGAAGTCAATACATTCTTAGTTGGGAGGAGATGCCCCTGGGAGACTTGCCCAAGACTGCCACAAATCCATACATTCGCACTTGGGAGAGATGCCCCGGGGAGACTTGCCCAAGACTGCCACAAATCCATACATTCTCACTTGGGAGAAGATGCCCCGGGGAGACTTGCCCAAGACTGCCACAAATCCATACATTCTCACTTAAAAGGAAATGCCACGGGGAGACTTGCCTAAGACTGCCAGAAGTCAATACATTCTTAGTTAAGAGGAGATAAGCCGTGGAGACTTGCCTAAGAATGCCACCAATTCATACATTCTCACTTGGGAGGAGATGCCCAGGGGAGACTTGCCCAAGACTGCCATTAAATCATACATTCTCACTTGGGAGGAGATGCCCCTGGGAGACTTGCCCAAGACTGCCACAAATCCATACATTCTCACTTGGGAGCAGATGCCCCGGAGAGACTTGCCCAAGACTGCCAAAAATCCATACATTCTCACTTAGTAGGAGATGCCCCGGGGAGACTTTTCCAAGAATGCCACCAATCTATACATTCTCACTTGGGAGGAGATGCCCTGGGAAGACTTGCCCAAGACTGCCAGAAGTCAATACATTCTCACTTGGGAGGAGATGCCCCAGGGAGACTTGCCCAAGACTGCCACCCATCCATACATTCTCACTCGGTAGGGGATGCCCCGGGGAGACTTCCCCAAGACTGCTACCAATTCATACATTCTCACTTGGGAGGAGTTGCCCCGGGAAGACTTGCCCAAAACTGTTACAAATCCATACATTCTCACTTAAAAGGAAATGCCACGGGGAGACTTGCCTAAGACTGCCAGAAGTCAATACATTCTGAGTTGGGAGGAGATAAGCCGTGGAGACTTGCCTAAGACTGCCACCAATCCATACATTCTCACTTGGGAGGTTATGCTTCGGGGAGACTTGCCCAAGACTGCCAGAAGTCAATACATTCTTAGTTGGGAGGAGATAACCCGTGGAGACTTGCCCAAGACTGCGACAAATCCATACATTCTCACTTGGGAGGAGATGCCCTCAGGAAACTTGTCCAAGAATGCCACTAATCCATACATTCTCACTTGGGAGGAGATGCCCCGTGGAGACTTGCCCAAGACTGCGAGAAGTCAATACATTCTTAGTTGGGAGGAGATGCCCCTGGGAGACTTGCCCAAGACTGCCACAAATCCATACATTCTTACTTGGGAGCAGATGCCCCGGAGAGACTTGCCCAAGACTGCCAAAAATCCATACATTCTCACTTGGGAGGAGATGCCCCAGGGAGACTTGCCCAAGACTGCCACCCATCCATACATTCTCACTTTGTAGGGAATGCCCCGGGGAGACTTCCCCAAGACTGCTACCAATTCATACATTCTCACTTGGGAGGAGTTGCCCCGGGAAGACTTGCCCAAAACTGTTACAAATCCATACATTCTCACTTAAAAGGAAATGCCACGGGGAGACTTGCCTAAGACTGCCAGAAGTCAATACATTCTTAGTTGGGAGGAGATAAGCCGTGGAGACTTGCCTAAGACTGCCACCAATCCATACATTCTCACTTGGGAGTTTATGCCCCGGGGAGACTTGCCCAAGACTGCCAGAAGTCAATACATTCTTAGTTGGGAGGAGATAACCCGTGGAGACTTGCCCAAGACTGCCACTAATCCGTTCATTCTCACTTGGGAGGAGATGCCCTCAGGAAACTTGTCCAAGAATGCCACTAATCCATACATTCTCACTTGGGAGGAGATGCCCCGTGGAGACTTGCCCAAGACTGCGAGAAGTCAATACATTCTTAGTTGGGAGGAGATGCCCCTGGGAGACTTGCCCAAGACTGCCACAAATCCATACATTCTCACTTGGGAGCAGATGCCCCGGAGAGACTTGTCCAAGACTGCCAGAAGTCAATACATTCTCACTTGGGAGGAGATGCCCCGGGAAGACTTGCCCAAGACTGCCACAAATCCATACATTCTCACTCGAGAGGAGATGCCCTGGGAAGACTTGCCCAAGACTGCCAGAAGTCAATACATTCTTACTTGGGAGGAGATGCCCCGGGGAGACTTGCCCAAGACTGCCAAAAATCCATACATTCTTACTTGGGAGGAGTTGCCCCGGGAAGACTTGCCCAAAACTGCCACAAATCCATACATTCTCACTTAAAAGGAAATGCCACGGGGAGACTTGCCTAAGACTGCCAGAAGTCAATACATTCTTAGTTGGGAGGAGATAAGCCGTGGAGACTTGCCTAAGACTGCCACTAATCCATACATTCTTACTTGAGAGGAGATGCCCCGTGGAGACTTGCCCAAGACTGCCAGAAGCCAATACATTCTTAGTTGGGAGGAGATGCCCCTGGGAGACTTGCCCAAGACTGCCACAAATCTATACATTCTCACTTCGGAGCAGATGCTCCGGAGAGACTTGCCCAAGGCTGCCACCAATCCATACATTCTCACTTAGGAGGTGATGCCCCGGTGAGACTTGCCCACGACTGCCAAAAATCCATACATTTTTAGTTGGGAGGAGATGTCCCGGGGAGACTTGCCCAAGACTGCCACAAATCCATACATTCTCACTTGGGAGGAGATGCCCCGGGAAGACTTGCCCAAGACTGCCACCAATCTATACATTCTCACTTGGGAGGGGATGCCCCCTGGAGACTTCCTTAAGACTGCTACCAATTCATACATTCTCACTTGGGAGGAGATGCCCCGGGGAGACTTGCCCAAGACTGCCACCAATTCATACATTCTCACTTGGGAGATGCCCCGTGAAGACTTGCCCAAGACTGCCAGAAGTCAATACATTCTTAGTTGGGAGGAGATGCCCCTGGGAGACTTGCCCAAGACTGCCACAAATCCATACATTCGCACTTGGGAGAGATGCCCCGGGGAGACTTGCCCAAGACTGCCACAAATCCATACATTCTCACTCGGGAGAAGATGCCCCGGGGAGACTCTTAGTTGGGAGGAGATAAGCCGTGGAGACTTGCCTAAGACTGCCACCAATCCATACATTCTCACTTGGGAGGTTATGCCCCGGGGAGACTTGCCCAAGACTGCCAGAAGTCAATACATTCTTAGTTGGGAGGAGATAACCCGTGGAGACTTGCCCAAGACTGCCACTAATCCGTTCATTCTCACTTGGGAGGAGATGCCCTCAGGAATTTTGTCCAAGAATGCCACTAATCCATACATTCTCACTTGGGAGGAGATGCCCCGTGGAGACTTGCCCAAGACTGCGAGAAGTCAATACATTCTCACTTGGGAGCAGATGCCCCGGAGAGACTTGCCCAAGACTGCCAAAAATCCATACATTCTCACTTAGTAGGAGATGCCCCGGGGAGACTTTTCCAAGAATGCCACCAATCTATACATTCTCACTTGGGAGGAGATGCCCTGGGAAGACTTGCCCAAGACTGCCAGAAGTCAATACATTCTCACTTGGGAGGAGATGCCCCAGGGAGACTTGCCCAAGACTGCCACCCATCCATACATTCTCACTCGGTAGGGGATGCCCCGGGGAGACTTCCCCAAGACTGCTACCAATTCATACATTCTCACTTGGGAGGAGTTGCCCCGGGAAGACTTGCCCAAAACTGTTACAAATCCATACATTCTCACTTAAAAGGAAATGCCACGGGGAGACTTGCCTAAGACTGCCAGAAGTCAATACATTCTGAGTTGGGAGGAGATAAGCCGTGGAGACTTGCCTAAGACTGCCACCAATCCATACATTCTCACTTGGGAGGTTATGCCCCGGGGAGACTTGCCCAAGACTGCCAGAAGTCAATACATTCTTAGTTGGGAGGAGATAACCCGTGGAGACTTGCCCAAGACTGCCACTAATCCGTTCATTCTCACTTGGGAGGAGATGCCCTCAGGAAACTTGTCCAAGAATGCCACTAATCCATACATTCTCACTTGGGAGGAGATGCCCCGTGGAGACTTGCCCAAGACTGCGAGAAGTCAATACATTCTTAGTTGGGAGGAGATGCCCCTGGGAGACTTGCCCAAGACTGCCACAAATCCATACATTCTCACTTGGGAGCAGATGCCCCGGAGAGACTTGTCCAAGACTGCCAGAAGTCAATACATTCTCACTTGGGAGGAGATGCCCCGGGAAGACTTGCCCAAGACTGCCACAAATCCATACATTCTCACTCGAGAGGAGATGCCCTGGGAAGACTTGCCCAAGACTGCCAGAAGTCAATACATTCTTACTTGGGAGGAGATGCCCCGTGGAGACTTGCCTAAGACTGCCAAAAATCCATACATTCTTACTTGGGAGGAGTTGCCCCGTGGAGACTTGCCCAAGACTGCCAGAAGCCAATACATTCTTAGTTGGGAGGAGATGCCCCTGGGAGACTTGCCCAAGACTGCCACAAATCTATACATTCTCACTTCGGAGCAGATGCTCCGGAGAGACTTGCCCAAGGCTGCCACCAATCCATACATTCTCACTTAGGAGGTGATGCCCCGGTGAGACTTGCCCACGACTGCCAAAAATCCATACATTTTTAGTTGGGAGGAGATGTCCCGGGGAGACTTGCCCAAGACTGCCACAAATCCATACATTCTCACTTGGGAGGAGATGCCCCGGGAAGACTTGCCCAAGACTGCCACCAATCTATACATTCTCACTTGGGAGGGGATGCCCCCTGGAGACTTCCTTAAGACTGCTACCAATTCATACATTCTCACTTGGGAGGAGATGCCCCGGGGAGACTTGCCCAAGACTGCCACCAATTCATACATTCTCACTTGGGAGATGCCCCGTGAAGACTTGCCCAAGACTGCCAGAAGTCAATACATTCTTAGTTGGGAGGAGATGCCCCTGGGAGACTTGCCCAAGACTGCCACAAATCCATACATTCGCACTTGGGAGAGATGCCCCGGGGAGACTTGCCCAAGACTGCCACAAATCCATACATTCTCACTCGGGAGAAGATGCCCCGGGGAGACTCTTAGTTGGGAGGAGATAAGCCGTGGAGACTTGCCTAAGACTGCCACCAATCCATACATTCTCACTTGGGAGGTTATGCCCCGGGGAGACTTGCCCAAGACTGCCAGAAGTCAATACATTCTTAGTTGGGAGGAGATAACCCGTGGAGACTTGCCCAAGACTGCCACTAATCCGTTCATTCTCACTTGGGAGGAGATGCCCTCAGGAATTTTGTCCAAGAATGCCACTAATCCATACATTCTCACTTGGGAGGAGATGCCCCGTGGAGACTTGCCCAAGACTGCGAGAAGTCAATACATTCTCACTTGGGAGCAGATGCCCCGTGGAGACTTGCCCAAGACTGCCAAAAATCCATACATTCTCACTTAGTAGGAGATGCCCCGGGGAGACTTTTCCAAGAATGCCACCAATCTATACATTCTCACTTGGGAGGAGATGCCCTGGGAAGACTTGCCCAAGACTGCCAGAAGTCAATACATTCTCACTTGGGAGGAGATGCCCCAGGGAGACTTGCCCAAGACTGCCACCCATCCATACATTCTCACTCGGTAGGGGATGCCCCGGGGAGACTTCCCCAAGACTGCTACCAATTCATACATTCTCACTTGGGAGGAGTTGCCCCGGGAAGACTTGCCCAAAACTGTTACAAATCCATACATTCTCACTTAAAAGGAAATGCCACGGGGAGACTTGCCTAAGACTGCCAGAAGTCAATACATTCTGAGTTGGGAGGAGATAAGCCGTGGAGACTTGCCTAAGACTGCCACCAATCCATACATTCTCACTTGGGAGGTTATGCCCCGGGGAGACTTGCCCAAGACTGCCAGAAGTCAATACATTCTTAGTTGGGAGGAGATAACCCGTGGAGACTTGCCCAAGACTGCCACTAATCCGTTCATTCTCACTTGGGAGGAGATGCCCTCAGGAAACTTGTCCAAGAATGCCACTAATCCATACATTCTCACTTGGGAGGAGATGCCCCGTGGAGACTTGCCCAAGACTGCGAGAAGTCAATACATTCTCACTTGGGAGCAGATGCCCCGGAGAGACTTGCCCAAGACTGCCAAAAATCCATACATTCTCACTTAGTAGGAGATGCCCCGGGGAGACTTTTCCAAGAATGCCACCAATCTATACATTCTCACTTGGGAGGAGATGCCCTGGGAAGACTTGCCCAAGACTGCCAGAAGTCAATACATTCTCACTTGGGAGGAGATGCCCCAGGGAGACTTGCCCAAGACTGCCACCCATCCATACATTCTCACTCGGTAGGGGATGCCCCGGGGAGACTTCCCCAAGACTGCTACCAATTCATACATTCTCACTTGGGAGGAGTTGCCCCGGGAAGACTTGCCCAAAACTGTTACAAATCCATACATTCTCACTTAAAAGGAAATGCCACGGGGAGACTTGCCTAAGACTGCCAGAAGTCAATACATTCTGAGTTGGGAGGAGATAAGCCGTGGAGACTTGCCTAAGACTGCCACCAATCCATACATTCTCACTTGGGAGGTTATGCTTCGGGGAGACTTGCCCAAGACTGCCAGAAGTCAATACATTCTTAGTTGGGAGGAGATAACCCGTGGAGACTTGCCCAAGACTGCGACAAATCCATACATTCTCACTTGGGAGGAGATGCCCTCAGGAAACTTGTCCAAGAATGCCACTAATCCATACATTCTCACTTGGGAGGAGATGCCCCGTGGAGACTTGCCCAAGACTGCGAGAAGTCAATACATTCTTAGTTGGGAGGAGATGCCCCTGGGAGACTTGCCCAAGACTGCCACAAATCCATACATTCTTACTTGGGAGCAGATGCCCCGGAGAGACTTGCCCAAGACTGCCAAAAATCCATACATTCTCACTTAGTAGGAGATGCCCCGGAAAGACTTGTCCAAGACTGCCAGAAGTCAATACATTCTCACTTGGGAGGAGATGCCCCGGGGAGACTTGCCCAAGACTGCCACAAATCCATACATTCTCACTCGGGAGGAGATGCCCCGGGAAGACTTGCCCAAGACTGCCAGAAGTCAATACATTCTCACTTGGGAGGAGATGCCTCGGGGAGACTTGCCCAAGACTGCCAAAAATCCACACATTCTTACTTGGGAGGAGTTGCCCCGGGAAGACTTGCCAAAAACTGCCACAAATCCATACATTCTCACTTAAAAGGAAATGCCACGGGGAGACTTGCCTAAGACTGCCAGAAGTCAATACATTCTTAGTTGGGAGGAGATAAGCCGTGGAGACTTGCCTAAGACTGCCACTAATCCATACATTCTTACTTGGGAGGAGATTCCCCGTGGAGACTTGCCCAAGACTGCCAGAAGCCAATACATTCTTAGTTGGGAGGAGATGCCCCTGGGAGACTTGCCCAAGACTGCCACAAATCTATACATTCTCACTTCGGAGCAGATGCTCCGGGGAGACTTGCCCAAGGCTGCCATCAATCCATACATTCTCACTTAGGAGGTGATGCCCCGGTGAGACTTGCCCACGACTGCCAAAAATCCATACATTTTTAGTTGGGAGGAGATGTCCCGGGGAGACTTGCCCAAGACTGACACAAATCCATACATTCTCACTTGGGAGGAGATGCCCCGGGGAGACTTGCTCAAGACTGCCACAAATCCATACATTCTCACTTAGGAGCAGATGCCACGGGGCGATTTGCCCAAGACTGCCAGAAGTCAATACATTCTTAGTTGGGAGGAGATGTCACGGGGAGACTTGCCCAAGACTGCCAAAAATCCATACATTCTTACTTGGGAGGAGTTGCCCCGGGAAGACTTGCCCAAGACTGCCACAAATCCATACATTCTTACTTGAAAGGAGATGCCACGGGGAGACTTGCGTAAGACTGCCAGAAGTCAATACATTCTTAGTTAGGAGGAGATAAGCCGTGGAGACTTGCCTAAGACTGATACAAATCCATACATTCTCACTTGGGAGGTTATGCCCCGGGGAGACTTGCCCAAGACTGCCAGAAGTTAATACATTCTTAGTTGGGAGGAGATGCCCCTGGGAGATTTGCCCAAGACTGCCACAAATCTATACATTCTCACTTCGGAGCAGATGCTCCGGGGAGACTTGCCCAAGGCTGCCACCAATCCATACATTCTCACTTGGGAGCAGATGCCCCGGGAAGATTTGCCCAAGACTGCCAGAAGTCAATACATTCTCACTTGGGAGGAGATGCCCCGGGGAGACTTGCCCAAGACTGCCACCAATCCATACATTCTCATTTGGGAGGGGATGCCCCGAGGAGACTTCCCCAAGACATCCACAAGTACATACATTCTTAGTTGGGAGGAGATGCCCCGGGGAGACTTGCCCAAGACTGCCACCAATCCATACATTCGCACTTGAGAGGAGATGCCCCGGGAAGACTTGCCCAAGACTGCCAGAAGTCAATACATTCTCACTTGGGAGGAGATGCCCCGGGGAGACTTGCCCAAGACTGCCACAAATCCATACATTCTCACTTGGGAGCAGATGCCCCGGGAAGATTTGCCCAAGACTGCCAGAAGTCAATACATTCTCACTTGGGAGGAGATGCCCCGGGGAGACTTGCCCAAGACTGCTACAAATCCATACATTCTCACTTGGGAGGAGATGCCCTGGGAAGACTTGCCCAAGACTGCCAAAAATCCATACATTCTTACTTGGGAGGAATTGCTCCGGGAAGACTTGCCCAAGAATGCCACAAATCCATACATTCTCACTTGAAAGGAAATGCCAAGGGGAGACTTGCCTAAGACTGCCAGAAGTCAATACATTCTTAGTTGGGAGGAGATAAGCCGTGGAGACTTGCCTAAGACTGCCACTAATCCATACATTCTCACTTGGGAGGTTATGCCCCAGGGAGACTTGCCCAAGACTGCCAGAAGTCAATACATTCTTAGTTAAAAGGAGATAACCCGTGGAGACTTGCCCAAGACTGCCACCAATCCGTTCATTCTCACTTGGGAGGAGATGCCCTCAGGAGACTTGTCCAAGAATGCCACTAATCCATACATTCTCACTTGGGAGATGCCCCGTAAAGACTTGCCCAAGACTGCCAGAAGTCAATACATTCTTAGTTGGGAGGAGATGCCCTCAGGAAACTTGTCCAAGAATGCCACTAATCCATACATTCTCACTTGGGAGGAGATGCCTCGTGGAGACTTGCCCAAGACTGCGAGAAGTCAATACATTCTTAGTTGGGAGGAGATGCCCCTGGGAGACTTGCCCAAGACTGCCACAAATCCATACATTCTCACTTGGGAGCAGATGGCCCGGAGAGACTTGCCCAAGACTGCCAAAAATCCATACATTCTCACTTAGTAGGAGATGCCCCGGAAAGACTTGTCCAAGACTGCCAGAAGTCAATACATTCTCACTTGGGAGGAGATGCCCCGGGGAGACTTGCCCAAGACTGCCACAAATCCATACATTCTCACTCGGGAGGAGATGCCCCGGGAAGACTTGCCCAAGACTGCCAGAAGTCAATACATTCTCACTTGGGAGGAGATGCCCCGGGGAGACTTGCCCAAGACTGCCAAAAATCCACACATTCTTACTTGGGAGGAGTTGCCCCGGGAAGACTTGCCCAAAACTGCCAGAAGCCAATACATTCTTAGTTGGGAGGAGATGCCCCTGGGAGACTTGCCCAAGACTGCCACAAATCTATACATTCTCACTTCGGAGCAGATGCTCCGGGGAGACTTGCCCAAGGCTGCCACCAATCCATACATTCTCACTTAGGAGGTGATGCCCCGGTGAGACTTGCCCACGACTGCCAAAAATCCATACATTTTTAGTTGGGAGGAGATGTCCCGGGGAGACTTGCCCAAGACTGACACAAATCCATACATTCTCACTTGGGAGGAGATGCCCCGGGGAGACTTGCCCAAGACTGCCACAAATCCATACATTCTCACTTAGGAGCAGATGCCACGGGGCGATTTGCCCAAGACTGCCAGAAGTCAATACATTCTTAGTTGGGAGGAGATGTCACGGGGAGACTTGCCCAAGACTGCCAAAAATCCATACATTCTTACTTGGGAGGAGTTGCCCCGGGAAGACTTGCCCAAGACTGCCACAAATCCATACATTCTTACTTGAAAGGAGATGCCACGGGGAGACTTGCCTAAGACTGCTAGAAGTCAATACATTCTTAGTTAGGAGGAGATAAGCCGTGGAGACTTGCCTAAGACTGATACAAATCCATACATTCTC